>NW_021011555.1:944766-1270201 GCF_003987935.1 Bombyx mandarina | reverse complement strand
CGTGCTTCGCAGAATCTACCACCGGATCGGAAACGCGACCCACTGAGAAGATCCGGCGAGAAACTCAGTGGGCTGTGTCTGAGAGTTAATTTACTCGTCGAGCTCTTCGTCGCAAGCGACGGGTTCGACGAGAACGGTGACCGGTGCTTGAAGTACCTAAAAGCACCGTTAGTGGATCGGGAGGATCCGAGATGACGTGTTTTGGGCGACGTCGACTGCTTTCCATTCTGTCCGCAGGATCGGGAATGTATAAGCTACAGTAATCACTTAATGCAGGCCTTAAGCTCCCGCGGAGACTGACGTCGTTGGTCGTCGACTATCGCCTCGACGACCCGTCGGTCGGGCGTCCTCGGGGTGGCGCCGCGTGTCTGGTTGTAGTGTTGACCGCGGGAACCCCCCTACTCTGACCGGGTTTTGACCCCGGACGGAGATCGGACGCCGGGTGTAAGAGTGCAGGGGAGTCGTTTAGTGGGTGGGCCCTAAATTCCTTGGGCCCGCGGTCTNCAGGCCTTAAGCTCCCGCGGAGACTGACGTCGTTGGTCGTCGACTATCGCCTCGACGACCCGTCGGTCGGGCGTCCTCGGGGTGGCGCCGCGTGTCTGGTTGTAGTGTTGACCGCGGGAACCCCCCTACTCTGACCGGGTTTTGACCCCGGACGGAGATCGGACGCCGGGTGTAAGAGTGCAGGGGAGTCGTTTAGTGGGTGGGCCCTAAATTCCTTGGGCCCGCGGTCTGCTCTCAACACCTGCAGATCGTTGAGTCTCACATACCCCGCGCGCCCCCTAGGCGCGGGGACCTCGTAGGAGGTTCGGCCCTCGGCCCGAAAAAAAAAAAAAAAAAAAAGGCCTTAAGCTCGGCCACCTATCTATGCAAAAAAAAAACTGTTCAAGCCACACAATTGTTCATTACAAGGAAAATAATCTGTCCTACCACTCGAATCTGATGATGAAGATGATGAATCCGATGAGGAACTAGAACTGGACGAGTCACTCGATGACGATGATGAGCTGCTTGAACGCTTCTTTTTGCCTTTACCGCGCTTTTTCTTCTTTTTCTTTTCTTTTTTTTCTGTCAAATTTAATAGCTGCTTCAGGGTTTCCTTCATTTCATATGACTTAGCCCCTGTCAAGCCAGGCAGTAATAACTCTGCAGGCTCTATCAAGGGCTTTGAGGCAGTGGTCTTGCTTTTCAAGAAATCTAACGAGTTTTGAGCTTCCTCATGGAAAGGAATGATAGCTAAGCAATCTTCATAAGCTTTCTGTGCTTCTGTTATTTGGTTCTCGTCTTCATAACTGCGTCCTAGTGCGACTAATGTTTCTCCCAAATATTTTCTTGCATTTGCATGATTTGGATTCAGCTTTAGTGAGGTCTCAAAATCTTCTATGGCCTTTTTGAATGTTCCACTATTGGCGTACAATGCTCCTCTAGCAACAAGACCCTCTACATTTCTAGGATCTATGCTCAGAGCTTTATTCAAGCATTGAAATGCTTCAGAATGTCTTCCAGCTTTAAAATGTTCAATGCCTTCTGCCACAGAACGAAATGCCCATTTACTTGCTTGTGCTTGGCGTAATTCATCTGCGTATTCCGATGAAGCGAATCTTCCTCTGTGAAAATTTGAAATAAATTATCACACTAGCAAATACTTATTTTCTCTATTGTCAGACTAATTTGCTCCTACTTCCACTCCCTAACCACTACTGTAAATCTGGTGTATTCAAGATGTCTCACAGTGATCACAGATAAGATACTCAAAGAATGATATGTGAAGGGAAGTTAATGGGAGTAGGCATTAAAAAAATAATATATATAAACTAGACAGATTGAAGCATGCTTGTTAACCAGCAGATCTGTCAGACAGATACCAATATTTCTATTAAAATATCTACTTCATTCATATTCACAAATGACTTTCACAATGAAGGAACATCATTTTACTAAACTTTTTATTTGGGCAATTGCTATAGAATTGAGCCAGAACTCAAGTGTCAAGGTGCATGTTGGTATTCACTTTGTGATATATCCAGTAACTACTTAACACCAAGTCGAGTGTGAGCTTTTTCATTCATTTAAGTAACTAACATTTAAGGATACTATATTAATTGCGCTATTAACAGCTAAGCATTTTTTTCCCTACCTAATCTATTAACCTCAAGGGGTCATTCTAGATTCGCCCAGCTTGTAGATTAGCTCACAGGGCTCAAACCTGACGACCTTGCTAACACGAACCCTAGCAAGAGCCGTGCTTCGCAGAATCTACCACCTGATCGGAAGCGCGACCGACAGAGAAGATCCGGCGAGAAACTCAGTGGGCCATGTCTGTGGGTTAATTTACTCGTCGAGCCCTTCGTCGCAAGCGACGGGTTTCGACGAGAACGATGGCCGGTGCTTGAGGTACCTAAAAGCACCGTTAGTGGGTCGGGAGGATCCGAAATGACGTGTTAAGCATAAATTCTGTTTTGGTTAGTTTATATTCCATAAAGCGAAAAGCATAAAAAATAAAATCTTGTCTAAGCATAATCGCCACGACAGAGAGAAGCGTAAGTGTCTGACGTGCTCCCAATGTGATCAGTCTTGTGTTATCCTATTTTTAATTTTTACACTGTGTCCTAGGAAAGATTGCTGGATTGTAAATATTTCAATAAAAAATGTTCCAGTTTCATTATGCGTTCCTAAGTGGACGTTTCCAGCAATATCATTGTCTATGGTAGAGATTCCAATACACACTATAAAATGATCTGCATATATTTTTTAATCAATAACCAATGTTATTACCTCAAATATGAGAAATTTGTGCAGTGCATGTTGGCAATGCCAAGATGTTCAGAGAGGAATTGAATGCAGTTGGGATTATTGAAGCCTGGGCTCTTCTCCAATATGGCTTCATAGTTTTCTCCTTTCATATCCATGGTTTTCCTATTAAGATATAAATATATGAGTAAATAGGTAGATTCATATGAACAATATAGAAAACCTTTTGAATATTTTATTTATATGGAGCTTTCAACTTCAGAAAAGGTATTTACAATGAAAAATTAAGCTTAATAAACCCTAAAATGTGTTAAGCCACACATATAATCCTCACCTGTTCCCATGGAGCTGTTCAAAAAATGTAATTAACTTGTATGTTATTCTTTCAGACACAAATATATCATAACATCATAGATTATGTGATTCCGCCTCAACAATGTGACAGTAATAGTACAACCAGTATGTTTCAGCTAGTCACTGATAATTTAGTAGGTATTACAAACAGGTCTTGGAACACGTTGCTATACCTAGAAAAGAACACCCTAAAATAATAGAGGGAGCAAATTCGTCCATCATCAGCTGCATGGTCACCTCCGCACAAAACAATGTAAGCTGCAGTGCTAGTGTCAAAACTATGTGCCGTTTCAAGAGCCTCATTTCATCAGCTAAATCGACAATTCCCCATATTTAGTCCATCTATAAGTAAATGACTCCAATATCCATTAAATGTTCATTTATAAAAGTCCAAAAATGTCTCAGAAAATGCTGGAATATCAAACATTAGCTTTAATTATAATATCTTGATCCCATTTAGACATCAGATTGAAGTGAACCTAAGTACTGACCTTTTCCTCTTATGTAAAAAATAAAACAATACAACTCAATGATTGTTATCTTATCTTATCCTCAAAATATAATGGTTTTGCACAATATTTTCAGATGTATAAGATCCCTCCTGTTATTCCATTGAATTTGATTTTTTTTAAATATGTAAAGTGGTCTCTCATTTTATTGTTGAATGCATATAAGTACTGAAAATCGATTATCCAATAATGTATTTTCCATATCTTCATGTGCCTGCCTGCCTATGTGAATTTTGTTTTTCATGGTTTTGAATGACCAAAAAAAACAATAGAGATACGGTTTCATTATGACAAATAAATATAATATGGTGAAATCCTCTTGTGATTATTCCATACTTGTTATGAATCCTCATAACTGTATTCTATGTTTCTTCCAAATAAATAACATTCAAAATTCTCTATTAATCTATGTTATGTTGAGTATCCTCCATTATTCAAGTCTTCAAATATTATGTATACACAAAATACATCAATTTCAAAGCTTCTACTACAATAAATAAACAGGTACAAAAATAACAAACATGTGTAACAAAACCTGCAATGTGTAGGGTATTGGTGATTATTTGAAAAAGATATATTAATCTTTATACATACTTGTAGATCAAGGGGAAGTCGTCAGTACTCAGGAGGCCGAGCGGAGGCTTAGGCGGGGGATCATCGGGCCCTCGCGTCACACCCTTCATGCCGCAAACCATTTTGTCTGTATCTGGAATAACTTCTATGACTTCGCAGCAAACAGTGTCATTCATCAGGTAGTTTCTTGACACATTTTTCTTGTCAACAGCTTGAATAATATTTCCTACTGGTAAAAAAGCCTGCAAAAAAGTTTATTTCATATAGTTTGTTTTATTTGATGTTTTTTATAATTATAATATAGTATTAAACTATTCTAACATAAAATAAGCTGTAGTTAATATGGTTGGATTATTTCATTATCTAACCTTTTTTTCTCAACCTAATTGCTGGTAGACTCACAAGGCTCAGCCTGAGAAATAGCTAAGCAGCAAAACAGTCATGACCCTGAACTGAACTGATGCTGAACATAATCAGAACAGTTTAACAAGTTATCTAATTTCCTTAGGTAATTTGAATCTTGTTTTAGTGTGGTAGTGGAGGGTGACTTCATTAGAATTAGCTGATTGACAAACATTTTATTTGATGAGTTCTCAAGCCTTTCTGGAGTTAAGTAGTAATTAAAATTCACAGATACTACAAATTTGAGACCTGAAGTTGAAGTCTACATAAAAGTAGTTTTTACTAATTATTCATAGTTTGGATAGTTACAACAACAACTGATATCCAACACACCAAATGACATGTGTAATTGAATGAAATTAGATTTTGCCATTTTTCAATCCCATCCTATTTTTTTTTTTTTTTCAGTCAATTGTGTCATGCCATTTCTGAGCTGTCAAGAATGTGTAAACAATGACCATTAAAGAAATAGTTTTAATTTTTGGAATGACTAAGAATGATAGGAAAACGCTCCTTGAGATTCAGACCTTTCTTCTTTAAATTGGGTAGTAGTTATATTTTTGCGTAAGGTTACACATATACATTTGATATACATGTATTGTAAAATGAACCAGGATGGTTAAATGAAGTTTTATGTACAGAAACCTAAAATTTCCTCACAGTAATTCAAGGATCAAACCATCATTTTGACTAAATAATCAATGATCATTGACTGAAAGGAGTTACTTTGTTAAAAACTATTGGACAATACATATTCATTACTTACTTTACTATCTTAATTCTTAATTTAGGAAATATTTTATCAAATTAATACAAAAGTTTAATGTATTTTTGATGTACATGATACATCATAGCTAAATGATGCAATATCTCAGACACAAGACATTTTCCCATGCATGTTATTTTAAATTAATACATAGCTCACATCACTTATAGAATGAATAACATTATATGTCTGATATAAAGATTAATTTTTCACATACAATGTTTTTGTTTTTGTAAATAATGTCTCGTGATCTAAGTGTACATCACATTCTATGACATGTATGATCAAGAATTTAAACAACATGTAATGAAAAAAAAAAAAAAAATTTTTTTTACCTTGACATTAATGTCGGCTACATATCTGGAAGTGGGTCCTGCTGTGCAAAGAACCTTAAGCATCATCCCTGACGCAGTTCTGTTGATAACAGCTCCAATGATCAGCTCACCAGTCTTCACATTCTGTACATAAGCGACATTGTAATCACATTTCAATGTTTCAGTACAAAAGTGAAGAAATGATGTGTTGCAAAGTTTAATAATGAATTTGTCATTTCTTAATCAATAATTTCATTTCCAAAGTTCCAGACTTAATTTTCATTTTCACACAAGACAGACTAAAGCCATTATTAGTAAGTAGAATTTCTGACATTGAACAACTTTGAAAGATTTCTCAAAATCCATTTGTGAGACATGGAAAACAATTATTTGTAATACATTTTTTTTTCCTTCAATATCTTCTTGAAACATGTGAAAATGTCAGATATTACTGTAAATACTTACATCAAAAAAGTGTCTTAATCTTGCTGTTTTATCCACATTCAGAAATGTTTCAAATGGAGGCATCAATGCATACAAATCTGTAACAAAATAAAATTTATTAAATTATCTTTCCAAAGCATGCCATTATTTTAAGCTTATTAAAAATGTATACCGTCCACATTTTTTTTTTTATTCAAGATGTATTTGCATTTACTTAATCATATTGTGTAGGTAGTAAATCTAACCAAATACAGATATAATATTATGCAAATAAAATGTATGAAATTTATGTCTCTAAAAAGGTTATGTAAATCTATATAAACTGTCAATAGACTGGCAACAGAGTTAAGGCTATTTTTACAAAACTGCATTAAGTATTAATCTAAAAGTTGTCCTTTTTGGGAAAAAATAAAGGAGCATTCTCAGCTAATTTGGCAATGTAATGCAAATTTTTGTTTAATTTCTAAGCTGATAAGTTTTTATAAAAGAACAAATAGATGTTGAATGAAAATTAACATTTTGAAGTTAAATGAGCGTGGGAGTCAACTCCTAAGGATTTCTCACACTTAAGTGGTGGTGACATCATAGACCACATATTTTTTATGTATTTTGGGTAATCATAATTCAGATTACATTGCTGCATATTCAGGGCTGTTTTCTAATCGATCAAAGATGATAATCAGTAAGATGTCTTCATAAGCTTGACAAAGGCACTAATAACGGAATAGAGGTAGTATTATATATGTGTAAGTAGGAAACAATTACATATTTCACACCAACATGAAAAAAACATTTTTCTCTTACACGGCTTTTAAATAATTCATTATTACAGGAAAACATAGGTATTTCAATACATTTTTAAATTGGTTTCCATAGCAATATCGTGTAAACCTTTACCTATGGTATATTAATGCAAACAATAGGACAAAATTTTCATGGTTTATTATTTTACGAATACTTACTGTCTTCGGGCACTAGAGTCTCAGTCCCATTAGTTGACGACGAAGGAGTATCCTCCAGTAAGGAAGAATCAAATAAAGCTCCAGCTTCTTTAGCTATGAACTGATGTAATTTCAACCTCTTGCTACGATCTTGGAAGGTAAGGTGCTTATGTCTCGACTGGTATACAGCAAAGTCTAAAGCACCCACGCCGATTTTAGCTAAATCATCTTCTCCTCTCTCAGACTCCCACGTTTTTTGTAACTGCTGTCCATGATAATTTATGGACTGCGCCACTAAGGACGCATCCAATAAAGGATCCATTTAAATCTACAAAATTTTAGGAAAATTAGAAACTTTGCGGCATAACATTACCAGAAAAAGTGAGAGTGAAATGCACGACGCCATTTTGCATGAACTACATTTTTCACTTTTGAATTTTTATTAGAAAGACATGTTTTTATTGTTACTTACTCTTTTTTTCCCAGCACGAAGTTATGTTGTTACGTTTCCAAATAAAATCAGTCAATGTTATAATGATTGAGAAAAAACCTATTCAATAATGAAGCGAAATGGCGACCAATGAATTTTACATATAGGAAATGCTCCAAGTACAAGCACAGACTAAAATTAAATAGAGTAGAGATTATTTACGATTTTTGTCTATGGTGAAATATGTTAGCATCATGGAGTTAATAAGTACCTACAACTGGAGTGCTGTCTAATGCCGAGAAATCGGTCTCGAAAGAGAATACTTTTTGGTCGCGGTGTCCTTGTCTAATGTGGTGACCATATAAAATTTATTTATAGGACAAAATTATACAGATCAATATCAATTTTGAATTTTACTTCAAGTTTTTTTTGAATTACTTTGATGGGCGGACGAGCTCANGCATGGAGTTAATAAGTACCTACAACTGGAGTGCTGTCTAATGCCGAGAAATCGGTCTCGAAAGAGAATACTTTTTGGTCGCGGTGTCCTTGTCTAATGTGGTGACCATATAAAATTTATTTATAGGACAAAATTATACAGATCAATATCAATTTTGAATTTTACTTCAAGTTTTTTTTGAATTACTTTGATGGGCGGACGAGCTCACAGCCCACCTAGTGTTAAGTGGTTACTGGATCCCAGACATCTACAACTTAAAGGTACCTTGAGATATAAGTTCTAAGTTCTCAAGTATAGTTACAACGGCTGCCCCACCCTTCAAACTGAAACGCATTACTGCTTCACGGCAGAAACAGGCAGGGTAGTGGTACCTCGCGCGCGGACTCACAAGAGGTCCTACCACCAGTAAAAGTATTCTGTGTAGCCCTACAACACACGTGCTTGTGGTAGTTTATTTATGTAAATTCAGTTCCAAGCATTGCTTCGTCTAATACCTTCGTAGGTAAGACGGTTTTTTTGGGAATACGCTTATCGGGCGCTCATTTCCTGCATTCACATGTTCAATGGATTTAAAATCGATTGTATTGTTACTTCTGTGGTATTTTAATGACACATGTATTTAGGTCTACTATATAGTTAAATTTTAGGAAATAAAACACAATGAGTAACAGAATAAAATAAATTGAAAATCCTTTATTTATTTAATTTAGACAATTAAATAACTCTTAAATGATGTCATTTAAGAGTTACATAGTACTCGATCCTTATTTACAAAATATTTGTTATATTATTTTTATTAAATTTTTAGTTATTTTTCGGTAGTCTTATACTACAATATTTCTTCTATTTTATGGTACATTCCTTTTTTTTTCAACGAAATACATAATTTATTTTAATCAATATCTAAGTGGACCATGAGTATCATTAAAACGGTGCGTAATGTAAGTGGGAATGTATGAAAAGAAATTGGTTTATTGATCATGTAGGCAATCAAATAGCTCATACGACAAGTCAATACATGGTACTTAATCTCTCTTTACAAAATAATAAATAATTGTATTATTTATATGAAATTTATTTAGTTTTCATTTTTGGTAGTCTTCTTATTTATTATTTATAACAGTTTATAGTAAGTAAAACGCTATTCATATTTTAGTGGACTATGAGTATTAGTAAAACTACGCGCAGCAATTTAATGTTACCACCGGATCCAACGCGGCCCTGCCTGAGAAGACCCGGCGAAACAAACTCAGCGGGCTTAACTTTACCACTGGATACAAAGCGACGCGACCCAGTTCCGAGTAGATCCAGCGAATCAAGCTCGGTGGGCTTGATTTTGGTAAATTTCTATAAATAAAAATTTAAGACTTGTCTTTCAAAATTTGCCATATTGTTATTTATTTATTTATTATTGTTTTTGTTACTCGATCGCTCGCCTTATTAATTAATTAGTGCTTAATAGTTTATTATTTCATTTAAATTAGTTGATTTGATTTGTAAGATCTATTCTTTTTATTGAAAACGTACTATTTATATATATTTAATCGTATATTGTTTTTGCATGGAAATGTATTATGTGAATACTTCGGTGCCCCAGAAAGTCGCATTGTGCAAGAAAACATCTAATGCCAGGGTTCTTTATTCTCAATATATTGTTTATTGATAAGTATGCTTTTATACGTGTCTTAAATATTTTGTTTGGTAGATGGGTTATCGAATTGGGTAGTTTATGTAGAATTTTATGCCATTACCTACAAAAGACTTTTAATGTAATTAGTGAATACCTCAATGCGCCTAGGTCACATAGTGCAAGAGAACATCAGCTAATGCCAGACTTCTTTATCCTCGTTGTATTAGTTATATATATTAAACATGATTAAATAGTACAGTTTTATTTAATTTTTGTCTTAGGCCGTGTTTGTTTCCTACAATATTTAATGTCAAATGTTTTCCATACGAAGCCATTCTGAGTGTTAAATATTTATCAGCGATACATTTTATGAGTTCGACATCATGTCTGTTCTCACAATTAATCGAGTTAACGGGATGAGGTGGATCAATTAGCGCATGTAATTTTTCATAAAAATGTTGAGTAATCATGATTTTTATTTTATTTTTTTGTAGTTTACTACAAGATTTGGCTGCCAATGTCAAAAATATTTTTTCGGCATAAATTATTACCTCATAAACTAATTTTGAAACATACTTTAAACCGCCTCTGTCGATAAAGGAAGTAAATGAGGATTCTTTATTAACATCTATAGCGTAACCATGGTCTTCGGCTTTTTGTTTTGTTAAAAGTATATGCATGCAATGGTGACATTTAATTTTTTCTAATATTTTTTTTACGATGTAACCACCGATGTAATATAAAATGTTATTTTTATAATCAGTTAAACTTTTATGCTCTATTAATTTTAACAAGCATTCGACCTGTTCATTGTCCTGTGTATTGTCGTTCTCTTGTTCCGATTGTCCTTGGTGACTTAACATTAGTTCTGACGGAGAGTCGAAATTCTCAGCTAAACAATTAGAATTGATGCTTGGAGTTACATTGTTACGAAATAGCAACTTCCGCAGTATATATTTTACTTGTAATGCACTAGGGTTGTTGTTATGCCCACCCGCTGCCCTTATACACGAAAATAGCATTTCAATATGGTCTTGGGAACACTTGTACGTCAAAAAATAATTTAATACCCCACTTTCTAATAAATCCAAGGCTAAGTTTGAAAAACTGTACACGTCTATAATAAAACCAAGTGCAGCTGTTTTTCGTCTATGTTTTAAAATTTCATCACTATTTATTTTTAAACTTGCAAGATAAACCCTTGACTCAGTCAAAATATTTTGCCATATTTCTTTATTACTGAGGCGCATAGGGGAATCGAAACCTTTACCAAAAGGATTTTTACAGTTAAATATGTCAAACAACCTATCTATCATTCTTATATACTCTACCGTAGCTTCACTACCTAAAAAATGGTTATTTCCGGAACATCTCAAAAAATCAATAGCATCGGCAACAGATGAACTCATTAACTGAGCAGCTAAACGTACGTTCATCTTTTTGTTGTAAAAATTTACATGGGTGGTAGATAGCTTATTAGCAAACTTTAAGCCTTCCTTTTCTTGGATTTCATGAAGTATTTTAATATACTCGAATTTTATGTCTCCCTTTTCCGAGCTTAAATTTGTTTCAGCGAGGAGATTTCTCGAGAGCTTTAGCATATGTGGTGGATCCATTAAACAATAAACGTTAGTATTTTCCTGGGGATGTTTAAATGAAGTTATGAAGTCAGGATAGGTAAATTTACATCCTAACCTTTCATAGGTTTTTAAATTTGTAACCGTTCCGTCACAAGTTAGTGACTTTACGGTTATTCCCGCATCGCTTAAAAAACGTATGGCAGTCAATATTAAATGAGACTGTACCCCCGCTGATATTTTATTGATGAAAAAGTAAGCAATAGGGCATTTTAATTTCTCCGTGTATGATACGATTTGAAAAATGAGAACTTCAGTGGCTAAAGTTTCAACATCTTCTGTCATAATGCCTCCGTAGTCCACGTAGCCCCAGTATTTATCAGTACTAGCTTCATATTTCAATTCTGTCCTAATAGACATAGAGTCAAAAATGAGAGCAACATTTTTTAAGCTCGGAGTTTTGGTTGCCAAACTTTTTAAAAAATTAAATACCTCAGTCATAAATCCAACATTACAGTTATAAGTTGACAAAAGTTTTCGAAGTGTCGAAGGGTGTGGAAGACACATAAAATTTCTTAAATAGGAGTAAGCTCGTTTCGAATAAAAACAAACTGTCAAAGCAAATGACTTAATCTCTTCATTATATCTTACTCCTTTACCTGATTTAGTATTAATTACAAAATGTTTATGAATATTTAAAAAGCTATTGTTTAAGACAGTTTCTAATTCTGTAAAATTCTCGCATTTTTTCTTTAACAAATCTAAAATCGACTTTAAATTTACAATCTTTATTTCGCGTTTTTTAAGTTTTTGTTTCAAAACCTTAACATCTCGTCGTAATTTTGCTTTTCTTGGGGTATTTTTTATTTCAGGCGTTTGAGTACTTGATTCCTCTTGTTTGACCTTTATATAGGACAGTTCTCCAGAAATTCCAACATCATATTTATTAGAAGATTCTCCTCGTTCGCAAGAAGTTCCTGCTTGTGTGATATCGCTCGAAGTTGATGGCTGTATAGAAGATTCTAGTTCCATATTTTGAATACTCAAAACTGTAATTTTCTTGCTTCTTGGAAATACCTGACACATAAAATGATGAAAATGCTCGGAATTAAATAAAAATAACAATTTTGTTTTTCTTGTGATGTGCCCACCGTCGGACGGATTCCATTTGTTTGTTTTAAGTTTATTTTATACAAAAATGTAAAGGTCTTTAATTTATCGATTTCTTCTAGATTACGAAGTCTACTGGATCAGCTAGTCATATATTAAAAAAGGCAACACGTTAACATTTTATTACCTTAGGGACTGCCTGTGGTTTTAACTTTTTTTTAGCTTCTGTTAAATAGTCATCTTGATTAAAATGCAAACTACAAACGCATGCAAATTTTGACACGTTATTGTCAAGATTCATGGAAGTAATCCACAAAGCCCTCCGTTCTTCATTAGCTGGAATTCTGAAAACAGGACACGAAATTGTGGCAACGCTATAACAACCGGTTCATATTTAATTTTGCGGTTTACACTGTATGAGAATAACAAAAAACTAATATTTCTCACGTCAAATAGCAGTATATATGCACTGTTGTGTTCCAGTTTGAAGGACATTGTAGCCAGAGCAACTACCAGACATATTGAGACAACATATTATGTCATGTTTAAGCGCAGTAGAATGCAAAGCATTGCTTTGTAATTCATGGTGTCGGTTGGTTTTGCTACTGCCCATAAGCGGTCGTATCGCTTAACGTTAGGCAACTTGCATGCTTACGCGCGACGCTATGCAATGCAATAAAAAAAAATGAAAAAAAAAATACCACGTGATGGCTCTTATAATAACATTGCAAAATTATAGTTTTCACGACTGATTTTTCAAATTTAATATATGACATACATTAACTACAATTTACAAGACAAAGGGTATTAAATATTATAATGATAAAAAATATCTCACATTTTAAAAATACATGCTCACACTAGTAAAAATTTATCAATGAATCTTACCTATGGAAGGATATTCCACAACCTGAATAGGATTCTCGCTTACAACCACTTACAATACAAGTATTCACCATGATTACATGAAAACTTTCACGATTTTCGAAAAAAAACAAGCCAAAAACTGTAACAGTGCCCTTTTAACTTCGAACTACAAACATAAATAGACGCCATTTTTCTTTTATCCATTCATTGTTTTTTTTCGGTGCTGCCAACAATTAATCTGGCTTCCCACCAGATCCAACATGAAATCTACGTACCTACCATTAAATTTTNGTATTCACCATGATTACATGAAAACTTTCACGATTTTCGAAAAAAAACAAGCCAAAAACTGTAACAGTGCCCTTTTAACTTCGAACTACAAACATAAATAGACGCCATTTTTCTTTTATCCATTCATTGTTTTTTTTCGGTGCTGCCAACAATTAATCTGGCTTCCCACCAGATCCAACATGAAATCTACGTACCTACCATTAAATTTTTTGTTAAGGAGCTTTATTGATATATGATGCTCTATTAAAAATCAATATATGTATATTTCTTATCTAAATTATTCTAATAAAATATCATTATCAGAAAAATCATTTCACCATGATTTTTTCACTTGTGTATGTTGTTTGAAATTCGAAATTGTCGCAACATTTTTAAAATAAGTTTAAGTCACGTCGTATTCATAACATACCGTTAAAATAATGTATTTAGATAAATTATTGTCATAAAATTTGTCATTGCCATTTTTGACAAGACAGGGGTCCAAATACTCAGATTTTGTGGAAAAACCACTAAGTTAGCAACACTGTTTTTTGTTTGTAGTATGTGCGAGAGGGACACCACCACTTAATAATCTTTCTCTTTTCAGACCGTTTTTCCTTACATTTATTGCTATTTAAAAATAAACTTTAAACCACAGACATAAAGTATATTTTTAGTTTTTATGTCAAACGAAGTAAGCACTCCAGTTATACTTATTAACTCCATGNGTGGAAAAACCACTAAGTTAGCAACACTGTTTTTTGTTTGTAGTATGTGCGAGAGGGACACCACCACTTAATAATCTTTCTCTTTTCAGACCGTTTTTCCTTACATTTATTGCTATTTAAAAATAAACTTTAAACCACAGACATAAAGTATATTTTTAGTTTTTATGTCAAACGAAGTAAGCACTCCAGTTATACTTATTAACTCCATGATTACAATTAATCATTAAGCATCCTGAAGTCATTAACAGACCGTTATGACTGTCGGTACTTGAACCATTGCACCATGGTTCACTTGCGGACTAAACAATAATAATAATAATAATGGTTGGTTCGAAGTAGGTATCAGTGGAATGGAATATTTGAAAGGTATTCCACTGATAACTACTTTTAATAAATGTATATTTTTTATTTGATTGGCTTTGTTAATTTAAAGTATGTTTCAATGATACTATGTATGCATATGGACTTATTGTTGTCTGAAATAAAATAAATCATTCATTCATTCATTCATTCATTATTGATGGGGTTCGAAGCAAGAGTAAATCAGCTAGTTACACAAAAAAAACCATAAATATATCTGCAATAATAAAGATTTTATCAACTTTTCTCGTTCAAACGCTCCTCTTGTAAATCTACGAATTTGGAGTTAGCGTAGTGCTCATTGGAGGCATCGCTTTTGCTTTTGCACTACGCAATCTAACACCATCGATTGAAAAATGACGTGTTAGGTCAATGGTTTATGTTAAAATTAAGCAAGTAATTTCGTTGGCTTACACCCTGTATATAAAATTTCAAATAATAACAAACATACAGTTTTATTTACACGCCGTCGAGATCGTTAGTAAAACAATGCGAGTAACACTACCATCGGTGTCGGACATCAATAGCGTAATATATGCAGGCATTCAATATTCGAATGGGTTCTTACGAAAAACACAAGTACATTTCTCACGACACTTTAATAACAACATTGTAAGAAACAAAACATGTTACTCGTTCGATGATTTGTTCCGCCCGCGCCTCGGTAAGTGGGCTAATTTGTAACATACCGACAGATTTATGACCGTTAAGGTAGTATTGTAAGAGCCTCGTGGGGAAAGCCGTTAATGAGTGATACGGCCACTTCACGGTGATACGTACATAAAAATGTATCATACTCTTTTTAGGTTAGTCGAGACTCCAGTGATTATATTAGAGGCACTAGCGGCCCGCCCCGGCTTCGCTTGGGAAATAGCGCACGCGATGTAAATAATTTTAGGTAATTTGTTTACACATTGGGTTACATCATTGGAGTTTCGGTAAGGGATCCTTAATTTTTTTGAAAATATAATAAATATAGCCTGTCACCTGGGGATAGCGTAGCTTTCTAACAGTGAAAGATTTTTTTAAATCGGTTCAGTAGTTTCGGAGCCTATTCAATACAAACAAACAAACAAATCTTTCCTCTTTATAATATTAGTATAGATTAGATATATATATCGGAGCATCAGTGGAAATAGCTGTGATATATTAGATTGGAAAGGTCAGGTTAATTACCTGGGAGGGAATCGGAGATGGCGCTGCGATTGTAATTGTTTATGGGTAGACTTGTTATTGACTCGTTCGATAGACAATGACTTATGGCAAATATCAGTGAATCTATGAATGACGTGTGACATTTGAAGAGTTTGTCTATGACGGAAGGATGACTAGACAGCCATTTGAGAGATAAGGCATTATCTTTGGAGGCATCATTGCAATCGCACGAGTCTCTGAGATCGCCTTGTTTCTAGTCTACTATTACTTAATTATGTTCTTATTTCGAGTCTAACCTACAAATGACTGACCACGAGGACACAAGTGGTGATCGGGAAGAGCTCAACCCGACATATTATTCAAATATTTCAAATTGTACTGCACAATAGACTTAATGTATGATAAAATTTCATTAGGATATTTAATTTTAATGCAAAGAATTTAGTTTAAAGTCCAAAGAAATTGATCTAAATTGGTTATAAAGCAGCTATTACTGTCATGTCCCAATACCCGAGATGTAATCAAATGCTTAATTCATCGAAGGGCTGGGTTATCGGTAATAATAATACCACGGAACTTAGGACGTGGACCTTGGCGTTATCTACTTATCTATTGTAAATTGTTAAATCGGCACAGGAATCGAGAGAGATTTCCACGTGAAAGCCGCCACCCATCTTAGAACTTATGGTTGTCAGTCTCAATCGTTTTTATAACGGTTCTAACTCCCCTAAAACTGGCATGCTGTCCAATACAGGACGTATTTTTATACGTCCTACGCATTAGACCACAGACGCTTGTATTTTCCAAACACAAGTTAATTTCTTAAGAAGCTAAGCCGGGCCATCAGTACATCATCACTTCACACTTATTACATTGAAATCGTGACGGACAAAGAGCGCATGTGGTCTGTGGTCAGTTACGAAACTCGATAGCAATTTTATCACATTAATGACGCTATTGGATTCAGATAGCGATTGCGTAACACAGACGCATTCAATTTGTAGAAGACCGACAAAGTTTTCAATCAATGCCTATGTATGTTCATCTGATATTTACGAATAGCACGAACACTATAAATTTATTAAAAAAAAAGTAGTCGATCTTAAAATTAAAATAATCTCTATACATAAAAATGAATTGCTGTTCGTTAGTCTCGCTAAAACTCGAGAACGGCTGAACGGATTTGGCTAATTTTGGTCTTGAATTATGCGTGGAAGTCCAGAGAAGGTTTGAACGGTAGAAAAATATGAAAACGCTCGGAATTAAATAAAAATAACAATTTTGTTTTCCCTTTCATGTGTCCCCTGTCGGAAGGATTCCTTTTGTTTGTTTTAAGTTATTTTATACAAAAGTTAAGTCTTTTATTTATCGATTGAGGCAATACGAAGTCTGCCGGGTCAGCTAGTCATTGATAAAATTACTGTATTGTCGTTACGTTTTAAGCGTTGCGATAAATTTTTAATTTGAGTGTTGAAGTTTTCTATTGACATTGACCGCCTGCACGATGCTCAAACTGGCTAAGATAGTCCACAGCTATTTATTGTGTCCCACATGTACTGGTGGTAGGGTGTTTTGTGAGCCCGCACTGTACCATCACTCCGCCTAATTCTAACGCGAACCAGTAATGCGTTTCGGTTTGAAGAATGGAGCGACCGTTGTACTATAAAGGAGAGACTCAGAACTGATGTTTCAACGTGGATGACGGCATTTATGTTGGTGACGTCCATGAACTTCGGTAATACTGGGAGAGTTCGTCCATCCGTCAAAGCAATAAAAAAAACATTCCAACAAAACAGCTGTGATAAAATTTAAAGTAAAACCAAATTGAAACAGTTTTGCGCGCCTCGGTTTTGATTGCACAAATCATATTTTAAACTAGCGACACGCCCTCGCTTCGCTTCGGAAACATTAAATTTTATTATTGATAGCTGAGTCCCACGATGTTACCTGCGGTTATTGTCGTAACGCGGGTAGCACCGCGGGGCGAAGCCAGTCTAAAAAAAGTAACCTAAGCTACTCCTTATATCATCAGCTACCTATCAGTGAAAGTCTCGTCTAAATCGGTCCAGCCTTTCCAGAGATTAGCCGGAACAAACAGACAGACAGACAGACAAAAATTGTAAAAAATGTTATTTTGGTGGATGTACCGTATATATATATTCATATGCATGTAGTAAAAAGCGGCTATTTCAATATTACAAAGAGACAGTCCAATTTTATTTATACGTATAGATGAAGCCACGTTTAGTTAAATTGCAACATCACCATTGTGTTCTTTGTAAATAGGAAGAAGGAAAGCGCATTGTAACATATTTGACCATTGCCTCAAGCATTTGTTTTGGAATAATATCACGTATTACAATTACATAGTTAATTATAGTGTAAAATACTTACAAAACAAACTGGATTTAAGTCAATACAATATTAATCGTATGCACCAAGCTTTGGATCTATAAACTTCATTTGTTGTTACTGCATTAAAATGTTGCTAATGTAAATTGTTGGAAGTCCCCTTGTTAATGTGAAATCGTGTATTCAATGTTTTATCTCGGTTGATTTTTATTTATATAAAATAACGCGATATCCAAAAATACCGAGCAAATTCACGTAACACTTCTCATTCGCAATTTAGTTTTATAGGACAGTATTGTTTGCTGTGAACTGGAATAAAGCAGTGGTAGCAAGTAGTAGGAATTCTTTGGTGGATGATGATAAAAAGGTCACCATAAGCATTACAAAAGCGGTCTCCATGAACTTGCGTGCGTGGTGTTTCTCCAATGCAGCATAACATCATTTCCTTCTTTAAACAGAGTTTTTTTGGGTTTAGATGAAATCGCCGAATTCGCTTAGGTGAAGTGGAAATTAAGTAGGGCATTTTGGATTCAAACCGCTTAAAATTTCCCACCGCTCAGTAATCCTTGGCCGAAATTTTGATAAGCCAGAATATAACTGAGGCCAAATGTTTCTAAGGTTTTTCGCAGAGTACATCACTCCATTTCACCCTACATCGTCAGCGTCATGATCATTGGATTTCTCAGTTGGCAAGCTTTATGAAGTCTGCCTATATGGCCCCATATGCATCTCACGGAGTATCGCTGGGTCAGAACCAACTTTAGGGGATAGTGGACTGCCGTCACACGGTAAATCTATCGGAACGCGAGTGTAAAGTCGCTTAACCGTCCTCTACTTGGGCTTCTAACGTCGATTCCCAATCCAGTATACGGACAGTGGCCGAAAGCACTTAGGGACAGAAAAAGAGTCCTAAGCGAGAGTCAGTTGCTGTCCTCAAACACTGATGACGTCACGTCAATATCTGAAAGTGGCCGTCTACATTCAGGTGAAAATAAAGTAATGGATAATAAGACTGTTACCATGCAAATTGTTCGACACGTCACTCTAAACCGCAACGAAATTTATTAAAAACACAAGACAGACTAATTTCGTGAAATTACAGTAGCATAATAGAAACTGCTCGTCTTGTGTGCAATATGGAATGAATATGCAATGTGCCAAACCGGATAGAAAGTATCTGGGTGTATGCCTTTTATGAAGAAAAAGCGAAAGATTTTAAGTGCAGCACTATTCGTATCAAAAGTTATGTTTTTGGACCGAGAGCTATTCTTAACTCTATATATTTTAAGGCATCATTTTTGCTATGTACTATCTGTCTTTAGAGGGAACTCCCCTCCACCGTCTTTCCCGAGCACCTTGAAATTTCCTTCTTTAAAGTGGTTGTGCAGTCGGCATCGCTGCGCCATTTTGAGAAGGCGGCACGACATGAGAACCCTCTCATCGTAGCCGCTGGAAACTACATACCCGACCCAGTAGACCGAATGATAAACCGTCGACGTCGCCCAAAGCACGTCATTACGGATCCTGATCCATTAACGGTGCTTTTAGGCACCACAAGCACCGGTCACCGTCCTCGTCGAACCCGCTGCTTGCGACGAAGGGCTCGACGAGCGAATTAACCCACAGACACAGCCCACTGAGTTTCTCGCCGGATCTTCTCAGTGGGTCGCGTTTCCGAACCGGTGGTAGATTCTGCGAAGCACTGCTCTTGCTAGGGTCAGTGTTAGCAACTCTCCAGTTGAGCCCCGTGAGCTCACCTACAAACGTTAGGGCGAAGCTGAAATAGCCTCTCAAGGCTATCAGCATAGGTAGCAAAAAAAAAGTGATTGGAATTTAGCAGTCAATGATACCTTAAGTAGGCTACTTGGCTTAATTTAAAATTGGAGCTTGTTGTGATCACATTTTTTTTTTTTTTTTTTTTATTGCTTAGATTGGTGGACGAGCTCACAGCCCACCTGATATTAAGTGGTTACATACTACATCACACTCCAGTATCTGGTGAATTATACCTTTCTTATTGCTTTTCTAATTTATTTATGTCGTAGTATGCCGAAGTGTTTATGTCGTAATTTAATTACGCCTGAATACCACAATTCAATCATCTAGCAGTTATCACTCTTTAAATATATGCCTAAAATGTATTTTCTTACCAAGTACTTCCGCGATGAAGGTCTGTCCTGTCATAAATACAAAACCTTAATTTTTTAATAAATTTGATAGATTAGTAACTGGTGGTATCGCATATTGTAAGTAAGTGTATCTCACCCGGACATTTGCGATTTAAATTTCCACTCGTGTCTCAATGCAGATTGAACTATTTATGGGTCCGATAATCACTTGCAGTCATGTCGATCCATTATGCCCCTGCTATATATAAGAAGGACGTTCCAAAAAATTCATTTGCGCTTTAATATTAATGTGAATATATTTTACTATAAAAGAACTTAATTCGCAGCAACCAAAAAGGAGAATCCACCGATTTAAAATAAAAACAGATAATCATTCGTTAACTCGCCCCGTTCATGCTGCACTTACATTTTATGTTTTCACATAAATTTAATTTTATTTTCACGTTTATTGCTGATTTATTACAGAAACGCGTAATCGCGTTTTTGTCACTTTTTCGGAATAAAGGACAATGTAATTTAAATTTATTATGTTTCAATTTTTTTTTTATATAATGAATGTGTCGAAATATTTTTTTTTGTTTTTCGTTTTTCTTTGGTACAACTGTAGAATATGTTTTTCAAGTGAAACTTGTTTAGGCGCGTTGAGAGTAACATTTAACTCGCGACAAATTCGTTACGGATAGAGAGAAAAGATACAATTTAGGAAGAGAGAGAGTAACAAAATAGACAGAAGGTCTTGCGAACCACTCGACCGTGGAGTGAGGAAAAGGACAAATCGAGCTAGGTCGTTTCTCTTATACACAGCGTTCCCTATTACAAGAGAAATTAGATTCAAGAATGAAAAATGAAGAAAACCACAATACTACACGCCGTAAAAGAAGTTTAACTTCTTTCACTTGCAAGCGCATAATTTTTTTTTCTTTACAATAACGATTCCTTTTCAATGGACCAAAATAAATCATTCTCGTCTCATCATCCTACTGGTGGTAGGACCTCTTGTGAGTCCGCGCGGGTAGATACCACCACCCTGCCTATTTCTGCCGTGAAGCAGTAGTGCGTTTCGGTTTGAAGGGTGGGGTAGCCGTTGTAACTATACTTGAGACCTTAGAACTTATATCTCAAGGTGGGTGGCGCATTTACGTTGTGGATGTCTATCTATGGGTTTCAGTAATCAATTAACACCAGGTGGGCTGTGAGCTCGTCCACCCATCTAAGCATAAAAAAAGAAGAACAATATTTATTTTTAATCATTCATTATTAATTAAAGCAATTCATGATTATGTTGCAACTATTTATGATGAGTGATGAGTACGCTTTGGTTTGTCGTTCACCGCTGCCTCTGGATGTCGGCAATGCTGGAGGCAAAACGCGTCGCTGCCGCCTCCTACCTTGAATATGGATGCATAACGTCATAGGTGCGAATTGCGCAAATAATGAGCGTAGTACCGGTTGTCGCAGGACAAGACCTCGGCACACTTGCGGCTCGCGGCCCGTGCACCGTGACCCGACACCGAATAACGGGATGCACTTCACTTTTAATCTGTTCACAAATGGAAAGTTTTAATTGTTAATGCGAATTATTGTCGATTTTGAACTCGATCGTGGGTAGGTTAGTAATGAATTCTTCTGATATTGACTGATTTGATTGCCCGCCGACAGTCCGATAGCTTGGACAAAGTGATTGTGACGGGCAAAGTAGAAGGAAAGAGACCCCGCGGCCGATTATATAGCCGTTGATGTGATCAAATAACCGCTCTAACTGGGTTGCCAGTCGCAACCGCCATTCGAGAAGCTGAGGACCGGACGAGATGGAAACAGCTCACGAGACAAGCCACGGTCAAGTTTCAGGGACACGACCTTCAGTAATGAAGAAAGCGACGAAGAAGAAGAAGAAGACCAGTCGCTGACTGCTGGTTCGAGATTTGTCCCATAGACACAGCCCACTGAGTTTCTCGCCGGATCTTCTCAATGGGTCGCGTTTCCGATTCGGTGGTAGATTCTGCGAAGCATTGCTCTTGCTAGGACCAGTGTTATCAACACTTCCGATTTGATCCCCGAGAGCTCACGCAGAGAGCAGCACTCTAGGGTAAAGCTTAAATAGCCTTTCAAAGCTATCAGCATAGGTAGGAAAAACATTGTGCGAATTGTCATAAAAAAAATCAAAGAATCTCGAAGAAACGTTAATGATTTTTTTTTTTTATTCAATCAACTCGCATTTCGACTCTAGACTAATACAGTTGCGTGCTAAAAGTGTGTTTTGCCGACAATCGCATCCTTTTCGAGAGCGTATCCATTTTATGTGCTTACATATAAGAACATGGCGACTATTGTTTCACGGAACGATGTGAAGCGATTTTGTTGACCTAATAAAGAGTCGATTTGGTGCACCCGAGTGCAATATTGCATACAAATTTTAAAGGCTGATAACCGTTAATTCGTCAACGACTGCTAAAAGGCTTTATGAGTGCTGTTAAAAATAACGTAAACAGTCGTGACGCCGAATCGAAAATCGTCAATAAGGAGGGCGAATGAATCCCTCACTTGTGGATTTGGATTTAAAATTGTCACGAAATACCAATGGGAAATCTGTGAAAAGACAGTCTTGTGTGTTGTAAAATCTTGTTTCGAACCGTTTATTTCTAATTTGCTGGAGGAAGTTGCTGCAGATTCCATGGAATGCTTTTCGCACCTACTGCCTTGTGTTTCAATACTTAAGGAACTTAATATTAGAAATAGACATTCCACAATATGCATTCGTAGAGTATTGGAGTTCTTTGGAGACATTGCTCGAAAGGAGGGTCACAATCTTGAGCAGCTGATGGTGACGGACAAGATAGAGGGCAAACGTCCCAGAGGACGCAGTCTCACGAGATGGTCTCACCAAATGCGATCTCGTCCACGATACCCTCAACGAGGCTAGGGATCGCGGCTGATGAAGAACAATTGTACATGACAGATTGATGCAGCGGGGGAGTCACGACCCTTAGTAATAAGGAGAACGACGCCAAGAGGACGAATTATTAATTTGATTTGAACCATAAATTATATTATAGAGAGAATTGAATTGACACAAATATTTCACAAAAAAAAGATTCATTAAGAAATATTTATACCATTTTTGTGGATTCGATACATCTATATTCTATCTTTCAGCCCACAGATGTCCACTACTGGACATAGGCCTCTCCCAAGCCTCGTCACAAGTGCACTCGTCACAACTGCATCCAGCAGATTCCCGCGATTTGATTCACATTCTTTGCTAAACAAATATAAAATGTTGTTTATAACCCAAAAAAAAACACGCTTAAATAACAAATCGAATTAATAATTCTATAGCTTTTTAATATTCATTAGATTTTCATTAATTAATGAGAAGGATAATAGGAGGAGATAGTCAGACGTGAGGAATACGACTCAGGGAGGCGGAGGAGGTTTTTAATTTCAAATTAAATTTTATAAACGCCAAATCCAATTTAAAAAAAAGCAAATTAAATGTTATAAACATCAAATTCATTTTTGTAAACATCAGATTCAATTATGCCAAATTCAATTTTGTAAATATCAAACTCAATTTCTATTAAAAAAATTAAAAACCTATTTATGATAGAGCGAAGTTATAAAATTTCTTGTACTGTCAGACCTCTTGACGCGTGTCAAGACGCAAATTTTTTAAGTTAATCGAACTTATTGACGTCAGTGACGTTTAAAGATTCCGATAAACATTACAAACATATATTAATACCAAGCCAAGAAAGCGTGTTACAAAAAACGCTGAACAAAGTTTTTTTTTTTTATTGCTTAGATGGATGGACGAGCTCACAGCCCACCTGGTGTTAAGTAGTACTGGAGCCCAAAGACATCTGCAATGTAAATGCGCCACCCACCTCGAGATATAAGTTCTAAGATCTCAGTATAGTTACAACGACTGCCCCACCCTTCGAACCGAAACGCATTACTGCTTCACGGCGGAAATAGGCGGGGTGGTGGTACCTACCCGTGCGGAGATATTTGATATCTAGTAAAAACGTCACAATAATATGATTATTAGCAATTATCAGTTCGCTTCCACTAAAACAATTCGGTAGGCAGGTTTTGTAAAATTTTTGACATGATGAATTATCTCGCGCATTATTGACTGTGTCCGATCTCTATTATGATTAGCATTGCCTTTATAATGATTGACATTTTAATACACTTGTATTCAGCGAACAAATTTTGGTACAAGACCGTTACATCTCTAGACCGAGTTTCCGTGACAGTTGAGTGACATTAGCCGTAAATCATTTTATTTATCTTGAGTGAATCATGTTTATGTTAACTTTGCACAGCTTATGTGCTATTGTTTGAGTGTATGGGACATTAAACTTGACATTGTCACACACAAGCGCTTTGAATATCTGGGGCAGGCAAGAAGCGTGGACTTAATTTCGTAACGCGAATATTTTAAATTGGATTTAATATAACAGATTATAGATTGACTTGAATATAGAATTCTCAAATCAAGTGATTGGAATTGCATCTTTGTGGGCAAGGTTTTATTTATTTAAAAAGGTGTATAGGTTTGTTCGTTATTATTAAGAAAGCATTTTATTATTGTAGACGTCTACAGTCTAGTTTTTTTTTATTTGTTTTTAGAGCCATACACCTATTAGATTAAGTCGGCTTACAGTCTAGTTAATGTTAAATAATTCATTTAATTAAAGAGATCAGAAAGTGAATGCTCACCTTAAGAAATGAGGTTAATGGTAAAATGGCGTTTAATTCAAATATATAGTGTCAACCCGTGCGGACAAAAAAATGCTCGACAAGTTGAATTTTCATAGTACAAATTATTTGCTTCGAAAAAAAATTAGTTGCCCATCATAATCGCGTCGTTGAACATAGGGCCTACTGGAAGAGATTTCAACATGAAATAAGTAGTGCCCTTGTACTCTGTATCCTTATTGTCGTGTTTTATTTAACAGCTGTGTGTACAAAATATATTAAATAAATAAAAAATAAATAAATAGATACTGGGCGCCCACTACCCAATAAAGAAACTTCAAATTTAGTTGAATCTAGCGGTCATCATGAAATAGTGGGCCAAATCAACTTACAACACGCGTATTGTGTCGAAGCGTTGCAAGGAAATTTATTAGAAATAAACATTCACATCCCGTTGATGTAATGCTATCTTGGAAGGATATTCATTAGTTTTAACTTCTTCTTCTCTGCTTCTTTAATAGTTAGTGTTTCGAATGAAACAATAACAAACATACAATGTAAATGTTATTATATTATGATTGTAAATTTTTTATAATGAAATGAATCGAACTGAACAGAATTGTTTTGACGCAGGTGAGCATTACCATTGTATTGTAGTGTATGTTTAAAATTTTAATCCGCCATAGCCACCGTTTCGGCACGCTCGATCTTGATGTAAGAAAAAGCAACTTGAAGCTTTTGCCTTTTACAATGTTTCTTCACATATTTCTTTTTATGAACTCAATTGCCGATGCATTGTGTTTCAAATTATGTGTGGTTCGATGACAATATAGTAGTGTAGTATAATTATGTAGGATAGAACATGAAGTCTACTGCAATGTGTTTTGGTTGTTTGGTTTCCTTTTTAGAGTTTCGTGCAAGAAACAAAACCTTTTCGATTTCATAATTTAACTATTACTTTACGTTTTAATCTTTGGTTTTTGTATTGCATCCCACTTTTTGATATACATATTTCACACTAGCGACCTATCAGTGAAAGTCCCGTCAAAATCGGTTCCACCAGAACCACATCGGAACCAACAGACAGACAGACAGACAGACAAAAATTGTATATTCATATGCATGTAGTAAAAAGAGGCTATTTCAATATTACAAACAGACACTCCAATTTTATTTATATGTATAGATTTCTCGTGGTCACGGAAGGCAACTGGTTATGAAAAAGTCGGAAATAATCGTAAAAGTAATCTTAATTATGTCTACGAATGGCGAAAATCGAAAAAAATATCCTACAAAATATAGCTAAGCGATATAGAGGAATACTCTGGTTCTTGAAGAAGTGGTAGGTATTATGTCGGCTTATGTAGCTACTTGCAGAGACATCTACGCTAATTGAAACATTAGGCGGATATAATTGGGACAATTCTCTCATTCTATTTACGGACGATTTCAATTTTGCTTCGTCGTTATTACTTGCAATTTACTCATTTTGTCTAATTCATGAATTCCTGAATGTTCTTGTTTTATTTTTGAAACACCTACGTACGTCCGCTTAGTGTTTCTGTTGTTTGTAATAGTTGTATTCGCGACACCATTTGGAGAATTTATTATAACTTACGCCATCTATATAAATTATATAAATTAAATCTATCTATTGATGTATTATGTGTATGTAAGTATATTAGTATGTATTGTATGTAAGTATGTATATTGGTATCTTTTTTTGATTGTTTTTGAATGTAAATTGTGTTTTGGTGTGCAATAAAGTGTATTCTCTCTCTCTCTTTCTCTAATCTATCTATATAATGCCTATATAAATTAAATTGCGAAGTGGATGTCTGTTTCCAAAACATTTAAAGTATAAAGGAAATGGTATTTAGAATGGTTTGCATTACGCCAAACAAACAGTGGTGTAGCAATTAATACAATCAGCTGGAACCTATAATTTCATAATAGACAATTTTCGTTCGTTCATCATCTGAGCTTATCGCGCGAGAATTACATGTTGAAAATAGTCTGAATCAACAACGTCAATTACACATTGTACATATTTATTTATTTATTTGTACGAAAAAAGTGATCATTAATATGAAACAACAGCAAATCGATAAGAAGAACGTGACAAATGTCACCTCAATTAGGCAGTGACACAATCGACAGCGTAATAGTTGACAACATTTTGAAATCTCTATATATTAATACGTGAATATATAGAGATAGATATATAGGTAAATCAACAGAGATCCTGTCATCAAACATTCTTAGCTACTCACTTAATTCTTAGTGAATATCTGTGACCTTGCTCGTTCACGAAGCCCGCTATAGAAAGCAGAGTATTATAATAATATACACTTGACATTGGCGAAATCTAAAAGGAAACGCCATAAACCTAAGAGATAGATAGATATTAATACGTGTAGCAAAAATTTTGTATCCCTTTTTACGGAAATTGCGCCGACGGTGGAGTATGAAATTTCCCACACTTATAGAGAATATAGAGAAGAAGTGCACAATGCTAATATTTTTTTTAAATAATGCATAAAAGACACATTAAATCAATAAAGAAAACATTACACACACTACATACCATGTATTTGACGCACACACGCATGCATACTATTTATTGTCAAACTTTTGTTCTTGACGTCTGTGGTCAAATTGAGAATTGATTAAATATTGTTTGTCTTTATTAATATTTTTTATAGTGTAGGCTTGGCGAAATTTGTGATTATAGAAGTATAAAATAGAATCATAATAGTGTACAAACTTACAATTCCAATTAATTAATTATAGTCGAATTTCGACTACTGCGGGACCTCTAGTTAAAAAAAATATGAATAATTGAATAAAAATACAATGAAATATCTATACTTCTATACTAATATTATAAAGAGGAAAGATTTGTTTGTTTGTATTGAATAGGCTTCGAAACTATTGAACCGATTTGAAAAATTCCACTATTTGGAAGCTACATTTTTCCCGAGTGACATAGGCTATAATCTTTTTTGAAAAAAAATTAGGGATCATTACTAAAACTCCAATAATGTAACCCAAGGTGTAAAAAAATTACCTAAAATATTGTTTACATCGTGTGCCCTGCGACAACTATTGATGATAGAATAAAATAATGTACTACGACTTTGTAGAACACATTATTATTTACAAAAAATGTCGCGACAGCATATGTCTAACTATTATCGTTATGCCGCAATAAGTGTTCTTTTATTTAAAAAAATAAAACAACGTCAAATATCGTTGAAATTTTTGTTAAAGACCCGAGCGGAGCCGGAGCTGGCCGCTAGTTATATTATAAAAATTATGAAATCCAGAAAACATTTTCACTAAATAACAGAATCTAAAAAAAAGTACAGATACATATACACGCGCTTGGCAGTCGGGTTGTGATGAATTAGAAGCCCTTGTTGATTTACGACACGTAAATTTAAAAAAAGCTGAAAACTGTATATGTATAACCAAATTGCTTGTTACAAATTTATCACATTCTCTCAACCTAATAGATCATTTGAAGATGTAGATTAACAGAGCTACGTATGACGTTTATGAAATGGTGAATGATCAAGCTAAGAGAATTAATTTGCTACAGTTTGGTTCGCCGCCTGGATTTGAGATGTTGCGGAAGGCGGAGGACCGCATTATGTGGAAGGCATTGGGGAAGGCCTATGTCCAGCAGTGGGCAGATAAAGGCTGATGGTGATGATGATGATTACACATTTATTGAAGATCATTTATGCTTTTTTTTATCGCTTAAACGGGTGGACGAGCTCACAGCCCACCTGGGGTTAAATGGTTACTGGAACCAATAGACATCTACGACGTAAACGCGCCACCCATCTTGAGATATCAGTTCTAAGGTCTCAGTATAGTTACACAGTATAGTAGCACACACACACACGCACCCACACTCATTTATTTACATAACATTATCCGTCGAATCGTTTTGAATATAAACTTTAATCAAATGCGCTACTTGAACTAATGATTGAATTAAAATGTAGTTACCGGTCGTAGAGCATAGTGTGAGCCCGCACACATAGGTGCCACATTCTTGCCTATTTCTTTGAGGCAGCCGTTATGCCTGCATTCATAATTTGTCTGTGGCTTCTGGTAACAACTTAACATCAAATGGGCCGGCAACTGTCAATGTTAATTTCAGTGAATTTAATTTATTTTATAATGGTTCGATCTTTTGAATTCCTTTATTTTCGTATATAAAAACGAGTGTTTTTTTTCATTTTTGCTTAGATGGGTGAATGAGCTCACAGCCCACCTGGTCTTAAGTGGTTACTGGATTCCATAGACGTACATCTACAACGTTAATTCGCCACCCACCTTTAAAACCGTCCTTACAAAACACACATTCATATTATTACATAAAACAATTCACAAAACTATTATAGTTTCTTATTTTAGCTAATTGTTAGGTAGGCGTTTTTTATTAGATTAAAATTATGTGCGTATTAAATAAATAAAAATTGTATACATAAAATTCGCGGGTTAATTGGCTGAAGGAGTCAAGGCCTCTACCATTCATCTCCCATCAGGCCCCTACTTAGATTTGTTGTCATTTGCTGGCGTATTGCGGTTGCTTGTTTTATTCTTTTTTTATTTGATAGCTCAACTATCCCCTGGCCGTATCGACTTCACTCTTAGATACAGGATATGTCCTAAATATTAATAGTTGTAAATAGACATGCTTTAACAAAAATCGACTTCAAATAGAAAAAAAAGATATTCCAAAACAAATTAATATACACTAAAAAACAATAATCATCGAAATCGGTTGGCGTGATATTGAATTATTCATCTATTTGTCGCACACGTACTTAATGCAAATTTAAGACTTATATGGTTTTCTCACGGATACCATTATCAGAACTGGACTAAATTGCAATGGGACCACACGGAAAGCGTCAGATTTCTAATAAAAAAAATATCATCAAAATCGATTCACCCACTCAAAATTTATGAAGTAACAAACATAAAAAAAAGCATACAGTCGAATTGAGAACCTCCTCTTTTTTGAAGTCGGTAAAAATATATAGAGAACATACAAAAAAAAATCACATACACACTTTAGTTAGTGTTAGTTCTGTTCACTAAATGATACAACAAACAGAACAACCAGGTTCGGTAGCGTATAGACAGGTTAAATAACTTTTACTCTGACCGTAACATTTGGCTATCAACTTCTCGTTCGTATGTGACATCAAAGCGACTAGGGTTGTGACAGAAATTTAGTATTAATAAATTTAAGCACAATTACCACACTAGGAGTAGAGATCCCGGTAACCGTACTCGTCGAACTCGGCAAAGAGTTCGACGTGCAACCTGACCTAAGCATCAGCCCGTTGAGTTTCTCGCCGGATCTTCTCAGCGGGTCGCGATTCCGATCCGGTAGTAGATTCATTCGCGAAGCAGCTACTCTTGAGTTGTTAGGTCTCCCTTGGAAGCGCTCGGGTAGCTGTTAGCAAATCTCGCCCCTTCTGGCTGAGCCCTTGCTCGCCCACCTGTCCTTGTGAAACTGGAAAGGCCTCAGGCCCACTAAGTAAACACTCAATCATAAAAAAAAATTAAAATAAAAAGAAAAAAAATATTATCGCATTGATCAACAGTAACATGCTTATAGTGATTTTTTCATTTCATTGTTTTCACTTTTGTATGGCGATTCGATTTGCGAACACTCATCAACAGGCTCATCAAACAAATGTTTCTAGGTAATATAAATAAATAAATAAAAAACATAATTTGTTTAATAAAAGGTCAACAAGAAAACAATGACATAATATGTTGTTTTTCGACAATTTCTCGATGATCTTCAATTAATTTTCCAGTTGCTCGTTGCTTTATGAGGTCGTGTGAGGTAAGGTTGGCCCATTGATCATTGGTTAACCTGAGTTCAGGAGACGGACCATTTAAGGGGCGGCGCCGATTGTCGCAACCGCAGACTTACACGTAGTAAAACGAGATGCGGGTTTATCTGAACTTATCGGATTAATTGTGATGATGCGAAAACAATAATGTAGTTTTTATAATACGTTTTTATTAGCTTTTTTTTATGGCCTTTGTAGGCAGACGAGTATACGGCCCACCTGATGGTAAGTGGTCACCGTCGCTCATGAACGACGGTGAAGAATTGTATAACCCTTTAATATTATTTTGTTTATAACTAATATGTGTGCGGGCACCGTAGGACCGATCAGTGCAACGAATCTTGTAGAAGTCTACGCAGCTGTGGATGTGTATGGATTGATCTTCTTATCGCACTATATCTTATCTTAGCCCACAGACGTCCACTGGTGGATATAGGCCTCCCCCAAGCTTCGCCACAAAGTCCGGTCCTGCGCTGCCTGCATCCAACGGATCCCCGCGAACCTCAATAGGTCTAATAAAACGAATGAGATGACGGTTGAGAAAGAACCACTTTGTTTGTTAATTGACTATAGTACAATACTATCCTAGTACATATTTTAATCACTAGATGACGTTAGTATGAATTAAACTATTATTATTTTGATGTTAATGAAAATATTTAAGAAGGTCGTCGGTCCATCTTGTGGGATTGATCATGCAGACCCAATTCATTCACGTTGAAATATTTTATAAACGTGTTGTGTATAATTTGTGTATGTCTATCTAAATAATACATTGAATGTACTATATGTTAATTTGTTTTATGCAAATGCGTGTGTTTTGTTTTGTGTATTTTCGTTTACTTTAAGAAGCTCTCGTATGTTATGATTTTACGATAATTTCAATAATGTTAACATAAAAATGAGTTCTTTAAATTAATGAAATCCATTGAATATATTCAATAAAACGCGTGATCAAATCGTGATAAATGGAAATTTTAAATCCAATTGGCGCCAAAACGTTGCTGTAAATAAGTCCAAGCACGTAACGAAATTCCGAATTGTTTTCAAGGTCTGTCTATAAAGTGATAAACTCATTTGGTATCCCTATCGTGTGGACGGACACCTAGTAGCATATCAATGTTAAGGGAACGCACGTTTGATTATCAATTATTAATATCTAAGCAAGACGCGTCAATATCTGCACGTAGGCCATTTGCACGGACGTATTTTGACGATAAGTTAGCGGTTCCTTTGATATATGTTTTTTTTTATTGCTTAGATGGGTGGACGAGCTCACAGCCCCCTGGTGTTAAGTGGTTACCGAAGCCCATAGACATCTACGACGTAAATGCGTCACCCACCTCGAGATATAAGCTCTAAGGTCTCAAGTATAATTGCAACGGTTGCCCCACCCTTCAAACCGAAACGCATCACTGCTTCACGGCAGAAATAGGAAGGGTGGTCGCGTGGACTGACAAGAGGTCCGGTTGGGGTAGCCGTTGTAACTATACTTGAGACCTTAGAACTTATATCTCAAGGTGTGTGGCGCATTTACGTTGTAGATGTCTATGGGCTCCAGTAACCACTTAACACCAGGTGGGCTGTGACCTCGTCCATCCATCTAAGCAAAAAAAAGGCGTGCGGAATATATATTTTTTTATTATGCATAAAAAATTCATGAAAATAACAAAGAAAACATTACACACATCGGGTAGTTTATTAGGTCTACATGTTAAATGCTACAATGTCACGATACCACGAAACACGAAGAATCAGATGTGAGGTCTATCGTCTCAATTGTATTGTAACGACGGACGCCCGCACTAATATGACTGTTTATTGCCAGAAATAGGTAGATTAGTGATACGTAAGCTTGTAAGCTCATTATAAACCCTACATCAGCAAAGATCAAAGTACCTAGTAAATCTGCGAATTCGATTTTTATCGCATACTTTATTTGTTCATTGTGAAAGGCGTTTGTAAACACGTGCTACACTTAAATAATTAAGCACTAAGAAAATTTGGTATGGATCCCACAGCTCTAAACTCTCAGAGGGGAAAGCATTCTGGGTCTCATACTTATATGGCGTTGATTGATCCAAATATATTAATAGTTTTTTTTTCTTCTTTACAGTTGGAGAACGTCCAGTGCTGTTTGGACTTTCTTCATGCGCAGAAAGTCCAAGGCATTGAACAAGTGACAGCGATAGACATAAGGGATGCGAAACTTAAAGCTGTTCTAGCACTATTCTTCGCACTGAGTCGTCACAAACAAGCATCGAAACAAAAAACAGCGCCATCTATTGGGAACATACCGAACATCAATAAAAACTCCAGTGAAGATGTATCTCTTAGTTCAATACAACGAATCACAGGTGGCAGCAGTTGCGATGAAATTTTAACTGCGTCTGGCAATAACGTAGAGATGACGACACTAACAGCGAACAGGTATTTATTTTAATAATTTAATATTTTAAGTTTCTTTATTTTCCATATTAGAGCTTGGTTTGTTTTTGTATTTCACTTACTTTATTAATATGACAACACAGCCACATAAAATGTTATGTAGTGCAGCTACACGCTAACAGATGTCGCTAAAAACAAAACCGTACGAACAAAAAGTTTATATTGGTTTTGGTATTTTTGAGATGTGGTGTTGTAGGTTCTTGTAATTTTTAATATAAATAAATATATAAACTAATAAAATAAAACAAATAAAAGTATGGTTTTCAATAATCAATATTACGCTCATTCTATGACGTAGATATAATTTCTGTTTTTTGTACAAAACTATAATAAGACTGAAGATTATCTCATTCAAAATAAGCAGTTGACACAATACATTAAGTGATAAAATCTGTGAATTTTATTAATGATAAATTATCACCAATTAAAGAAACATTGTAGCACAGCACACTGCTTTATTAAATTTTCATAGTATATTAGCTTGTCCACTTTTGTCAAATTTTTATTTATTGCTTAGATCGGTGGATTAGCTCACAGCCCACCTGGTGTGAAGTGGTTACCGGAGCCCGTAGACATCTACAACGAAAATGCCAACACCTACCCTGAGATATAGTTCTCAGGTCTCAGTTTTTACAGAATAACTAGCTGGCCCGGCAAACGTTGTTTTGCCATATAAATTATTTCCAGGAACGATAAATAACCTAGATGCCGACTGCAGCGCCATCTGCTGGACTGGTTTGTAAACCATTCTCGAATCCACATAGAAAATTTCATTAAAATCGGTCCAACCGTTTAGGAGGAGTTCAGTGACACGCACAGAAGAAATATATATATATATATATATATATAAAGATTTGTATTTTTCAATGTATTAAATCTGATACAAAGTTGTCGAGCACTCGTTTACATCGTAATCAAGGGCGAACCTTAGTGTTTATTCTTAACCGGTCGTAACACTCGTAACTCAACAACGCCGGCACGAAGCGGACGCAAATGTACAATATAACCGCTTAAGGGAAAGCTATAATGTGATTTAGTCACTCGATTAAGCAATAACAGTTACTGTGAAATGTAACTGTGTACCGTATTTAGTAATATCACAAAATTAAAACAAATTATAAACTGTTATTTGGGTATACCCCGTCTAAATAATAATAAAGAATAGGTATATTTGTAAGTACTTAGGTATGAGACATAGGTGTATAATACCAAAAATAATCAAGGAACCGAAGAAAAAAAAACATTTTTAGTTATTTAGGTTTTATTTAGGTTTTATTTATTTTATAGGTATACTTTTCGTATATCGCAACGGGGAAACAGAAACTATATATGAATGCTGTTATCCACCTTACTGTAGGTATTAGAACAAAGTCTAAATTTTTCTATGCATTGCTTTTCTAGTTAAAAAAAAAGGAACGGGTCTTTGTTGGGATATAGCCAGAATGGTGATACCTACGGGTATGGGAGTAGCCATTGACAGTCAAGACAAGTATTAGGAGTTAGAATAGAGTAGTTTACGAAAATAAGGTTCCTCACCTTCTACTGAAAATATAATTCGGCGAGACTGCAAGCGGTGAAATTACAATTGCTTAGGGCTATCTTTTAAAGTGAATATGCCGGTGCTATGGATCATCGGTGGAGATAGTAATTGAAACGAAGCCGCTACCTTTTGTTTTTCTTCTTCTTTCTTGAAGCACTGCTCTTGCTAGGGTTAGTGTTAGCAACGTCGCCAGGTTTGAGCCCCGTGAGCTCACCTACTTGTTAGGGTTACGCTGAAATGGTCTCATAAGAAAATCACCTTAGCCACGAAAAAAAATAATTGTGTTTTGTTTTGGTGTTTCTGGGCTCCAGTAACCACTTAGTACCAGGTGGAGTTTGTCTGGGTTCTTTAATACAACGGCTGCTCTACTCTACCCTTCAAACCGGAACGCATCACTCGTAGAAGCGAAGATTATAGTATGAAGTCATCCGTGAACGTGTGTTAAGTACGTGATTTCCGTAATAAAATCCATTAAAAATTGGACTCGAACACCAGCTGATGGTAGGACCTCTTGTGAGTCCGCACGGGTAACTACCACCACCCTGCCTATTTCTGCCGTGAAGCAGTAATGCGTTTCGGTTTGAAGGGTGGGGCAGCCGTTGTAACTATACTTGAGACCTTAGAACTTATATCTCAAAGTGGGTGGCGCATTTACGTTGTAGACGTCTATGGGCTCCAGTAACCACTTAACACCAGGTGGGCTGTGAGCTCGTCCACCCATCTAAGCAATAAAAAAAAAGCCTAGACACATCGCTCGATACGATTACCTACACCAGACGTCTTATCCTTTAGGCCACGATGACTTAATGACGATTTTCCCGTTCGAAAGAAAAGAAAAGAAAAAATCCAATTCCGAATCTAATTATAACAACCAAAACATTTGCTCCGATGATACAAATCCCATACAAACCTCGACCAATTAGTGTTAAGCTTGTTAACTGTTAGCGAATGCTTAACAAGCTTGATTCAAGCTAAATCCCTATTCGAAACTTCAGTTGAGCCCGGCAGTTGAACACCCAACCCTAATACGAGATATTAATAAATTTACAAAGACTAGTGGCCCCGCAGTAGTCGAAATTCGACTATAATTAATTGAAATTATAAGTTTAAAAATTATTATGGTTCTATTGTCAAACACTATTATAATTCGATAATATAATCACAGTATTCGCCAAAACTGCACTATCGATCAATAATATTAAAGACAAACAATATTAATCTATTTTCAATTTGACCACAGACTTAAAGCAATAACAAAAGTTTCCCAATTGACAGTAAACAAAGAGTATATTTTTATGTATGTGTTGTGTCAAATACATGGTAGTGTGTGTAATGTTTTCTTTATTGATTTAAAGTGTCTTTAATGCATTATTTAAAAAAAATATTGGCATTGTGCACTCCTTCTCTATATTCTCTATAAGTGAGAGAAATTTCATACTCCTCCGTCCGCGCAATTTGCGTAAAAAGAGGTACAAAGTTTTTGCTTCACGTATTAATATTAATAGATTAATGTTATTAAAGATATTTTACATTATCGTGAATAAGCGCAGGTAAACTGAAGTAATGAAAAGTTGAATGAAGTCATGAATGAAAAATTTCTGCTAGCGGCTAACGATCAATTCACATATTCAATAGATTCTTAGTTGGGTTCTTAGTTATTATTAGGAAATTAAAACGATTGATTTGAAGTAGGTATTGCGGATTCGATTTTAATACGAATTTCAAATGTACGAATAAAGATAATTAAAATTAAGTAGTTTTACTGTTTTAGTTTCTAGCCCGGTGACGCTGACATGGTCTCTCTAGGCCATAAAGCTTAGGTAGAAAAAAAAAACAGTTTTCTTGGTCACGGCCCACTGAAACTGACCACGAAAACTGTAAAGTATTTAAAATGTCTGAACTAATAATATAACGACAGAAAAAATGAGAAATTAAATAGTACATTTATTATTTAACTTAATTTCTTTTAAATAAAAACATAAAGATTAAAAGTTTCTATAAAACAATTAAAATCAAAATAAACTTTGACTAATCTTGTATGTATCTTAAAATAAATTTAGTAGATCGGAAATGCCTACCGCAGTGGCAATAACTCAAGGCGCGTTCAGTGACAAGTTTATTTTTGCACCTGGCGCCCTCTATTGGCGAGTTGCCGAGATGTCCACTCATTACCTATGTTAATAAATAAAGACGTTTGTGAACTTGAATAACCACGGAAGCTAGTTACAATTTAAGCAAATATAATTTCCAAAATAATCTACTAAAGTCTGAGTAAGTCTAAGTGATATTCACCCTAAATTATTTTTCGTCTATCAAATAGATATACCTACCTATAGATAACCATAATAATATGGAAGAGGTCACATAATATACAAGTTCCAAATAGCACTGAGCGAACACTTGCAACCACAATCTTTGGTAGCTATTGTATCGTAACAAAGCTCCTAAAATAATTAAACAATACTTTTATTTACAATTCAAAGTATTAAAAAAATATTAAAATATATTTTTAAACGAAAACAATGCAGCGTTTGTCGCTCAACCCTTCGGTCAATGCTTCCCTGATTGCGGGAACAATATAAGGATGTCACGTCAACTCCCGAACTCCACTCACGACAATGGGCTAACAAGCTATTGTAAGGCATTTGTTGCGTTATCGCTTCAGTGGACAGCACGCACGTGCCGCTACATAATTACTTTTTATACCGAAAATAACGCATTCATAAATAAAATCGATAATGTCTGACATATGCGCGTTGTTCGTTCAACTAATCACGGGTTTCCTAATAATACGATATCAAAATCATTTATTTTTGACGATTTTATGTGGATTTTATTTTATAATTTTTCATTCTAAAATGGTAAACGATCTCGCGACCCACCTGGTGTTAATTTTATAGTATAACGCCTGCTCCGCCCTCAAAACCGAAACGCATGACTACTTCACGGCAGAAATAGGCAGCGTGGTAGTACCTACCCATGCGGACTCACGAGACGTCCTACCACCAGAGTAAATAGATGAAAATACTCGTATATACAATGTTTGAATTTGCAAAATTAAAATCATATCATCTACTGCGCTTTTGATGTTTTCACTGCCACCTGTTGTCCTCGGAACGTAGTTTTTTCGGTGTAACTACGACATTCCGCCTACCACCTCAAACGTATAGGCGGAAATTCGGCCATTTCCAACTGACCTTTCTTGGTTTTCGGAATTGGCGTATTTACATCCCTATACACAAATGCTTCTCTTTGTCTTTGTTCTTATAACGTCCACTATGTATGTATGTTATTACGTAAAACAGCAACCCGTTGCCAATAATAAGAACTCGTAGCCACGCTTCACGTTCTTCATTTATTTATTGACTTATATTGACGTTATACCAACAATGTATTTATTTAGTGATACAAATAATAGCTCAATTTGCCAAATAAAAATATACACAACATACACAGAAGACTTTCAGAAGTACTGATATATACCTATATATAGGAACATACAGTTCCGAATTCACGACTTTTCTCTTGAGAAACATTTCTGCAATGGTTCAAGATATTATAAACTATATAGCTTTTTTCCACGACTCCGTCCGCGTGGAATAGTTATTTTAGCATAACGCTAAATTTTACCCCCACTTCATTTACGTAGAAAGTGAAAATAATATTGAATTATAGAATGTTAAGGAGCTATTTAAACCCCTATTTTGAAACATTATTTATTGGTGCTCCAATAAATGGGCTATCTAACACTAAAATAATTTTTCAAATCGGACCAGAAGTTCCTGAGATTAGCGCGTTCAAACAAACAAACAAACAAACAAACAAACAAACAAACAAACAAACAAACAAACAAACAAACAAACTCTTCAGCTTTATAATATTAGTATAGATTATAGGATGCTTAATAGCATGTCACGTTATGTTATGTCAGCTTGATGTAAATCGCTTAATGGAGGTACATCAATACTATAACTGGATATGTTTTTAATTGTATTCAAAATGGAATGGTATCTTGTATCTAAGTAAAATGATCACAGTTTGGGAAGCATCGTTTTGGAACAATTATTAGTTACAACTTTGGAAAGGAACGTTCGTTTTGAAATTCGATTTTAACTTTTATTTATTTTTTATTTATTGCTTAGACGGGTGGACGAGATCACAGCCCACCTGGTGTTAAGTGGTTACTGGAGCCCATAGAAATCTACAACGCAAATGCGCCACCCACCTTGAGATATAAGTTCTAAGGTCTAAGGTATAGTTACAACGGCTGCCCTACAACCCTTCAAGCCGAAACGCATTAATGCTTTACGGCAGAAATAGGCAGGGTGGTGGTACCTACCCGTGCGGACTCATAAGAAGTCCTACCACCGGTAAAAAACTAACTTAAATATATTTCGAAGCTCCATAAAAGAGCACCACGAACCAGTCCAGATTTTAGAATTCCAATCGCTTTTTCTTGTAGGTGAACACCCGGGAGCGAATGTTAAATACAATGGAACCACTTTCCTTACTGGGACGCACCTTATTTGGGACCGAAGCAGACGGCCAGAACGCCACGCAATGCAGTCTGACTACATATAAATGCATATATTATATTACTATGCAGTTTTTATTGAATTAGAGAAATCAGACTAGTGTCACAAATTATTGATATTTTTTTATTGCTTAGATGATTGGACGAGTTCACAGCCCACCTGGTGTTAAGTGGTTACTGGAGCCCATAGACATCTACAACGCAAATGCGCCACCCACCTTGCCGTATAAGTTATAAGGTCTCAAGTATAGTTACAACGGCTGCCCCACCCTTCAAACCGAAACGCATTACTGCTTCACGGCAGAAATTGGCAGGGTAGGGGTATCTACCCGTGCGGACTCACAAGAGGTCCTACCACCAGTAATATTGCTAGCGAATACTAATTTTCGGTATAGTCGATTTTTTTTTTGTTATTGTGCATGAAACTTTTGAAACCACGAGCTAGTTTCGTATTTCCTTAGGAAACAATTCTACTTGCAGCCAAGATTTGATTTTCATTATCTCGATCGAGTAATGTTACGGTATACCGTAAGCTTACTAGATTTAAAATAGTAAATACGTCGTGAATAAATCGTCGAGTGGTATTTCTTCGATCATAATCACTGATAGATACATCAAGACTGAATTAAATTCATTTTATGTATTACATTTTCATTTGTTCCGTTATTTCCTTTTTTTTAATGGTCGGTAAAAAAAAACTGTTAAAAACAAAAAAAACAATCGTTTGGTACTCGGGCACTGCCGCGGTAAAGCTATTGCATAGCATTTTTTATCAACTTAGGCAATTATAATTAGACAATAATAATTTAATGTTAAAACAATAATAAAATAAATCCACGCTATATTTATAAACATTAACAAAAGCAAAACAACTGTCCCCTTCACACTCATAAGTTAGACCGCGCGAGAGAGAAATGGGCAGACTTTTCATGATGCGCATGCAGTGGCACGTCACGCCGTGAGCTTATTCACTAACACTACACAAGCGCAACGTGTGAATGTGTTGAACGCGAGCTACATGGTAGGCGCAGTATTAGATTTTATTTTCGTTACGGAATTTCTTGATTCGATCGCCGCGCTCAAAGCCCGCAATAAAAGCTATGCAATAACTTAAAAGGTAGAAAAAGTAAACTATTTTGTTTGTTATATATATTCATGATATAGATATTTAATTTTGGGGGGCTGACAGATGCACATTATGCTTGTGTTTCTACTTCTATGTTAATAATAAATAAATAAAAAATAAAATAAAATAAAAAATACTCTACGTTTAACCAAAATTGTGACGTATATTTTTTTTTGTTTCACAAAATATTTCATTTATGTAATCTTCCTGATTTCGATTACCTACTGCACATTTAAATGTAATTGAATGAGTTTTATTCCCTTTAGAATAATCAAAAACGTATAACAATTGGGCAGAACATTTATTGTTAAGTTTTCAGACTAATTGAGATTCTTTCATCGTTTTCCTTTTCGAATTTCCATGCAGAGATTTTTCTAAATTAAGTTTAGTAAAAAATTTCATTTTTATTCTTTTTACATCGTCTCCTACGGTCATTACATTGTCGCTGTTAGAAAACGGGAGAGACAAATTACCGCATTGTTTACAGTTTTAAATGTAACAATATCTTTAGAATACTCTTGTAAAACATTATAATATCGACAAAAAAATATCATTACCGGTGTTAAGACCTGTCGAGAGTCCGCACGGGTAGGTTATAGGCAATAATGCGTTTCGGTTTGAAGGGTGGAGCAGCCGTTGTAACTATACTGAGATCTTATATCTCAAGGTGGGTGGCGCATTTACGTCGTAGATGTCTATGGGCTCCGGTGACCACTTACAACCAGGCGGGCTGTAAGCTCGTCCACCCATCTATGCAATATTATTAATCTGCACGATGTTAAACAAGTCTTCGTTGCCGCCATAAAAAATATACATCATTATCCGCTTTTCAAGTATAAGAAAGAACAATTTTTCTCAACCGCCGTAACAAAAAATTAACGCTTATTCTTCATAATCATAATACATTTTATTGTTATTTTAAACTTATTAATTTTATTACACACGGTATCAGTCAACTGCTAAGTGGAACTAAAAATACTATAGCACATTTAAAAAAAAAAACTACAACAAATATAAAACAGACTATCAAATCGGTGCGCCAACACACAAAAAAAACTAAGATAACAGTATCAAGATGACAGGATCATCTTTCATTTGAATAACAAGGTTACTGCGTCATCTCCGGAGATAAGTGTCGAATTACGAAGGGCTGTTTTGGTTACCAATTAGAGATGGAAGCTCAGACAGGGGATTGTTTGATTGTGAATTATTTTAGTTTAGTTGTTTGATTTTGAATTATTTTAGTTACGTCCAAAGGTTTATCACTGCGAATACTCGGCAATGTTAATACCGTTGTTTATTAAAACCGGCGTTTGAAGTATGATATCGTTGCCAACAATGACTGAAGGCATTTTTTGTGGCAAATCATACATACATTGTCACCTGACAGAATACCTGGCGTAGGGGATACCGTGATCAAAAAGCTTCCGCCCGTGGTGTCCCCCGCGTAAAAGTAGCTTTTCCAAGATGACATCTATACTTCTATACTATAATAATATTATATTAAGGAGTTTTCTCTCGAGTTCTTGACTCGGTTTAGTTCCTAGCTCCCGCCCTGAAACCTTCAGGGAAGAGGAGGTTCGGACTCCCTTGAATTTATGAATACTGTATTACCCAAAACTTTACTTATTATTGTGCATGTGTGTATGGCTGCTTGTTTTTGTATTATGTGTATGTTTATATTTGCTTCCAGTTTGTTTATGTATCTATGTATACTTTTTGCCACTACGCCTGTTGCGCCTATTACTATGGGGATGGTTTCTGTGTGTGTATTCCAGAGTCGTGTTAGTTCTACTTTTAAGGNGCTTGTTCTGCTTTACTTTTAATTTCTTCAAGGACTTCTTTTGAAATGTAATTATGTGATAATATGCTTCGTGCCTGATTGGATAGTGTATTTCCTGTGAATTTTTTAAACTTTGTGATGTGTGAATTTCGGTCTTTAAAGATCTTTTCTAATCGTTTTATATAGCCAGGCCCTCCTGCTTTGGCTAGATAAAAACAAAACATAAGTTCGTCTAATTCGGTTCGTGACCACTTCCTTCTTGCGTCATCGTTAATAGAACTTGTGGTCGATGACGATGTGCCGGCAGAGCATGTGGGAGACATATCCCTACCCCGCAAAGCAACATCGTTAAATTCTTCGGCTGTAGCATCTGGAGACCTACCCCAAACCCCCCTGTCCCCGACTCCCGACCAGCCGGTACGTCGTGAGTCGCTGGCTAGCATTCTGCCACGTCCGCCACCAGCTACAGACGTGCCCCGGCGATCGCCCCCGGGCAGCGGCCCTATACGTTCATTATTCAAATTATTCTCCATTTTACTGGGTTTGCCTTTGCCTTGTTAGCCGTATAAGTTTATATAGTATACGTTGCCCGCCCCCCACGTGGTCTGATGGTCGACTCATTTGATATATTCCCGACAAGAAGTCGCTACATCGTCGGTCTGATATCTAAGATCTAAGATAAAATATAAAAATGAATTACTGTTCGTTAGTCTCGCTAAAACTCGAGAACGGCTGGACCGATTTGGCTAATTTTGGTCTTGAACTATTTGTGGAAGTCCATAGAAAGTTTAAAAGGTAGATAAATATGAAAATACTCGGAAATAAATAAAAATAACAATTTTGTTTTTCCTTTGATGTGTCGTGTGTGACGAATTTCTTTTGTTTCATTTAAGTTTATTTTATACAAAAGTTTAGGTTTTTTATTTATCGATTGAGGAACTACGAAGTCTACCGAGTCAACTAGTCTAAGTTAAAACAAATTCTACAGTAGGTACTTATTACTCTTAATAAACGCTACATTAGAATGAAAATCAAACGCGCACTTCATTATACATATTGCTTAATTACTGGCTAGAGTGTTATGCGAGCGCGTTCGAATACAGCCTTTATTACAATACAATAAAATTTAGATTCCGATCTTATGTCTCATGGCCCCGGGCTGAGGGCTTCACCGCACGTCTTTACATTAATAAACAAAAATACCTACAAATATTTGCGAATACGTGAGCGTAACTTCCTATGTGACTCTTTAATTTGCATCAGTTCCAGCAATTTTCATCACTACTCCTACTACTGGTGGTAGGACCTATTGTGTATCCGCGCGGGTAGCTAACCAGCCTGCCAATTTCTGCCGTGAAGCAGTAGTGCGTTTCGGTTTGAAGGGTGGGACAGCCGTTGATATTGAGACCTTAGAACTCATATCTCAAGATGGGTGGCGGCATAAGATGTCTATGAGCTCTCGTAACCACTTAACACCAGATGGGCTGTGAGCTCGTCCACCCATCTATACAATAATAAATAAATAAAACTCTAGTCTAGTAAGTCTAGTGTTCATCGTCAACTTTTACATTCGGAAGAAAAAGGTCGGTCACCATTTGTAACTTGTTACCATTATTTGTTGATGTAACGTTCTTCGCTTCGCTCTGACCATCGCGATACCGTTGATTTCTTCTGTCAACAAACATCAATCTAGTGTTGGGTTCGCTTCGACTCAACGATGTAGTACACAAACACGCAGCGAACGGTGAAGCTGAATAGTGAATGTAAATGTTACGTTGCCGTAAAAATAGTTATAACCTATTTTTAAAAAAAAAACACGCTTAAAATGTCCCATCACTAATGTGAAATTATCGAAAGCATTGATTGGAATAATGAGTTTTTTTTTGTGACAAATAAAGCGTGTACAAGTTTACCTCTTTTATTTACTGCCTCTTTTTTAAATAGTCAATAGGAAACATTTATAAAAAACATATTTACAATATAAAGATGCCACGGAGTACAATGGAATTTTTGCTATTAGGAAAACGTCCTACCCTCGGCCGTGTCCGGCGATCCATTTTACGATCGTCTGTGCGGGTATTTGACGGGCCCTTGTTGAAAATTCCACTTATTAAAGTGCACTCTTTATGTCCTCGTAAATTACGCATTATGAGTTCAATGCTTCGTTTAATCCGGTCGGTGTTGGAGCAATAGTTGTTGAGTCGTGTGTGCATTAAGCTCGGACTCTTACTAGCCATTGTCTTAGAAGAAATTCTTGCATGCACTTATTGCAGTTCATTGTTGGAAATTCTGTCATAATCTCAGAGTCCAATGTAATACGCTGAAGGACTAATATGATGTTTGTTTAAATTTTATACAATATTCTTCACTCACGGCCTAGTATCAAGTTGTTACCAGAGTGCATAGACAGTGTTAATACCACCATTACACTCTCATTTGCATTGTATTTTGGAGGTCCCACTCCTCACTTAACCACTCAATTATGTGTGTACGTATTACATTTCCTTATTTCTTTTGTTATTAACATTTTTTCTAATAACATTGAAAAACAAACTGTTTTCAGTTTTTTTATTATTAGGTAATGACACCAAAGCTCGTTTATAGCTATCAAAAAACACAAAGGGAAAATCGGTTGAAATACCGTCCTCGTTTGTTTTGTTATTAACATTTTTTCTAATAACACTGAAAAACAAACTGTTTTCAGTTATTTTATTATTAGGTAATGACACCAAAGCTCGTTTATAGCTATCAAAAAACACAAAGGGAAAATCGGTTGAAATACCGTCCTCGTTTGTTTTGTTATTAACATTTTTTCTAATAACACTGAAAAACAAACTGTTTTCAGTTATTTTATTATTAGGTAATGACACCAAAGCTCGTTTATAGCTATCAAAAAACACAAAGGGAAAATCGGTTGAAATACCGTCCTCGTTTGTTTTGTTATTAACATTTTTTCTAATAACACTAAAAAACAAACTGTGTTCAGTTTTTTTTATTATTAGGTAATGACACCAAAGCTCATTTATAGCTAACAAAAAACACAAAGTGAAAATCGGTTGAAATACTGTTGAGAAAGAGAGACTGAATTGACTTTATCTATGCTTATTTATAAATCATAGATTATATTTCGTGAAACAGCAATGTAAAGCGAATGCCCGCGTTTCTTCAAAATCGTAAGCCTCATGCGTTAATTAATTTAAAAAAACAAGTTTCATTGCGTGCTACGTAATGTTTAAAGTGTATTTTTTTTAAGTATTTATATTTATTACCGATTTTAGTTTTCGAGAAATATTCCAAATATACCCTGCATATTTAAGTATTTCACAGACGATCACCTTTGAACAAAGGCAATATGATGTCAGACACAAAATCGTTCATTTCACGTGTTCCCCTGCCGACTTTTAGGAATATCAATAAAAAATAAATTATTAAAAGCGGCGATTGAGTAGCAACGCATCAGAGACGACACGGACGTGATAAATACTCGCGCTCTGATCCCGTCAATACGGCGTATCCAGAAATATAACTCATATTTTCTCACGTTTCTATATTATATAAATAGAATTGTGCTTTTAGAAGTTCCATGAATATTTTCAATCTGGTTTTACTAACGAAATGGGATTCGATGGTAGTTAGCCGAATCGGAACGTTTCCGCGTTGTGTTGTGTAACCTGCATTTCATTGTCTTTGTTTTTATTGCATTTTAATTTTATTATTATTATTATTGTTTTATTGCTTAGATGAGTGGACGAGCTCACAGCCCACCTTTTTTTTCCCTACCTATGCTGATAGCCTTGAGAGGCTATTTCAGCTTCGCCCTAACGTTTGTAGGTGAGGTCACAGGGCTCAAACCTGACGACGATGCTAACACGAACCCTAGCAAGAGCCGTGCTTCGCAGAATCTACCACCGGATCGAAAACGCGACCCACTGAGAAGATCCAGCGAGAAACTCAGTGGGCTGTGTCTGAGAGTTAATTTACTCGTCGAGCCCTTCGTCGCAAGCGACGGGTTCGACGAGAACGGTGACCGGTGCTTGAAGTACCTAAAAGCACCGTTAGTGGATCGGGAGGATCCGAGATGACGTATTTTGGGCGACGTCGACTGCTTTCCATTCTGTCCGCAGGATCGGGAATGTCAGCCCACCTGGTGATAAGTGGTTACTGGAACCCATAGACATCTACAACGTAAATGCGCCACGCACCTTGAGATATAAGTTCTAAGGTCTCAGTATAGTTACAACGGCTGCCCCGCCCTTCAAACCGAAACGCATTACTGCTTCACGGCTGAAATATGCAGGGAGGTCGTACCTACCCGTGCGGATTCACAAGAGGTCCTACCACCAGTAGGATATTATAATTATTTACGATTAAAATCTCCGGGTCACCTGGTTTGGTCATGTTTTATTGGTTTACTTGTGCTAGAATAAAGATTACAAAATTATAGAGGTACCCCTATCTGCCAGATCCGCATCGTGATTATGAGGTATTTCTTGAGCGTTCTGATCTGTTTTTCTTTCAACGAATCCACAAAAGTCTTCTGCGGTAGCTATGGGCTATTTGTAAGCATGGGGTGGGCCATATGCTAATCTTGCTTTCGAAAGGCAAAATACAGTTGTGCCTTATCTGAACATATCCACTCACACAAAATATTGATTTTAGTGACCCGCATAAAAGTACCCAAATAATTGATTAGCATAATAGTTTTGTCTATAAACAGTTCGTATCGACTGATGGATATTTATATCATTAAGGATATAAATTCATGGTGACGTAACATAGGGCTTCACCACCCTCTTATTATAATAATACGAGCCTATATTGATTATGCGAGATGGAACCAAGTTCATTGTTGTAGTAATTTATTTGGTGTATAGCTTGATTTGATTACATTAACTGGCTACTTCTTTTTTGAAAATTTTGTATCTGAAAATAAAATTTAATCTAATTGATAATTAACTGGAAATAGCTGCATAATTGAGTCCAAAACTAGTCTCAGATAGAATGAGACTAAAACTTTTATCTCCAAGATTTTTAGTATTAAAAGGTCTTTAGTGTGCCCTAATGTATACGGTTATCTTAGGAAGGTGTTAACTGCGGAGTGTAAATTATTTCACCGCGTCGTCGGCTCTAGTGATTTAACGAGATAAGCCGTTTACACCCTTATGGTAGTGCATAATGTCATCCCGGTAATGCAAGGGCTGCTCCCCGGCGCAGATGGCAACCGTGCCGATGGTTTTTCGTAATCTGCTAGGGTTGCTATAAATTTTTTCGCTGTCTGTACACCGTCTCATTTGTATATGACGTTTCTGAATATGTATAATATTTGTGTTCGATAATCGAACGTCGAAAACTGATTATGTAATAGGTACCATGGAGGCCGTCAGCGCAAAAGTGGCCTAAGCTTACCATAGTTAATAAGGAGCAATGAGGTTTAAGTTTTCATGAATTTGAATTTGAGTAGGCAAAAAAATAAAATACGCGCCAAAATAATGTTTACAAAGCCATCTGTTATCTATAGGTGATAAATATGGATAGGCAGGGTTTGGCTTCAAAATTTATTATATTTTACTGACGGCCTCAATTGCAGATCAATATATATTACAAAGTGTATATAATAAATACATCTTTTTTTTAAGAGCACCGATTAAAACTTTATTAAGCTCAATAAAGTGGATAGGGTTTATATTTAATATTGATGGCGTCATTATTTTGATGGTCGTTCCGTCGTTGGTTGCATGCGGGCTCTTGTTCCGGCAGCCCTGTGCGCGGTATTAGCATTCGCTGCATCCCGCGCGATCAGGGATTCGGATCGGAAGGGGCGAAGGCCCTCGCGCTTTCGTCGAACTAAGCCAGCAGCGCGCACTAGTGCTTAGTCTGTCGCGCGGGCGCCATGGTCGCGCGTGCACGCTACGAAGACTTAGTGAACGCGCTCGCGCGCTACCCCTAAATCGCGAGTGCGACCGTGACAAAAAACGTGTTACAGATTTATTGTTTACGGTGTGCGAAGCTAATGTTTATTATTAGCCCCGTTTCTAATCGGAGTTGTTCAAGTGGACGAAAGGAGAGCGATTTTGATGCGTTTTATTCCAGTATTCGGAGTTAATTCGAGCGGATAGTTGTTTTGTTTACAAGCATGAATCACGTCTCCAGTACTCTCTGACTTAACACGGGCTTTACAGAAATTTATATTTATCTCAAATGCGTCTTCTACCAATTAGTCAAGCCCTTCTTGTAACTGAAATAAGTTTGATTTATGTCATAGTAGTTTGAGAGTGACAATGTTTATCTGTCAAAATTAACCACTAGTTTACGAAGCATTCGGTTATGTTCCAAAAAACGGTATAAAGTTTTTAATTAATAAACAGTCTTTAAAATATTGAAGGCTAAACAAAAAAATGTACAAAATCTTGGTAATTATACGTAATAGTAATAAGGTAATAATAGTAACGACAAGTGATTGCACTTTTCGCGAACAAGCACCGGTCTATTTTAAGAGAATTAATTAGCATAGTCCGATAATAAATCAGTATAGGTACGCGAAGTTGCTCTCTACAGGTTGGGGTCGAACCAAGTATCGCAACGAGTTCGGTTTTATACTGTAGCTATTGGGTAAGGTTTGCGCGGGCGAGGAGCTAGTTATCTGCCGCAGGTCCGCCCACGTTTCGCGATCAAACTGGTATTTGGATGCCTTGTGTGATTTTTGCATAGATAAAAGGCACAATTTAAAACAAATGCATCGTCATTTAGTGACATTTAAGTGTCAAACGAATAATAATACTTTGAGTGCTGAATAGTAATCACCACGGGATGACAGTTCAAAGAAACATTTTCAATTATTATTCGAGCGATTTGAATAAGCAAGTCCCGGAAAAATTTACAAAGGCGTAATTGAATATGGCTGTGAATTATGCAAAGAACGGTTTATACAAATGAATTTTTATTTTGGGGAGAACCAATGGAGAGAAACCAAATAAATAAGAGATAATCACAGGGCAATCTCAAAATAAAAACAAGTTTCTCATTATAATATTTTTGTTTTATTATTATTATTATTATTATTTGATTTTTTGTTATTATTATTATTATTATTATTGTTTTTGTTTTAGTCCGAGATTAATTATTATTTTTATTTAATTTTAGTATAAATGAAATGTTAATGCAATGTAATGAAGACGTGTAATATGGATGTAAAATCTGAAGTAAATTAAATAAAAAAATAATAATAAATTGTACGACGCAAAATGAGAATGCTTTAAAAAATATGTACATATATTTGATTAACGTATTTCTTTTAACGCTTTTCTTTTCGTCCCTCCCCTATTGCGTGCTCTCCAAGTATTTCCATTAAGAGATTCTTTTGTCCGTAATTGTTGAGGTGAGAATCCATTCTGAAATCCGTTTTGTTTTAGACGAAATTGAATTTAGATGCTCGTTATGAATAAGAAAATGTATTAACAGTAAAATATGATTTTTCTGTAACATTGGCATCAATTAAAAAGATGAATTAATGGGATGAGGACCGCTTTAATTTGATATATTCGTCTTCTAAATACTAAGTTATCAATTAAAGTATTTCATCAGAGATTTTTATTTTATACTAGCGACCCGCCCTCGCTTCGCTTCGGAAACATTAAAACACACATGAAACCAAAAAAAAAAAAATTAAAAAAAATTAAAAAAAAGTAGCCTATGTTCATCAGGAACAATGTCGGCTTCTAATGGAAAAAGAATTTTTCAAATCGGTCCAGTAGTTTCGGAGCCTATTCGAAACAAACAAACAAACAAATCTTTCCTCTTTATAATATTAGTATAGATGTATAACACAAAATCTAGGGTGATTGTCAGTGTTATAAAAAGTTGTAGCATAATCTCGAATTTCGCAATTCAACCACGTCCATATTTAATGTTCTATTGTAGAAAAAGAAACGAAATTATTCAAAAGTAATTTCTCACATTTATTAGTAATACATATAAACGAATTGTGCCTATAGTTTGTTGAACAATACCATTGGGTCGATCTTTACATTCTTATGTATGTAGGTATTCATGCCGTCTGTTTATAAACTAAAACAATCGTAAAAATAAGGCATTTGCGTGTCGAACAACGCACAGTGATAGGTTCCGTAGTTAGAACGAACGTTAAAGGTTAAGAAGATGAGATATTAAATGATATTTTTGTTGTCTAACTCTAAGAACTGTGTAACCGAAAATGGGCTATATTATCATCATCATTATCCTGCCCTTCTCCCAGTCACCTGGGCTCGGCGCAACATGTTTTCTCCTTCCATACTCTTCTATCATATAGCACTTCTTCGCTCACTCCCCTCTTACCCATATCGTCTTTCACGCAATCCATTCATTTTTTCTTAGGTCTACCTCTTCCTCTACATCCTTCCACATTCATAGTTACACTTTCTTACCAACCTCATTTTCATTTCGTCTCATCACATGCTATATTATATCGAATAAATAAAAACATGTTGAACCATTTAAAGTCGTCGTGGCCTAAAGGTAGACGACTGGTATACGCAGTGTGACTATTCCCGTGTTCGAATTCCGCAGGCGGTATAATTTTTTCCGATGAAATATTTACTTAAGACAATATTTTCGCAAATAGCTTCACTAGGAACGATTAACATTGTTTGTTAACTAAAAAAAAACTTACGATTATAATTTGCATAATTACTGATGGTGGTAGCGCATTTGGTAAGCCCGCATGGGTAGCTACCCCGTACCACCATCCTACCTACATATATCCTGCGCAAATAATACATTCCAGTTTGAATAGCAGTTGTTAAATAGTATTTGTTTCGGCTTTTGCGCGGGTAGACATAATTAAAACTTATTTTACGGTTTAAGCTTGTGTGTTTTTATTGTTATTACTAGCTGACCCGGCAGACTTCGTAGTGCCTCAATCGATAAATAAAAGACCTAAGCTTTTGTATAAAATAAACTTAAAACAAACAAAAGGAATCCGTCCGACGGGGGACACATGAAAGGAAAAACAAAATTGTTTTATTTTTATTTAATTCCGAGCATTTTCATATTTATTTACCTTTTAAACCTTCTCTGGACTTCCACAAATAATTCAAGACCAAATAATTAGCCAAATCGGTCCAGCCGTTCTCGAGTTTTAGCGAGACTAACGAACAGCAATTCTTTTTTATATATATAGAAGATTATATTTTATTTTGAATGTTTCGAAAACTGTACAGTTTTTGTGGTTACGGACATGGTCAATCGTCAAACGCGAAATTAAACCATAAAAGTAGTTTTCATTAAAACAGTTGATGTATTATTATGTATTATTATGCTTGAAGTAGGTATTATTGTAAGTATTGAATCTGGTATATTGAGAACAATATCTCACGGCTCAAGATCGGTAGCAGCATTAACATTATGATGGGCTACGGTAACCACTTAAATTCTGTTTGACCAAAATAATCTATAGACTCATCACAGCTTTTCTTTAAATAGCCCAATATTTTAAAAGTAGGAGCTGTCGCAACTCTAGATGCTCATATCTTTGAGAAACTTTCGTTTATTTTTGAAGCTTATCTAATAATAAATGGTTTTTTTTTTGTGTTAGAGTTATTCAGCGTGTTGTTTTTTCGATACCAAGTACATTTACCTTCCAAATAGGTTTTATTGAGTGTCTCTATTGCCCAACTAGAATTTTTGTGACAGAAGGACACACATCAACCCAACAAAATAATAGGGGTTCTATTTTTTGTAATTTGGCTACAGACCCCTAAAAAAGCGGTTATCGTGACAGGCGTAAGAATGCGTTATTGTTTTGAGGGTTGTAGAAAGTAAATATTTATGGTTCGTGTCTTACAGTATTATGGTCGTATCTAGGGGTGCTTACTGAATGATGCTTGACTCGAAGTATCGAAAAATAGAAACATGGATTTTTGTTAGGACTTCCTACAGTATGTTCTGTGTGCGAATTTAAATTTAAAATGTATAGCTGAAAAGAGCAATTTAATTGTTAAGTGTAATGAGAAGATATCGCCGTCTCTTTCGTACGTAAGCATTTAAATTGCGGTTACGTCATTTTATGATATATGTATCCTTTTTTTGTTATTCGACAACTATTCGCGCAACATTGGAAGTTTCTAACTTAAATCTCATAAACGATTTCCTAAACGAACGACGTAATGATCTTATTTAGAATGGATAACAAATTCTTCTACATCTCGTTGTTTATGGAATAATATGGAGTAATAATATGGAATAATGTAGCTAATGTTTTCACCTTTATATTTACCGAAATGCTGTCGCTTGTCGTAATGATCATCTCCGTAATAACATTCATCGCTAAAGTATATTATATTCTGTCTATGGCACTATATACAGTACATTGCATATGGCACTACATCCGTTTTATAAATATTTTTTTTTTATATAATTCACTTCACTTTCTTGCTAAAATAATTGTAACTGTACTTGAGACCTTAGAACTTGTATCTCAAGTTGGGTGGCGCATTTACGTTGTGGATGTCTATGGGCTCCAGTAACCACTTAACACCAGGTGGGCTGTGAGCTCGTCCACCCATCTAAGCAATAAATAAAAAAAATTAAGAATTAAAAATTGGTTTGAAGTTTTTGAAGCAATCCAGATTACGGTCCGTAGATTACAACTATAACACCCAATTCTAACGTTTACGATTAATAAAAATAGTAATGCCATCTATTTTTATATCAAAAACATTGGTTCTTCTTGATTGGAATTTTTGATTTCAGTGTAATTTCCTATCCGACTACACGTTTTATGGTTTATGAATATCTTATTGAACAACGTCAAACCGGTATTCGTGTCTGTAGGCGTACAGACTCACTGCACTTGTCTGCAAAGCAACACTCCATATTATAGTCGTAAATACATTATTATTTGAACAGGTACGCAAGAAGATAGGGAGAAATCTTCTGTGTGGTGTGAATAATACTTGAGTTTGTCGATTATATTGTTTTCTTTTTTTTTATTGCTTTGCTGGATAGACGAGCTCACGGCCAACCGGGCGTTAAGTGGTTACCGGAGCCCATAGATATCTACAACGTAAATACCACCGCCTACCTTGAGATATAAGTTCTAAGGTATCAGTATATTTACACCGGCTGCCCCGCCCTTCAAACCGAAACGCATTACTGCTTCACGGCAGAAATGTGCGGGGCGGTGGTACTTACCTGTGCGGACTCACAAAACGTCCTACCACCAGTAATTACGCAAATTATAATTTTGCGGGTTTGATTTTATATTTTTTATACAAGATTTTATTCCTTTACCGTGGAAGTCAATCGTGAACATTTGTTAAGTACATATTTCGTTAGAAAAATTAATACTTGCCAGCGGGATTCGAACGCCGGTGTATCGCTAGATACGAATGCACCGGACGTCTTATCCTTTAGGCCACGATGACTCTAAGTTCGATTCGAATAATAAATTCATTGTCAGTGTATCCATCTGCTACTTTCAATTATTGGCTTTATAATATTGTCATTAATCTTTTTGCAAACAAAAAATGGACTCTCTAACGATTTTAGAAGCTTAATACTTCGCTCTGGTGGAATTTGACCAGTATCGTACCATTCATATCTTATAGAACCGAAAAGTACAGAATCTACTTCTCAATTTACGACAATTTTTTTGGTTTGCGTTAAGTTAAACGCGCTGCAAAACAAATAATTAAAATCAGTTAGTATTTGCAAAATCTAACCCTATTTTATTCGTTTATAATAGGAAACGAGTTCATAGACAACATATAAAATAATATGTGTAAAATTATTTATTATATAAAAAAAGAACATAATATTCCTAAATAACGTAAAAGCACATGTTATTATCCGCAACACGCTTCATCAGATTACAGAAATAGAGTTATCAGCAAAATGCTTCGTCAAAAAGTACAATACTTACTTTCAGCTACTGGTGGTAGGACCTCTTGTGAGTCCGCACGGGTAGGTACCACCGCCCCGCCTATTTCTGCCGTGAAGCAGTAATGCGTTTCGGTTTGAAGGGTGGGGCAGTCGTTGTAACTATACTGAGACCTTAGAACTTATATCTCAAGGTGTGTGGCGCATTTACGCTGTACATGTCTATGGGCTCCAGTAACCACTTAATACCAGGTGGGCTGTGAGCTCGTCCACACATCTAAGCAATAAATAAAAAAAAGCGTCGTCATAAGTAACATATAGGTCCACGCTAACAGCAATGCGCGCGAAGCATCGGCTAGTCAAACAATATAAATGGTATAAATAAATAGTATAAATATAAATAGTATAAACAATATAACTAGTCAAACAATATAATATGTATGTATGTATAACTTTTGAAATGAAACTCATAGCTATTTTCCGGTAGTAATTGGAATATTCTGGAACCGACCTGTTTGGTATTACAGAATGACAAAAAAAAAAAGAATCTGAAATACTTAATACCGGGATAAGCTGGATAGTGTGATCATAAAAATTCTTCTCAAAGCCCGTACGCGTGCAGACACTAGACGGTTTCCCGCAATGCAACACTCAGATAAATTTCAATATAAACCCCTTTAAGTCAACAAAGCGGAACTGTTTTGGGACGTATAGTGCGTTTCAACTTGTACGTCAATGACCTTGATCTGTCAAAGTTCGAAAAAAAAAGTATGGACAGCAACAAAAAAAATGTCTTCTTTTTTTTAATGAATTTTTAATGAATTAAAAATCTGGCTGCAATATTGTCGGGCCCTATAATCTATGTATGGATGGGCGACAATGATGATGATTATTCAAGCAGTGGGATGAGTGGAATCGGCAAGCTCGAAGATTTGGATTATAAATTAATATTTAAAAAGTCCTACCTTTTTTTTTCGATTTGACAGCTATGACGTCACAATATGGCGCAGGTCCATGCACATACTTATTTGAAACGCATTACACTTACATGTTTAAAATAATGTTTCATAGTGTTAAATAAATTTTGAATGTATGACAGGGGTACTTTAATATTTTACGAATGTGTTTTATTAAAAATGAAAAATAGCTGTTTAGACATTTTGTTTATGTAGCCGTTTTCATATTTGTCAAACTAAACAGGTGAAGCACAGCAACACAAAAAATGTTCCTGACACTCAAGCGTGAGGACATATTAAAGCATAATAAATGTGAAAATTGAATTTGTTTGATGTAATTGTTTCATCCAAGTATGTTATAGTTCTTATTATTCTTTGATTTTATTCAGAGCTTCCGTATTAAAATAATTTGCACCTGTCACTTCTACTACTATTACGAATCTACAAACATGTTATACGTTAATACTCTTGACGTGATTTAGATTACAGAGCGTGTTATATATAGACATACCACTGTAAAACATTACTCTCCTTCTGTGGGTAAAAAGAAAACAAACAAGTGTGTCTCACATTTTACGAAAAACAAAACTACATCCCAAAGTCTACAAAAGAATTTACATTTGACTAGCGCAAGTAACATGGATTTGGATTTCCAACATTTTACTGGCATTCTTGTGTATAGTTATATTGTAATAATAACACGAAAACGTAGTGGTTTAATAGTATTTTTATAGTTCGTAAAGCATAAATATAAACGCGCAGCCGAGTTAGTATTCTGTAATAGCTTTAACACGCTACTATAAATGTCTCTATTAAAAGGGTTCTCATTTAGTAATTCGTATTATAAAATATATATATTTATTGCTTAGATGGGTGGACGAGTTCACAGCCCACCTGGTGTTAAGTGGTTACTGGAGCCCATTAAAATTTACGACGTAAATGCGCCACCCACCTTGAGATATAAGATCTAAGGTCTCAAGTATAGTTACAACGGCTGCCCCACCCTTCAAGCCGAAACGCATTACTGCTTCACGGCAGAAATAGGTGGGGTGGTGGTACCTACCAGTGCGGACTCACAAGAGGTCCTACCACCAATAAAGGGGTCTTACCACCAATAAAGAGGGCCTACCACCAGTAAAAGTCATAATAGTCTTCATATTCAGTAGGTGTACAATCGATATTTTAGAAATTTAGTATCAGTAGATATTTTGTTAAATGTGAAACATATTAATGTCCGCCACTGTACCTAAGTTAAACTGCCAAACAATGTTCGTTTTATTTAGACATAGAGGGTGTTTAGGGTGGTCTCCCCCAAGGATTCTGCGCCCCCGTCTGCCCGCACAACAATAGTTCACATGAAATAATCGATAACACCCCATAGCATGATCCTGAGAAACCCTTCGAATGCGCGTGCACTGTTTTTGATAGATATTTTGTTTTTTTTATCTATAATCTATATTTTTTTTATTTTCGTTCGATTGAAGGATTTTGCTTATTTTTATTGGGAAAGATGTCTCTTTTGTGCATTGATGAATATTTGTTGTTAACTAAGTTTGTCCCGTTGTTTCTTTGTGTTAAATTCATAAAATAAATCGTTTTAGCATCTTAAGTGACCTTATAACCAAAGAAATCTCTTTAAAAACAACATGTCGTTCTTAAAAAACGTTTTTATGTGACAGATGTGTTATTTTATTAATCTACAAATACAAATAAATTAAATGTCTGGTTCTATGATTTCGAATGAAAGTTATTCTAAGATCATTGATTATTTGAAATTTACCGTAACGAATTAACACGTTTTTTTCAATTTCAATTATCTATTTGTTTTTCTGCACGTTTTGTCCGTACTAATAATCATACAATTAATCATCTTTATCAACTTTTGCTGTCAGACTTCAAAACCTTAAGGAATATTTTAGGATTTCTTTTTAAATTGGAAATATTTGCAGCGTACATATATTTTTATAAGATACAAGCTGTCTTGTTGGTTAAAGTCCCACCCAGATATTTACCAATATTCTAAAAATTTCTGCCTTGAACGAATCATGCGTTCCGCCTTAAAGGTAGTTCCGGAGACTATTGGGTGCATCCAATCCAATCGGGAATGGAAATGGCAAATCTTGTGTTTCAAGGTGAGCAGTGCAATTGATATTTTCATATCTACTTATACTGATGACCGCTTAAATTATCGCGAGCCAAGAGAACATTTGTCCTTTGATAAAAAAAATATAACTGTTCACACAAAACAACACTAAAATACATAAATTATACAGAGATAGCCGAAAGTAAATTTAATTGTTGCGTCCAAAAAGCAACTATTATACCTACTAGTAGTTATGCGACTAAAAGCAACGTGAACTGTGTTAATCTATACTTCTATATTATCTATACTTCTATACTAATATTATAAAGAGGAAAGATTTGTTTGTTTGTTTGTATTGAATAGGCTCCGAAACTACTGAACCGATTTGAAAAAATCTTTCACTGTTTAGAAGCTGCACTATTCCTGAGTGACATCGGCTATCATCTTCCTTACTAAAACTCCAATAATGTAACCCAAGGTGTAAAAAAATTACCTAAAAATACTTTACATCGCGTGCCCTGCGAAAACTATTGATGGTAGAATAAAATAATGTACCATGACTTTGTAGAACACATTAATATTTACAAAAAGTGTCGCGACAGCATATGTCTAACTTTTATAGTTATGCCGCAATAAGGTTCTTTTATTTAAAAAAATAAAACAACGTCGTTGAAATTTTTGTTAAAGACCCGAGCGGAGCCGGAGCGGGCCGCTTGTATTAAATAATTGTCGTGGATTTAGACTATCGACAATGATTGAAAGCTTCTGTTCGATATCAAACCTCACAACAACTCCGTTCACTGTAATAACTTGTCCGAGAACTCGCTGATAAGCAAAATAAGATAGTTGCTCAATTCCGAACACTTAAATCGGGACCGATGAATTGGTTCGTTGATTTCTCATTAGTATTATTATTGTCTATACTAATATATAAAACTACAGTGGTTTTTACGGATGTTCCGTTATAACTACCGGACCATGCATCCGATTGACTTGAAACTTGGTATACATGTAGAAAATACATATACTTAATGGATAGGCTTTATTATATGAGTGTTGGACTCCCTAACAATAATGACAATAAATAATGTTAATTTTAAATGCCCAGCTAAACAGGCGAGTACGGCTAGTCTTTAATAAAATTTAAAGATTCGATCCATATGTACATATATATTTTTTTATGTTTTAATTAATGAAATAAATTATGGCAACAGCATTGTTTGGTGCAGATAAAATTACTATTATCATTATTGCAGTTTCGAAAGTTGAATATTGCTTAAGCAATAAATAATCAAATAAAACAATATTTGTAATAAAAGTTACTAGTAGGGGCTAATCTACGTATGTCTGCCTGCGTTCCAGTTTAAATAGTGATACAGTTGTGATTGTTATGATTGAGACTTAACTCTTATATATCTAGGTATGCTGGTATTTTCATTGTTATTTCTTGCCTAGATCTACCGCGCAGCCGTTATACTATACATCTCAAACTTAAACTCGGAATAATGTCTATAGGATCCATTTACTGGTGATAGGACCTCTTGTGAGTCCGCATGGGTAGGTACCACCGCCCTGCCTATTTCTGCCGTGAAGCAGTAATGCGTTTCGGTTTGAAGGGTGGGGCAGCCGTTGTAACTATACTTGAGACCTTACAACTTATATCTCAAGATGAGTGGCGCATTTACGTTGTAGATGTAACCACTTAACACCAGGTGGACTGTGAGCTCGTCCACCCATCCAAGCGATAAAAAAAAAGTAAGCACTTAAAAACAGCTGGTGGACGTCGAATTCGTTTCTCCATCTACGGAATAAATAAATACAAAGCTAAGTTACGTATCCATTGTTTTATCATTTTTACGACTAAATTATACTTTTAGAAGAAGTATAAGATTATTCGAAACGAAATATATTTATATTATGTATTTTCGAATCGTATCCCTAAAACAAATTATATGTTGTTTTATCACCTCTTCGATTACATTATCCATATTTTATTTAAATCCTGATTACCGCTTTGACGATAAACATTTCTTGATGAGAGATGTAACTATACTGAGACCTTAGAACTTGTATCTCAAGGTGTGTGACGCATTTACGTTGTAGATGTCTAGGGGTTCCAGTAACCACATAACACCAGGTGGGCTGTGAGCTCGTCCACATATCTAGGCAATAAAAAAATTATTAAAAAAAGACAAACACAGTACGACTGAAAAGGTTTTAAAAGGGGAATGAATGCCAGTGATAAATCTGTGTTAGCGTTAGTGGATTCGTACAGGTACGATGTAAATGAAAATATATTGCGCTCACTGGTGAATCGTTATACAGCAAAATTAATATAAATTATATAAAGGGTGTTTCATTCTTCTCTTTTTATTATTATTATTATTTAATCCGTTTGCGTGTTTGATGTCGTTGGTATTTGTGTATTGCGTTAATTATACCATATAAATAATAAAACTATACTAATATTATAAAGAGGAAAGATTTGTTTGTTTGTTTGTATTGAATAGGCTCCGAAACTACTGTACCGATTTGAAAAATTATTTCACTGTTTGGAAGCTACACTATTCTCGAGTGACATAGGCTATAATCTTTTTCAAAAATCTTTTTTAAAAAACTAAAACTCCAATAATGTAACCCAAGGTGCAAAAAAATTACCTAAAATATTCTTTACTAAAATAATGTACTATGACTTTGTAGAACACTTTATTATTTACAAAAAGTGTCGCGACAGCATAATTATGTCTAACGATTATAGTTATGTCGCAATAAGTGTTCTTTTATTTAAAAAAATAAAACAACGTCGAATATCGTTGAAATTTTTGTTAAAAACCCGAGCGGAGCCGGAGCGGGCCGCTTGTAAATTATAAAAATATAGTTTTTCTTCGCTCTTCGTGTATCGTCGACACAATTTAACGGCCGTCTGGTGTAGTGGTAATTGACATGGTCACTACACAAGGGGTCGCGGGTTCGAATCCCGCCAAGGGAGGATATTTGTATGATAAATATAAATGTCTTTTCCAGGGTTATGGATGTATATTAAATATGTGTATGTGTATAATAAAAATCTTATGTTTATTTCCGTTATCTGGTAAAATAATAATAATAATAATAATACAAACAGTCATGCGTGACCACGAAAACTGCGTATTTGAAACGTCGATAAACATATTGAGGGCTGAAACGTTTTTGCAACTGTACAAGAGAACCAGTTAAAGTGTAAAATTTGGAAAAACAAATCATAACAAACAAACTTCTTTTCAGTTATTTGAATAATCTTAAATGCTTTGAATTAAACTTAACTGAAATTCAATTAAAAATATCGAATTGTTGATACTAATGCCAAATAAAACGGACCTTTAATTACAAACATAAATGTCGCGTATTAAGCGAAATGTCGGTTAAACCGAATAGCTTTTAACCCTTCGATATAATGATAATAAAAACTCGAGATTACAGCGTAACATTAGTTTTAATTATACTGTGGCTTGTTTCAATCGTATTTCTACTTTTATTTATTTATTTGTATTGTTTAGATGGATGGACGAGCTCACAGCCCACCTGGTGTTAAGTGGTTAGTGGAGCCCATAGACATCTACAACGTAAATGCGCCACCCATCTTGAGACATAAGTTCTTAAGGTCTCAAGTATAGTTACAACGGCTGCCCTAACCTTCAAACCGAAACGCATTACTGCTTCACGGCAGAAATAGGCAAGGTGGTGGTACCTACCCGCGCGGACTCACAAGAGGTCCTACCGCCAGTAATTACGCAAATTATAATTTTGCGGGTTTGATTTTTATTACACGATGTTATTCCTTCACCGTGGAAGTCAATCGTGAACATTAAAATTTGTTGAGTACGTATTTCATTAGAAAAATTAGTACCCGCCTCGGATTCGAACACCGGTGCATCGCTTCAACACGAATGCACCGGACGTCTTATCCTTTAGGCCACGCCGACTTCGATATATGTTAGCCAATACTTCGATTGTTGCTTCTAAAATTGTATAGCTTATAGACCAGAACCAGCTTACTTGTAACTCTCTTCCGCGTACTAGAGATAAACACTTTAGACACACAGCCCACTAAGTTTCTCGACGGATCTTCTGAGTGGGTCGCGTTTCCGATCCGGTGGTAGATTCTGTAAAGCACTGCTCTTGTTAAGGACAGGGTTATCAACACTCCCGGTTTGACCCCCGTGAGCTCACGTACTAGTTCGGTTAAACTAGAATAACCCCTCGAGGCTACCAGAATAGGTAGAAAAATTAAATTAAAAAAAATTAGACACATGCATACACCTTTTTTGACAAAAGGTTAAAACAACTCGCCGGCCCCACTGCTACTTTTCTAATACCGCGTATGCAACAAACCTTCCTTGAAGTGCCATCGAGAACTAAACAATGTTTCCATTCATTAACGCTTAAAAGAAAAAAGAAAAAAACAACTAAAAACTAACAAATGAATATCCATTTTAGCCAACTTCAAATAAAAAAGGGTTAGTCAAATTCAGTCTTTTTTTTACATAGAATAATATTTCTATCTGGAACGCGGTGAGTTAGTTGTGCACATAAATTGATGCTAATAAAATAAATTACGTGAAAATTATTGGGCTATAACATTATGTAATCGATATTACACACCTTGGTCATTAAATTAGCACAACGCGTTATTTCTCCTAAGGGTATTTCGCACACAAAGGCCTTGTATTATTAAGGGCTTTGTTGAAATTAAGTATAAAATATGCTGTGTAATCAAATCGGTTCGCGTGTAAGCGTTGAGTCATCGACTTCATGGATTACGCGTATTATTTTCTTAGCAAGGTCATTAAAGGTATACGTCAAATTATGATGTGTGAGACGTGAACACCTATCTAGTGTTAAATGACTAGCGGAAACCATTGACACCAGTGTGCTTATTGCGAGTTTTTTAACGTTCTCGATAGCGTAAAAGTTAACTCAAATTTGTATGGAGTTGGAACGTTTGCCTACGTTTGCCGCTAGGGGCGCTGTTCCAACTGCATACAAATTAAAGTTAACTTTTACGCTATCGAGAACGTTAAAAAACTCGCAATAAGCACACAGAACCTATGCCTGTGTTTTTTTTAGAAATAGGCATGATAGCATTACTTATCTCTGCGGGTTTCCAGTACTAATTTCACTGTCAAAAATGCAGATAAATAATTGCGTTTTTGCTTTGACGTATTTAAAAAGTACCGCTACGTTTTATTGCCGTTGTCCCAAAAGCCATAAGTTTGGTAACAGCCGCCGAGCCAATGCCCGGGCTCACGCATACGTCCCTCCGCAGCCAATCGGTATAGCCTTAATTAATTTGCTTTTATGTGAGCACATTGTAATCCATTGAATAACCGACCGGCTCATATATACTTGTATTTAGCGACGTGTATATTGAATGTACGTACGAAATGTTGACGGCTAATACATAAATAGTACGCACGTATATGAGTAGTCTATTATCAAAGGTAGCAATCTGTGCATTTGGACAAAAAAATGTTATTGATATGTCAATACAGATTGATTTGAATATAATCGTCTCCTTCAAAGAATACGGTTCAAAACCTGCATTAAATTAAGGTTAATACTTAACCTGTTATTTATCTAAGATGTCGTTCAGAAGAGTTTTGTGACTGCCAATGGAATACAAAGTCAATAATTCGTTTTTCTGATTTACCAACAATTGTCCAAAAGTCACATTGCCGGCTTTGATAATAGTCGACTCATATTACGTAAACATTAGAATTTACGTACGTGCGTACACGGTGTATTCGTGTACTTATGCTTATCATAAGTAGCTTGATGTACCTAAAAGCACCGTTGATGAACGGTGCTTTTAGGTACATCAAGCGCCGGTCACCGTCCTCGGCGAACCCGTCGCAAGCGACGGAGGGCTTGGCGAGTAAGTTAACCCATAGACCAGCCCACTGAGTCTCTCGCCGGATCTTCTCAGTGGGTCGTGTTCCCGATCCAGTGGTAGGTTCTGCGAAGCACTGTTCTTGCTAAGGCCAGTGTTAGCACAACTTCCGGCTTGGGCTCCGAGAGCTCCCCTACACGCCAGGGCAGCACTGACTTAGCCTCACAAGGCTATCAGCATAGGTAAGAGAAAGAAAAGAAAAAAAATATACTGACCTTTTATCAGCATTTTATAATTTTGTGAAAGTCATAATACATTTTTTTATTCCTTATTGTACCTAACAGTCTTGTAAATAACAGAAAAAAGGCACCTTTAAATTTGGGGATTATAAACCCGCAAGGGTACCTACCCTTTACTATTTTAAGGCGAAGCGGTCATGCGTTTGGGGTGAAGGGTGGGATGGCAGTTTATAATTGATATTTCGACATTATGTCTTGAGGTAGGTGGCGGCATTGTGATGTCCACGGGATCCAGTGACCACTTCACACCATGTGGCCCGCGAGCACGTTCACACATATGTCCAATAACAAAACAACATATATAAACAAACGAATTAAATTTGGATAATTTTTTCTTTTTAAATGAGCAAATAAATATTGTTTAAGCTGATTATAACGACGGGTGAAAGCTTAGAAGCTTAAACGACATTTTTGTAACTTTATAGGAGACCCATTTAAAGTATAAAATTTGGAAAAAGATCATAACAAACAACCATCTTCAGATATTTGAACGGAGTAAATTTAATTGAAATTCTATTAAAAGCATCGAACTGTTGATGCTAATATCTAAATGAAACACACCTTTAATTATTACAAAGAAGAATCTCGCATATTAAGCGAAGCTTAAAATTTGGAAAAAATATCAAAACAAAAAACTATTCGGCTATTCGAATAAGGTAAACTTAATTGAAATTCAATTAAAAGCATCGAACTATTATTGATGCTAATGCCAAATGAAACATACCTACCTTTACAAAGATATAAATCTCGCATATTAAGCAAAATGTCACTTAACCAAACACCCCTCGATATGTATATGCAAAATCAATTCACTTTTACTTTACTAACAATTACTTTGAAATATACGTAAGAAAATATCAGTGTCATCGGTATATGTACCTACGTATAGACGAATATACACAAAATGAGACCCGTTTTACGCAACGCATAAATCTGTCGACGCGAACACCAGAACTACCTTGGACTTGACTTGTTTATCGCTTGAAACGGAACGCAACCGCCACAGATGATCAAACGATTGTTGCGGTGAAAATAATGATTCATTACCACGTAAATCGATTAAAAGTTCTCCGAAATATAATGTTTTGTTTAGTCAGAACTAAAGAATGAAAACAGATTTTTGAGTTATACAATGCTTAATATAAGAAACTTAACTTCTGGTGTGAAAAAATAAAGAAATAGACACGCAATCGCTAATCTATACTAATATTTATGTCTAGAGAGTGACTAAGAGTCATGGCTCCGGAATATCCGAACAGCTGTTCCGGCTGGCTGCTGATAAAAATGAATATAGGAAGCTAACGGCCAACCTTCAGGATTGAAGAGGTACTGGAAGAAGAAGAAGAAGATACAAATATTATAAAGCTGAAGAGTTTGTTGGTTTGGACGCGCTAATCTCAGGAACTACCGGTCCGATTTGAAAAATTCTTTCAGTGTTAGATAGCCTATTTATTGAGGAAGGCTATATATTGGCTACATAACATCACGGTAAGACCAATACAAGTGGAGCACCAAATAAAGAATGTTTCAAAATAGGGATTTAAACAGCTCTTTATCATTCTATAATAATTAAAAATATCTTCACTTTCTACGTAAATGAAGTGGGGGGTAAAATTTAGCGTTATGTCAAAGAAACTATTCCACACGGACGGAGTTGCGAGCAAAAGCTAGTCATATTATATAGTACACTATTGCTTCAGTTTGCAAGTGACAATATAATAAATTGACGTGAGTAATTCGCTGATCTCATAATAAGTCTTAAATAGGTCTCTACACAGACTAATTTACAATACAACACATTTAAGCTCATTACAATCTACAAAGCACATCTGCAAATAAAGCTCCATGAACTCCTTCACCTATCGGGCGAGTGCATACATAAAATTAGCATAAATCGCCTCACTGTGTGTATGCTTACGGTTCGGCTTCTAGGAAATACGAATTACTGGTAACACTCGTTCAATGACAAAGGAATTAACATGGATTATTTCTTTTAAAATCACGTAAGTTATTTGATGATACATTGTCAGGATCGATTATAATTACATTATAGATTTTAAGTTTTTGAACTAATAACATTCTCTGTTCCAATTTATGAGCGTCCACATAATTGATACATGCGTGTCCTTTGAATTTAATTTTACGATTAAATAGAAAAAAGTACTGAAAAAGAGATAGTCCTTTAATCCAATTAATGAAAAAAATAGATAAAAAATTTCGTTTTGTATTTTTGATGCAGTAACACGCGAATGCATCTAAGACCTTCCTGATGGTTAGCTTTAGTGAGGGCTAGCAATATTATTCTCAGGCTTGCTCATACTAACCCCTTTTCATAAATCTTTAAAATTTCCAACAACCGCTTAGAGCTTAAAGGAATTAAATCCTTCTACTGCTCATGCAAACACGCCAAAACGAATTCTGACACGGCGAGTCACAGTCGACCCGCATGAGTAATCCAAAGAGCGAATTCTCGGAAAAGATGGCCACAAAAAGCGGTTTTGTATTAAATCCGGTAAAACGCAATGCATTAGTACCGGACCTTAGATTTATTTTGCAAGACTTTTGACATCTCACGAGCGAACCTTTACGACTTTACGTGAACCGTCTGTTGTCGTTATGCTGTGGGCGTTTTTATTTTAGCAGGGTTGTTCGTGATTTTGACTTACATCGGACATTTTGATTTGAGTTGATAACTAAACACTTCACTTTCACATTTATTTCTCGGTAACTACGAAATGTTTATTTACCGTGTTATTTACTTTGTGAATCCTCCAATAAATACATAGTTATTTTGCGGCCCTAAGTTCGTGTCTCGTTGATTCTTATTTCCTTTAATTGAATTTTTAACATATTATTTATGTATTCTCATTGAATTAACTGTGATAAATGTAAAAGTATCAAAATGAATATTTAGTGTGTAGTAGTATATGTTTTTATATCTTAGGTGATTCGTTGCGTGACAGCCCTTAGTAAGACTGCCTCTGCCTACAGGTTCAAGTTAAGCATAAACTCATGAATTATTTACTGATATTTTTGTATCTAATCGTCGATACGTGTTATTTTGTCTGTCGCACTTTCTTGTGTAAGCTCATGTTTATTGTTTCTTTAACGGCGTATCTTTCATAAACGTCTTCAACAATTTTCACATTTTTTTAAGTTATACTTCTTTAGGCGCGTTATGAAAAATTTATGAGAGTGTAATTTTACGATGCGCGCTCACCGTGACACAAAATTAACAGAATGAAGTTATCCACTAAATCGCTCATTACAATACGACCGACGTAACTTGGCGAGTCTGAATATAGCCGCAGGTGAACTTTCCGAACCGTACCGAGAATTACCGAATTTATACGTTGTCAAGAAAAGGGATGTCCAATATGCGTGTTTAAGGATGTTGTTTAATCGATTTTTTTTCAAATTGATTAAAATTTCAATAAAAAAAAGAAATAAATTTAATAAAAATAAAGTATAACTTCTTACGCGTGTACATAAGTACACGCACCATTTTTTTGTTCACGTTGTAGGTATTATAATATTTGACATATTGATTAGATGTAAGTTGAGATCGGACAAATTTATGAACAATCCTTGTTGAGATCGGACAAATTTATTACTGGTGGTAGGACCTTTTGTGAGTCCGCGCGGGTGGGTACCACCACCCTGCCTATTTCTGCCGTGAAGCAGTAATGCGTTTCGGTTTGAGGGTGGGGCAGCCGTTGTAACTTACTTGAGACCTTACAACTTATATCTCAAGGTGGGTGGCGCATTTACGTTTCGGATGTCATGGGCTCCAGTAACCACTTAACATCAGGTGGGCTGTGAGCTCGTCCACCCATCTAAGCAATAAAAAAAACCAAGCAATGAAACGATTAAGTTTTTTTTTTTTTTTATTGCTTAGATAATTGTTTATCGTGGAGTTCCACACTCGAAAAGCAGTCTTACTTTTGAGAACAAAAGCCAATTGTGCGTTGTTACAACAATAAACATTAAAATTTTATTACGCAATAGAAACAATAGTTCTTGTAAACAAACTATGGTTCGTATAAAATTGAGGGATAAGAGCACAAACAATGAGCCACTGATGCACGACGTACATACAGTCCGTCTCGTGCTCGTGACAATGAATTTAATTATTCCATATTCCCTTTTCGGAAGCCGACATTTTGAATGAACAACGATTCTTGATAAGTTACAAGAACGTGACTATAAAGCAGAGATTCAAACTATTTTATTTCGTTCATATGGCTCGCGGTCAATGAAAATTAACTTAAATGCTTTTTTTTTACCTATGCTGGTAGCCTTCAGAGGCTATTTCAGCTTCACCCTAACGTGTAGGTGAGCTCACGGGGCTCAACCCGGAGTGTAGCGAGCAGTGCTTCACAGAATCTACCACCGGATCGGAAGCGCGACCCACTGAGAAGATCTGGCGAGAAACTCAGTGGGCTGTGTCTGTAGGTTAATTCGCTCGTCGAGCCCTTCGTCGCAAGCACAGATCATAGGTCGCAAGCGATGGGTTCGGCGAGGACGGTGAACAGTCTTAAATGCTAATAATCAAAGAGCTGTTATTTATATGTATGAAGTTTTGAGAATCCGAACGAATTATCGTCTGTGTACTGTTTTTACAGAGCACTCTTGAGATGCGGTTTAGGACTGATCAGATTATTTCGCTGTTAACTGAGATTTTGACTTATCTCACGGTCGACCATATATTAAGTAGTTATCGGAGCCCATAAGGAGCGTAAATTGATTACCGCTACCCATCTTAGGATATGAGTTCGAGAGTTCAAATCAAAACCTTTCAAACCGAAATGTAAGATTGCTTCGGTGCAAAAGTAGATACCCACTGAGTTTCTCACCGGATCTTCTCAGTACTGCTCTTGCAGCTAGTGTTAGCAAATTTTTTTAGGTTGAGGCCGTGACCTCACCTACCGGTCCTGGCGTAGCCCCTTAGGCAACCAACGAAAAAAAAAAAAAAAGTTAGAGGCAAAAAACAACGAATAAATGTGGATAGCAGAGTGATATCTACCTGTGCTGGCTTACAGTACTCTATACCGCCAATAAATAAAATGACAAAATAAATTAAGTGGGCGAAGGTATTCACGTTGCGATTTCTAAAGGCTGGGCTGAGCGCTGAAGCTGTTCAAATATGCCACATATTAGTATTTCCGTTTATATTAAAAAGTACAACAGCTTCCTATTATTATATAAGGGTAAGATAAGATTTTTCTTATTCTTATTATTTTTATTATTCCTCGCAAGGATTTTTTTTCTTCTTATATAAACTAAAAAAAAAAAGAAAAAAAAAACATTTCTTGCGAGGACAATATGCAAAAAAACGTGATTATGGTCTTGAAAAATACTAACTATTCAACTTCATAATGAAAACCACTTTTATTCTCTTTTTGAATCTCGCGCCTTTCATTGTCATTATTCCGACCGTCCGAATACTTTACAGCTGTCATAGTCACGGACGACTCCGTCATTGAACATCGGAAATAATGTAATGTCCATAAAATACCTACGCGAAGATTAAAACATAAAATTCGTGTATATTATGTCGACGGCTCGCGAAAACCGAAGAAAAGACTATTTAACTTTAAATTGAATTCGTTGTTGCTCTAAATCGGGAATTGTAAATGAAATTTATAGACAATGTTATCGTGTAAGCGTCGGTCCACAAAGCTTCACAGTCCAGTAGAGTCCAGTGGCCTATACAGCAGTGCGCACGCTGCGATAATTCCGATAATGCAATTCCAACACATTTGTTACATTTTACGAGTAAATTGATTCAGTTTTCATTTACTCGCAGTGTACTAATATAGTTTAATTAGTCACTAAATGTATTGTGCTATTTAAAACACGACTGCCATTCCTTATGTATAGTAATTGTGTTATTCAATTCTCCACTATAGAGGCCTAAGGTTGTTTATCTGTATTATCGATTTTTAATCTCTACAGATTCGAAATAGTTTAAATTGGTTCTAATTGATTCTATACATAGATAAGGCTTTTGAATATTGAAGTTAAAATTATTTATTATTACATACAGAGGTCTGTTCTAAGACATAGTTGTATAAAAGCGATTTTGGTAGAGAGCATATCCAATGTTTATGTTTCTAATATCGATAATACTAGAACCAGCTTAGGTATCTAATTTTATTTGAACTTTAAAAACGCCATTTAGGTTTTACGTCATACGCATTTGTATTACAGGAGATACAATGTAAAGGTCAATAAACTTTGAACTGCGATGACACGAGACTTTTAATTACTTTTTCTCCATTGTCCTTACTTCTCCTTCAGACAACAATAAATAATGATTGGGCCCTTCTATATAGTCTATTAGATAAATGGCTGGTTTTTGGTGTTGTTTTGGTCTTTTTTTTTCTTTTTTTTTTTAAATGTTGTTGCTTAGACGTTTGGACGAGCTCACAGCCCACCTGGTGTTAAGTGGTTACTGAAGCCCATAGACATCTTCAACGTAAATGCGCCACATTCCTTGAGATATAAGTTCTAAGGTCTCAGTATAGTCACAATAGTCACACATAGTTGTTTACCAATTAATATAGAAAACTAGATAGTGTTTGGACTTGTCCCAGATTTATGTTCCCTGCAAGGATGTAAATAAACTGAATTAACGTTGAACACGTTTTGATTCTTATCGTAATTAATTAGGATTTGCTTCGAGCTATCTGCTGAATGAATCTTATGAAGTGAATGCGGTATTTCGTCGGGATTGACCGCAAGGTATTCACGAACTGGTCACTTAGTTACTGCCTCGCGGTCAAACCGTACCGACCCTTAAAATTCTTGCAACGCCCGAAGCCTGGTGCATTGGCATTTACGCGAATCGGTTCTGTAAATGGAAATAGAACGTTGGTACTACAATGTTGACCGTATTATGAAGATTCAAATCCCTTTAGACTTAACCAAACTGTAGTTTCAATCAAGATTGATCGACGATTTAAAAAAAAAAACTCATGCTACCGTAACTAGTGTTTAAAAATTTCATTTTTTAACCAACTTCAAAAAATAAGTGGTTTTAAAAATACTCAGTTTTCTATGTGTACTGTTTTTAATGATTCTTCTTTTATTTGAAATCCGGTGCTTGTCGTCATTGTCATTAAAATTTTAACATGGTCTGACCAATCGTTTTTGATTTAACTTTAAATATGCATATCAAATTGACTTCGACTACATTGAGGATATTCTCATTTGAATTGGTCAAAATCGATTTTCATTTTCGTTAAAATTTGGAATTTTATTAAAAATGTACCCTATATGTAATTACGTAAAGTCTAAAGCAGTGGGTAGATTAAAAAAAGTCGCGCCGTAACACCACAACTCCTTTTAGAATCATTATAGTGCAGTAATGACAACGAAATTAGAAACTGTGATTATATTAAAATGGTTGCAATATAAGAAGTGATACAATTGAAACATGGGCAACACCAACTCTGGACAGAGTCATCACCGCCAAAACAGCAAGAGTAGAAAATGTAGAAGTTTACCGACGTCACCTGAAGTCAGGAGGTAGGTAAAGAAATTGAACTAAATTATCGAGTTATTTTGTAATTTTCGGACTTTTTAATACGCTTTTATTGGATTCAGACGTATGTATGTAGTATGTAACCGAATCTTTGAACATGATTTTGACCCGCTTCAAAACGTCGGATTAACTCGAAATTTGGCATACTTATTAAGGACTGATGACAATTCAATAGTAAAAAAAATATTGAAATTCTATTAAAAAATAAAAATGAATATTTGTTTTAAAAAACTAAAAATATACGCTTTTATAGAAAATCCAACTAAAAAATAGATTTTTTTTTAAATTTGAATTCAAAATAGTGTAAGAAAAAATGATTTTACTGTAAAAAAGCGTGGGGTTCTTTTCAGGTTATTATCAATATAACCCTTCTACTCATATCTGTTCATAAAATATTTATAATTACGCTTTTATTATTTATTTTTTAATACTATTTTATTTTTACCGTATACTACCAGGGGTGGCCAACTTGATTAGAACCAAGAGCTACTGTCTACTGACGAAATACTCTGCGATCTACCAATTACATATCTTGAACTTTAATTAAACAATGTTAATTAAACCAGTACACAAATAGGTAGTATATTTTCTTTTATTAAAAATAATAAAATAAACCTAAAATTATACGAGTATAATAAAAGAGAACTATTGTGTGGAAAAGAGGATAAATAATGTCACGTAATGGTCATTAACAAATAATACAAGATGAAGATGATGCATGCAGCAATTGGTGATTACGTTGCGCAGTCGGTTCTATGTACATATTTATGTTTTTTGTCTAGCCACGATCGACTGAACCAAGAGCCACGATCGGTCAATCGCGATTTTTCGGTTGGTCACCCCTGGTATAGACAGATGAACGAGCTCACGAGCTACCTGATGTTACGCGGTTACCCTTGCCCATTGACGTCACAGCATGAATGCCAACACAATGACTTCCACGGTGAAGGAATAACAGCATGTAATAAAAATCAAACCCACAAAATTATAATTTGCGTAGTTACTGGTGGTAGGGCCTCTTGTGAGTCCGCACGGGTAGGTACCATCGCCCTGCCTATTTCTGCCGTGAAGCAGTAATGCGTTTCAGTTTGAAGGCCGGGGCAGTCATTGTAACTATACTGAGACCTTATAACTTATATCTCAAGGTGGGTGGCGCATTTACGTTGTAGATGTCTATGGGCTCCAGTAACCACTTAACATCAGGTGGGCCGTGATCTCGTCTACACATCGAAGTAATAAAAAATTAAAAAAACACCCCTTAAGAGTTGAGGCCCAAGTCACTTGTATCGTATTACAGTTGACCCACCCTTCAAACCACAACGTAACACTGCTTGACCGCAGGAATCGGCAGGATAATGCTTCCAATAGCAAACAGTTTTAATTGAGTTAAAATATCAGTGAATCAAAGCCGAGGGAGTATTTATCGTCATGTAATTATAAATTTTTCTATATCAATTACAAACAATAGGGCATCTTTATTAACAGAAGCATCAGTAGAAACTAAGACTATTTTATGGAGTTGAAAATTTGTTTCATTTCACGGGTTAACAATAATTCTTTGTTCACAATGTTTAGCATCAACCAGCCGCATTGAGCAATCTCTTGAAGGTGAAATCATAATTTTGTTTCATCCTATATTTTTACGTAATTATCCGGACTTTGTAAATGACTCGCTTACATTATATCTATCACTTAAAAATTGTCATCAAAACTATATAAAGAAATTTAAAAGTGATTTTGCGGTGTATAAATCTAAAGGTATACAAAGGGTTAAAAAAGTCATTAGTTTTAAGGCCATTAAAAAAGATAAACGTTTGAAATTCTAACATTATTTTATTACTGGTAGGACCTCTTGTGAGTCCGTACGGGTAGGTACCACCACCCCGCCTATTTCAGCTGTGAAGCAGTAATGTGTTTCTGTTTGAAAGGTGGGGCAGCCGTTGTAACTTTACTGAGACCTTAGAACTTATATCTCAAGGTTAGTGGCACATTTACGTTGTAGATGTCTATGGGCTCCAGTAACAACTGAACATCAGGCGGGCTGGGAGCTCGTCCATCCACCTAAACAATAAAAAAAAACTCTCAATTTTCGAATTTACAGAAACGAGAAATATTTCACTTCATACCTTCTTCGTCCATAAAACGAGGCAAGGTTTACAGTCATTTAATTAACATACGTGAATATGTTTTATCTCGTATAAGTCCTACTTCAATTTTATTCATTACAAAGATAATTGACTGTAATAACATTGTTAATATAACATTTGAAGCGTTCGCGATCGAATGGGTGTGACGCCCGGTGTACCTACAAAGCGATGCGACCATCTCAGGCTTCTCAGACTGTGAGCTCGTCCACTCATCTACGCATTAAAAAAAAAACAGAAGACGAAAAGTAAACAACAAAAAAAAGCACCACTACTAGTATTTGTAGTGATTCCGTTATTAAGTACGTATTAAGTTCAAGAACTATGCGCATGAATGCAAGCATTGTTTACACGTTGTAGCTAAAGACCTTACAGAATCGAGAAGCTAAAAATACAGCGACTGGGGCAACGCACAGTTGATATTTTACGGCTTACGTTTCATCGATATCGTAAAAGTGAAATGGTTATCTTTGATCTCGGCAGCTAAAGATGTTTGAGGTGCGTAAACAATGGATAACTTGAATATCCCATGTGAGGTGGATATAATCGTTTGAAAATGTTGATACTTTCAAAGGTAGTGTCAGACTGACAACTCAATTTTAAAACAAAATTGTTAGTTCACTTTTTTATTGTTAGTTAAAATATGTACATTATGTACATATCAGCATATATACATATATCTCTCTGTCGCCACCGACACTGTTGTCTGTTCGACATCTTTGTAAAATTGCATTCCACTGAATTGCACTGAATCTTTCCATATTGTCTTGGGTCTTTTCCACTAGGTGTCGGATCTAAATATATGTATATAGATATTATATATTTTGAGATATTCAATTTGAATCAATACCAGTTCTAAATGCTTTATAAGGAGTGCTCGGACTAGCTCTGCATCATAAATTTAGTAAATTACTCATCATAATATTACATGGTCATGAATACAAAATTAAATCAGTTTTCAACAAATTCAAAACTATTAGCTATTTTAAGAATATGATGGAACAAAAGCGCACAACGACAGGAACCTATAAATCATTGTGAATATATTATGTCGTAAGTTTACATGTGAAAATACCTATTTCTGCAGAATAAGTCATAGGTTGGTCTACATACTCGCAACGATATTCTCTATATAATATGTACATATTACACAGAGATAATGTGATAATTAATTACCTTGTATTTAATTTTGCTTATTAATATGCTAAAAGTATGAATGTGTAACATTTTTTATGAATGAAAAGTACACACTGGAAAAGCGAGTGATTTCGTACGTTTTTTTTTCCCTACCTATGCTGATAGCCTTGAGAGGCTATTTCAACGTTGCCCTAGCGTGTAGGTGAACTCTCGAAGCTCAAACCGGAGGCGTTGCTAACACTGACCCTAGCAAAAGCAGTGCTTTGCAGAATCTACCACCGGATCGGAAACGCGACCCACTGAGAAGATCCGGCGAGGAACTCAGTGGGCTGTGTCTGTGGGTTAATTCGCTCGTCGAGTCTTTCATCGCAAGCGACGGGTTCTGCGAGGACGGTGACCGGTGCTTGTGGTACCTAAAAGCACCGTTAATGAATCAGGAGGATCCGTAATGACGTGTTTTGGGCGACGTCGACAACAAATACCTAACGATTCGTGCGATCTGTTGTAGTTTTCACTCCGTACACGTTAATAATGCTGTGAGTTGTATAACATTGCTACCACGACGGACCTTGTATCCCATAATTACTCATGTTTTCATGGTGTCCATTGATGAAAAAGAAACAAATGTAGTCAAAACAAAACACTAATCAATAAACAAGTGACTGAATTTGAAATTATAATTCCAAATATTGAAGTTATTGCCAGCCATACATAAATTACGTTTCAAATGGCCAGTATCTACCTATTGTATAACTGCAACTTCATAGGTTAGAGACCTATTATTATAGGCCTGCACAATTACTTTACATGATACGCGATTTTAATGCACTCAACTGCCAGGTACAAATCAAGTATTATATACCTTTTTTTTTTTCGAATTATAAGCGTCGATAAATATTTATAACAAAATTCTCTCTCTAGCGTTGTAATCTTCCCAAGTTATTGTTGCAATCGTCTTTTATCGGGTTGTAATTCAATATAACCACATTTTCTTGGATAGGTATTACAAAGTCCGGCTTTACTCATCCATTCCACTCGATGTACTTAATGAGGGGGTTTATAAAGCGAAGCTCGGGGTGGTCGTTTCTAGATTCACTTAAGTACATTGGATATTTTTCTATCACAAAGGCACCTTTTTGTCAGCTTCCAAGCAATTGGAAATTTCCATCGCATTTCGATACCTTTGGGAAATTGTTTACGTAAGTAATTCTGTGACCCGAATTCTAAATGATTTTATTTAAAGCAACATTGTAGATAATATGTTATTGAAGTGAAACTTCTTTAGGCGCATGGGGGTAAAATTTTTATAGAACGTCACGCAGGTATGCAACGGAAGTGACATCAAACTATTATTGAAATTAAGTACTTGTCAAATGTCAGTAGTAGTAGTTGTTGTATTTTTCCAACTGGAAAGGCAAATGTATCATACCATACAGCCTAATATTTTATAATTTTTTTGTGAAAAATGTTAATAGGAATTGAAATGAAATGAAAAGAATTTGGAACATTAATCAAATAGCATGAAATTAAATTAGTCAATTCAATTCAAAATATTAGTCATTTACAATTTAGAAATCTAAACATAATGTGACTGTCAACACTGAGGTTTGAGATTGACATTTGACAGACTTTTGGCGGGAACATATCTTCGTTTTTCCCTTCCTTTAAGTCTCGGAAATCTAAAGTTTTAGATTTGTATAAATAAATAGACTTATAAATTAGTTCGCCAAAAAAATTTCACTTCTGACATGTGTACTTTGTACGCACGCACTTTTTTTTTTCAAACAAGCCCGTTTACAGTAATTTGCACACCGATTAATTCTTTATCGTGTGTATTCCCGGTATACCTTAGATAAAGCCCCCGATTTCAATTAATTTTGATTCCGTTGTGCAAAAAAGATAGGAATGTTTAGGGCAAGGTAAACATTTACACACGGTTATAACACATACCGTATGTGTTTGTTTAACAAAGGACTTTCGTTTTGCATGTAACGTACCCTAATTGTCTGTGATATTGTATGATAAAGCAGTACTAAGTAGTAAATATGTATAGATATTTTTAGATTAACTTTTCGATTTTATTACGTTAGATTAGAGTACATTAGATTTATTTTCAGATTTGCTATGGTGTAGATATATGCCTCATTCGCGAATTTTCTACTGGTGGTAGGACCTCTTGTGAGTCCGCACGGGTAGGTACCACCACCCCGCCTATTTCTACCGTGAAGCAGCAATGCGTTTCGGCTTGAAGGGTGGGGTAGCCGTTGTAACTATACTGAGACCTTAGAACTTATATCTCAAGGTGGGTGGCGCATTTACATTGTAGATGTCTATGGACTCCAGTGACCACTTAACAACAGGTGGGCTGTGAGCTCGTCCACACATCTAAGCAATAAAAAAAAAAGCAGCTATTCTTGAATTGTTAGGTCTTCTTCAGAGGTGCTCGGGTAGCTGTTAGAAAATTCCACCCCTCCTAGCTGAGCCCTTGCTCGCCCACTTGTTCTGGTGGAATTGGAAAGGCCTCCGGGACACTAGTAATCACTCAATCATAATTAAAAAAAATCCTTAAATGGGTTTCAGTGACCATTTTAACAATCTAATAAAATTTCGTCAATCAACTAATGTAAAGAAGTTCATGATTCACCAATTTTAGTTACCAATAACAGCCGATTTATATCGAGTTTCTTGCCTAAAAAACCAAGTGACAAGTGTATTCTATATAAATATAGTGAGCAAAAAATTATCCGTTGCTACAGCACAAATTGTTTTAGCATTTGTGACCTATACAAGGCATATCGTGTATCAATTTCGCAAAGCATTTGGTAATAGGACTGCGTCGTGCGGTCCTGATTCTGTTTCGTAATCGAGATTATTGTTCACATTCTAATGAACATATTGATCCATACTTAGTGTTATTATTAGTTTACCTATAAGTTTATACAAATTGCCCTTTGATAGTAACTAAAAGCACCGAGAACGGATCCAGGGGATCCGATAAGACATAAGACATGTTTCGGGCAATGGCGGCTTGGTTTTTTTTTTATTGCTTAGGTGGGTGGACGAGCTCAAAGCCCACCTGATGTTAAGTGGTTACTGGAGCCCATAGACATCTACGACGTAAATGCGCCACCCACCTTTGCTTTGGCCCATGACCTGGGTCGGATAAGTAAAGAGCGGCGGACACAACAATTAAGTGGTTACTGGAGCCCATAGACATCTACAAGGTAAATGCGCAACCCCCACTTTTTTTTTTTTTTCGCGGTGGTCGCGGGATTCTAACCCACGACCCCCTTGTGTAGTGACCATGTCACTTACCACTACACCAGACGGTCGTTAAACCTTTGCTTTGGCCTATGACCTGGGTCGGATAAGTAAAGAGCGGCGGACACAACAAGAGTGTTATCGTATCGCGTTACATTGTCGAAGTAGCGTTCTGACGCTACCTTAAGATACTAAGATAGGATACCTTCTAAATTTAGATCATCATAGAGGTCAACGCTCCTTACGTATCACGGTGCTCTGACGGCTATTTTGCAAGAAGGGATTGAATGACCTGGAGAGAGTTTATGTACACACGGGCTTCGTGAGCTAACACTACAGTTGTATAGGTCATAGCAGAAAACGTAACAATTAACGTGTAGTCATTTGTGTTAAAAAAATTACAAATACTAAGTTTTATTTATACAAAAATAGTGATTGGTCGTTAATTTAATCGGTTTGTTATAATATTGGTGTCCAAATGCCTATTGGAACTCCAATGACAATGCAAACACCAATCCCATTTTTAATGCATTCATGCATGGCACCTACGCTATATTAACTAACTAACTTTTGTCCGCAACTTCGCCCGCGTGGAATATTTACTTTGCGTATATCGTTAGCGTATATCTACATAGCGTAAGCTCTCAAAAGGCAAAAATACCCCGATTTTGAAACATTCTTTATTGGTGCTCCGCTTGGTCCTATTGGTCTTAGCGTGATGTTAGCTTATTGGTGGCTATAGTGGTCTTAGCCTATAGCCTTCCTCAATAAATGAACTATCTGACACTGAAAGAATTTTTCAAATCAGACTAGTAGTTCCTGAGATTAGCGCGTTCAAACAAACAAACAAACTTTTCAGCTTTATAATATTAGTATAAATTGTTGTAAGGAACTTTTACAAAGTGGCCATTTTCAGTTCCAAATAATTGCATCTTGATTGTCTTCGATCAATTTTAGTAGACGAGTAGATTATACGATGCAACTTTTTTTTATTGCTTAGATGGGTGGACGACCTCAAGGCCCACCTGGTGTTGAGTTGTTACCGGAGCCCATAGACATATACAATGTAGATGTCGCCAACCACCAAAAGATATGAGTTCTAATGTCTCCGTTTTTAAAGTACCTACTGATGTCCAAATCACCGCTAATAGATCGTCAGCAATGGGGCATAGCCAAGCGGTTGCCTACCGTAAACTTTTTGTTGTCATAATATTATTTCAGACATTTAGAATACTTTTTAATTTTCGTGGTCACTGATCACTCACTGATTGGACCATAAGACTAGTTTGTTATATTTACGAGTCGCGAAAATCGAAAATAATCTATACTTCTATACCAATATTATAAAGGGGAAAGATTTGTTTGTTTGTTTGTCTAGTTGAATAGGCTCTGAAACTACTGAACCGATTTGAAATATTATTTCACTGTTTGGAAGCTACACTATACCTGAGTGATATAGGCCATAATATTTTTTGGAAAAAATTAGGGATCCTTACTTTTTTTTTCCTACCTAAGCTGAGAGCCTTGAGAGGCTACATCAGCGTAACCTTAACTAGTACTATATATGAGGCAGTCAGCGCAAAGTGTCTTAAGCTTATCATAGTTAGTATAGAGATAATGAGGCTGGAATTTACTTTTACACTGCTTTGTAGGCAAAAACAATACGCGCAAAAATAATGTTTACAAAGCCATCTGTTCTCTATGGGTGAGACTATGGATAGGCCGGTTTTGCATCAAAATTTATTATGTTTAAAATAAATTGCAATATATAAGCGCCAATATGAAAAATTGTGGGTTAGGTCACTTTTGCACTGACGGTCTCATATTAAGTTGATAAATTGTATCATCATAGATGTTTCTTTCACACAAAAATTGGATTCAGAACTTAAAATCTAAATCAGAAGAAACGAAAACCAGAAATGATATCATGAACTGCGCCACAAACTTCTACAGAGAATTATATTCCGAATCGATTTCTTGTATTACTACAGTCGAAGCAGCAATAGCAAACTCTCAAAACACGAATGAATTGCCACCAGTAGATGAGAAGGAAGTCATAAAACATATCAGCAAACTTAGACCACATAAAAGCCCTGGTCCTGACGGCATACAAAATGAAGCACTGAAAGCTGGCGCTATCCTACTAAGTCGGCCACTTATGTATTTATTCAACAAGGTTCTGAACATAGGCCAAGTACCGATCCAATGGAAAAGATCTGATATAATCCTTATATACAAGAAAGGAGACCCTCAAGACATATCTAACTACCGCCCGATTAGTCTTCTTTCAAGTGTATACAAACTGTTCACGTCAATACTACAAAGCCGGCTGAGCCCGCAGATAGATAACTATCAGCCAGTAGAACAAGCAGGGTTTCGTTCTGGATTTTCTACAACGGATCATATACAAGTTTTACAACAAGTAATGGAGAAATACAAGGAATTCAACAAGCCACTTTACATTGCTTTCATTGACTACGCCAAAGCGTTTGATACGATCTCTCATGATGCTATTTGGGAAGCGCTGAATAAATGCTACATAAACGAAAACTATGTAAGAGTACTGAAAGACATTTACGAAGGTAGCGTAAGCCAAGTCAAACTGGAGACGCGAGGTCCTGATATACCGATCCGTAGAGGCGTAAGACAAGGAGACCCTCTCTCACCTAAGCTGTTCATAATGGTACTACAACACGTTTTTGATAATCTTAACTGGCAGGCGGAAGGGATTAGAATTAACAAAGATCGGCTTACACACCTCAGATTCGCAGACGATATTGTCTTATTTTCTGAAACAAGCAAAGGATTAGAAAGAATGATAACAAGTTTAAATGAAGAAAGCGAAAAGGTGGGCCTCAAAATGAACGAAAATAAAACAAAAATAGTTACTAATGATTACATTAACGCCATATACTTGAAAGGAAAGCCGCTTGAATATGTGAGCAATTACATATACCTGGGAAAACAACTATCATTCGATGACAAAAATGAAGAACTAGAGGTGGAGCGGCGTATCAACATGAGTTGGAAAAAGTTTTGGTCCCTGAAGGAAATCTTGAAAGGGGAATTCCCCCTTTACCTAAAGAAAATTGTGTTGGATACCTGTGTCCTACCTACTCTTACATACGGATGCCAAACGTGGACATTCAGCACCAAAACAAAAAATAAACTAATAACATGTCAAAAAGCAATGGAAAGAAGCGTACTAAAGATAAGAAAAATACAAAAAGTAAAAAGCGAAAAAATTAGACAAAAAACTAAAGTTATAGATGCCTTACAATATGCTTTAAAACAGAAATGGCAGTGGGCAGGACATATAGCAAGACGCACAGACAAAAGATGGACATTACAGACAACTATGTGGAAAGGACCAAAAGGAAAAAGAAGAACAGGGCGCCCTAGAAAAAGATGGATAGACGATATAAAAACGATAGCAGGAAGCGATTGGATAAGGAAAGCCATGGATAAAGGGATTTGGAAGAAGCTGGAGGAGGCCTTTACCCGAGAAGGGGTTCCGATCATTGATACAGGAGAAAGCAACGTTAGCGAATAAAAGAAAATTAAAGAAATTCTACCCTAGTATATTTAGATATTAAATCGCATGTAATACATTATCATTATGGATTGGAAATAAACAGGCTTTATTATTATTATTATTAGATGTTTCTTTGATTTTTTTAAATTTACCCTAAGTGTAATAATGTCCACATAAGCATGATGCATGAGTGCACTTGGTATGAGCGGGCGAAGGTGAAGGCACCAGATGTTCATTGTTTAGATACCGTCCTCATTGTGTTCCGTTAATGATGTGGTATTCGATCTTCAGCGATCGAAACAAAGCAGTGATATCTAAGTCTATCGATAACGTCCATCGGAGATGTTATGAAATTCCGATGTATCCGATGATATTACGACGTAATGAAAATTGTAAACACCGTTCTAACATTAAATATTGTTAGTACAGAACATCACTCGCTTATCTATTGCTTGGATAAGCATAAAAACTAGCATTCATAATATTTGTTAATATTCCAGTTATTTGTATTTTCATTGAATAACAATAATGAAGAGATTCAGTTTAACATTTCGAGTAATTGGTGCAGAATCGAATGAGCCAAACATCGGCACATATACATACTTGTGCTTGCACGTTTCAATAGACTATATTAAAACAGTGAAGTGGCGTCATCTAGCGGCGAGTAGCGAATATTTGATGACCGTTAATTTCAAATGCTATTTTCAGTTTCTCTTAATCGAAATATTACTGCGTTAGGTATTAATAAATTAGCCGAACGCTAATCAAAGTGCATGTGTACATTTCATCAAGTTAAATTTATGGTGAATTTTAACATAAAATATAGCTTCTTATTGCGACGAAGTTATAGAGGTGTTTTACTTTATCACAGCTATGACTTTCAATAAGTAATTTATATATTTAGACAGCACCTTCTTAGACGGAGGTTTATAATAAAAACGTGAGTCACGACCGCGACTGGAAGCTAGCTGTCTAGATGAGAGCGCCATTTATCCTATCTATAGGTTCAATTTATTCTCTTACACTTTCCAACCACAACAAAAACAAAAACATTCTTTTATCAGAGAAACAGTGTTAAATTATTATCCATATAAATAAAAATTAATTGCTGTTCGTTAGTCTCGCTAAAACTCGAGAACGGCTGGACTGATTTGGCTAACTTTGGTCTTGAATTATTTGTGGAAGTCCAGAGAAGGTTTAAAAGGTAGATAAATATGAAAATACTCGAAATTAACTAAAAATAACAATTTTGTTTTTCCTTTGATGTGTCCCCCGTCGGACAGATTCCTTTTGTTTGTTTTAAGTTTATTTTATACAAAAGTTTAGGTATTTTATTGAGGCACTACGAAGTCTGCCGGGTCAGCTAGTATAACATAAATATTTAATTTGTTATAAGTAAATGTATTGTTATATTAGTGATTGAATCTGATATCAAGGAAATTTTGCACTTAATATCATTATCTAAACAAATATGTTGACACAAGTAACACAAACAAGATTGTCGAAGAGCATTAAGCAATACAGTTAACTGTGATCGTGGAAATGCATCTATAAAAGCAAATTACTTTTCTATACCTACTCTGTTTAGTCAAGAGACCATAATATGTTTACATATTTAATATTAAATAGAAAATTATTAGGAATATTTCTTGACACCTTTATGTAATAAACAAAAATCGGTAAAAGCGTCATAAACTATGTTATAAATAAAGCGTTTTGTACAAAAATGATCAGTAAATTAAATTAAATATTTCACAGTAAATACCAGAAAATTGTAAAAACAACAATAATTTAATTACAAAAAAAATACCTTAGAAGTATTTAAAAAAAAAAAAATTGCGATGCCGCTAGCTTAAAAAAAAAATTAGTAGTCAGTCCGGTTGTTTTAGCGATTTACTGGAATACACAACAAACATTAAAACCGACGAATTTACTGGTTGTAGTACGTCTTTATTTTGAATTTTTTTTATTGCTTAAGTCCACCTGATGTTTTAAATAGTTACCGGAGCTCATAGACATCTACAACGTAAATGTCGCCACCTATCTTGAAACACGAGCTCTAAAGCCTCAGTTTTTACAGTAAAACGGCTGCCCCACCCTTCAAACCGAAATGCATTACTGATTCACGCCAGAAATAGGCAGGGTGGTGGTGCGGATACCCGTGAGGACTCACAAGACTTCCTACCAGCAGTAAAAAGAATTCTACATAACAAGATAAATAGACATAAGACTAAATAAAATCAGCTAGTATTATAATACACATATCGTTAGTATCCCTATGTGTTGCTTCGGTGTATGAGGATCCATTAACCCGACAATGTAGCCTTAACAACCCTTCTCTAAGTGTCGTTATTTATTACCTTTATCGTGTCTGAAGTCCGGCTCTGGATAAATAATACAGTGTACTGTAAGGTACAAGGGAGTGCTATGTATTCATTACATTTTTGTAATACAATAGTTGATCGTAGTAGAAGTTTTAGTCAGTAGACTTAATTTGATTTAAATTTATAAATATATATCACGTTTGAGATCCGTAAATATAACATCTTTTAAGTTTTATAAGTAATTAAGGATAATTTTCATCAATTTTTTATATCGAAATTATCTTGATAAGCAATACTTTTCTTGGATTAGGTATAATCAAAATACCATCTTTATGTAGCTATATGTAAGAAGTAGTATAAATGATTTTATTTAAAATATTGTTTACAAATAGAATTCAAACCGATCATAATATACTGAATTAAACAAAACGCGACAAGGAACGTCCCTACACAGTTTTCAGTTAGTTTTCAATATATTTTTTAAGACAAGTAAATTAAAAAAACTGCTAATAATAAAAATGTTCATTTCTTCGTTTACATTATGTTACCACTATATAAAGAAGAATCAATCAATAATAATCAGTGAAGCATTAAAAGCGATCACTTATCAAGCGGGGTTATTAACCAGTTGATTCGATTATCCTTGTGGCCGCGGCGCGTCGAGAACTGAGGTAGATTAATACAGTTTACATAACCACGACGTTAGGGAGTTGTTTCTTACACTATATTTTATACATATTTCTTATTTTCTCTAACTAATGATTTAGCATTAAATTATGTAAGTTAGAGCGTCCAGTTTAGCTTGAAGGCTATTTATTGTGAGTAGGCTTGAAAGCCTATTAAAACGATTTACTTAAAAAATAATCGAAGAATGTTAGTAATTATTTTAACCGAATTACTTGAAAATAGTCGGAAATATAGATGTCGGTATTTTTTTTTATTTGAGAGCAATTTAAAATTCTTTAGTAGGTACCTACCTAAATATGTCGTTTTTTCGCATTAAAAGTGTACAAATTCCAAAAATATTCGAAATTGAGTTAATATGCGGAATCATTTGGTATCACCAGTATTTTTCTCGTAAATACGGTCAAAAGAGCGTAGTTTCATATTAGGTTTTTTTTAGTTTACCTATGTTTTCACCACCATTAACAAAATTAATAAATAATTTTATCTTATTTTAAAAGACAGATAATGTAACTGGTAAAAAATAACTGTTGCAAAGACTATTAATATTAAAAATATCACATGTTAAACCTTTAAAAGATTCTCCTGTAAGATTTGTAAGTTTTGAGATTATACACTTTTAATGCGAGAAGACGATGTATGTTCGGTTAATATTGAGTTTCGTGTAACATATAGAACATTAAGCAGATTATTATCTTATTCTGGTATTGTGATGGATTTTTGTTTTGTTATAGACAAGTATCGGTGCTGCAGACGTCCATTCCTCTGCCTGCATCAGCGGCGGCGGTGCGTCGAGCGCCTCCCGACAAAAGACCACTACCAGCCACTCCCGGGCATGCAGGTAAAAAAATCTTATTTTCCAAAAGCTATATTAATATACATACTGGGTCTCAGTATAGTTACAACGGCTACCCCACCCTTCAAACCGAAACGCATTACTGCTTCACGGCAGAAATAGGCGGGGTGGTGGTTCCTACCCGTGCGGACTCACAAGAGGTCCTTCTACCACCATATAAGATAGTTTAAGCCGCCTGTAAATATAAGACATAAATGAGTTTGTATTTATATATATGCAAAGGCAAAATTGTTTTTGTCTATTCTTAGCACTCTCTCTTTTTTTTTTGTTATTCGCCATTTTCTATCTTATGAGTTAACAGCAAAATAAAAAATTGAAAACCAATAAAATTTACAATAAAAATTAATGTACAACAAAACAACTCTTAAATTTTTTAAACAAACTGAATTTATTTTTATATATAAATTCAGTTATGTCTATATTTATATCACTCATTATTTGGATGACACTAGTGATGTTAAAATATCAGAGCACATTTCGGCATTAACACACGTAGGTACTACAAACATTCGCTGTCGTAAACAAATTGAAAAACATAAATAACAATTGTGTATCCTTAAACTTCCTTATTTATTATTCGGAACGATTTTTCATAACGTTGTTATACATAATAATATGTTTTAATATTGAGAGGTAAACTGTTGAAAAGCTATCGTCAGAAATGCACTTAGCAGACACAATACACGCTTCCTGCTTTAAAAGTACTGAACTATAAGTACCATAGTGAATGAAAGTTCTTTGCCCCGAATGGAATATTAATAACTAGTTACAGTAAGCTTATAATGCGAAAGTCTAAGCTCCTTGACGTTCCTACCGTATTCTTGTTGAATGCAAATCGTAAAATGTTTATAAATACTCTGTTAATTCGTATTTTTTTAAATTTTATGTTGGAAAAAAAATTCACTGGAATAATGTCGTTTTCAGCACACCTTAAGACCTCATGTCTAATCGGTAAAAGCCGTCATTACCTTCACAGTTTTAGAACAGATGATACCTACCCCTCACTTCACAACACGTTCTACCAATAATAATTAATTATTACTTACTATTTCATTACATATTACTTTATAATTTTTTGAATCTTTATAATGAGAACCCGACCTTATTCCTTAATCTTGGAAATTACTTCACACGTTTTAGGCACGTATTTATTGAGAGGACACGATATTCTATATGCAGAATTTTAATCCTGAGATGGTCGCATCGCTTTGTACACCGGGCGTCACACCCATTCGATCGCGAACGCTTCAAATGTTATCTTAACCATGTTATTACTGTCAATTATGTCGATAATGCAATTTTCATTAATTTTATATGGGACTTTTACGACGTAAAACATATTCACGTATGTTAATTAAATGACTGTAAACCTTGCTTCGTTTTATGGACGAATGTATGAAGTGAAACATTTCTCGTTTCTGTAAATTCGCTAATTGAGAGTTTCTCTACGTATAACTTTATACTGGTAAGAACATAATAATATTCTGTTTTGATTAGATTATATTAATCCGTCGTCACTCTAAACAAGAATTTTCCTCAAAGTCTTCAGATCTTTTCGTAAAAAATGGCCACTTATTCAACATGTATGTACATCAAATATCCATAATATACTACTACGTTTAAAATAATTTTAATAAACTAAAACAAAATAACTTTTCATAATCCATGAAGACAATAAAAATTTTAAATCTTATAAAAGTCGTCGAGTTCAATATCGATTTTATTAACAAAACATTCCTCATTCAGAAATAAAATATGTATTTTATTGTCGCTTTGTTATGAGAAAGGAGAATGAAATAGAAAAAACGGTTTTATAAGCCCTCATTATTCTAATTACAGTATTTGATTTCGTTGAAATAAACCTTAGTGGAAATTGCAATATACATTAACTTCTCATTAAGATTGAGATACAAATTAAAGAAATACTTTGTAGCAATACAGAATAAGGTAAATGTAGCATTTACATTTAGTCCCTTTTGTCTTTAAATCTTCGATTAAATTTAATCTTACTGTTAAACGAAAGTAGTAACATAAATTTGTCGCCAAAGTTTTATTTACTTATATCTTAATTTATTACTTAATTTATAATAATTCTCTTAACTGAAACATAATTTATCTCTATATATAATCTCTATAATCTTTATATGAAATTTATCTCTTAAGTTAAATAAAAAACAATCGTTTTCGAAATTTCATACAGGTCATAACAAACATATTTTCTAAAATTTAGATATTTAATTTTGATATTATCTTATCGTGTTTGATCTAAGCAACTTAAATACTGTTTTATGTAACTTTGAGATCAGACAACGCTTTAAGCCATACAATTTTCAGGCGTTTCGGTTTGATGGGTGGGACAGTTATTATAAAATACAGTAGTGACATCGACCTCATGTCGCAAAGTGAGTTGCGGTAGCCACTTAAGTCCAGGTGGACCGTGAGCACGTCTACCCATCTAGTCGAATGCCCATCTGAGTTATGTAACCGTTCACGAACATGTTGCGACACATGTGTCAAAGTAAACGTTATCTCGGGATTAGACATGTTTTGTTAGTCATTTAGATTGTGGACTTGTAAGTCAGTCAACAAACAGAAATTAAGTGGTAGTTCATACTTTAAAGCTATAAATATATTACTGATTATTTAATTATTGGCTATTAACGGAAAAAGCTGGTGGATTATGATGTAAGTGTTAAGCAGTAAGAAGTATTCTGGAGACAGATAGTCGCAACTACGTTTTTTAAATAGGCCGAAATACAATTACTATACTTAGACTATACTGAGAACTTAGAACTGTATCTCAAGGTGTGTGGCGCATTTACGTTGTAGATGTCTATGGGCTCCAGTAACCACTTAACACCAGGTGGGCTGTGAGCTCGTCCACACATCTAAGCAATAAAAAAAAAAAATAAAAAAAAAACAGTTTATATCACGATCAATCTAGGACACTGGCAAATAAAATTCTTGTCGTCCGATTTGTTATGATTCTCACGAGCTTATCTCAAGACTTATTGGGACGGAGTGATATCATTGAAGCGATAGTTCGTCGGTGTGTATGCAGATGCATCTTCAGTTGAATGGGAATGCTCGGAGCGAGAGCTCATCCCGTTTGTTTGAACTTGTTTCGTGTTAATTGATGTAATTAGTTATGGTGTTCTATTAGCCGTATAAATAAGCACTTTTTAGACCGACCGGAGCTTTTGGGTGCGTGTTCTAATTTACTTTTTAGTGTCCGTGAATTTTTCAACTGGTATGTTTTGATATAAAATTTCACTTTGCTTTTGACTAATCGGATGCTTCGAGAACTAAAAAAATTAAACCGTAAACAATAATTATTTCAATCTTAATTGAATTTTGTTAAATATTCCAATGGGAAACTTCATTTTGTAGAGATGCGTTTATTGAGCATATGTGTGGGTATCAATTACATAGTGGTCAGTTTTATATGTATGTAGTTACTGTTGTAATAAAGTGATGGATTGTCGCGGTCTGGATAAAGGACGGATGCGGCCGGGCTTTCTTGATTAACAATGATGTTTTGCACATTACTTGTTAGGAGCACTTCCTTTTATTAAACTATGTAGGAGTTAAATTAATTGTTACCATACGCAAGATATTAGATTTATATTTTAAATGCTATTATTTAGAAATAGATGTACACAAAAAAATCGAAATTAATTAATTTATATTATAAACTAGCTGACCCGGCAGACTTCGTAGTGCCTCAATCGATAAATAAAATACATAAAACTTTGTATAAAATAAACTTAAAACAAACAAAAGGAATCCGTCCGACGGGGGACACATCAAAGGGAAAGCAACATTGTTATTTTTATTTAATTCCGAGCAATTTCATATTTATCTACCTTTTAAACCTTCTCTGGACTTATAAGAAATAATTCAAGACCAAAATTAGCCCAATGGGTCCAACAGCTCTCGAGTTTTAGCGAGACTAACAAACAGCAATTCATTTTTAGATATATATAGATTATAATAGAAGATTTTCGAACAGTGAAAGTTTATTTTATGCGCTGCGGTCCCTATTCTACATAATGTATGTAAGTTTTTGGTCGTAGTATAACAGGAGAAAATCCTGGAGAAAAGTGACGTTTCAAAATAATACCCCTTCTTTGATTTGAATTGACGTAAGGAATTCACGAATTAGAAACGCTGAAAAATGACTCTAGGCCAAGTATTGAATAATTAACGTCCGTGTTTAGGGCGCTTTACGCACACGCATACATTTAAATTGTAAAAGCAATGATATGACATCACGAATTATAATTTTGTTTAGCGACGATCGATATAAAGAACCAGTTGAACAAGAGCCATCGAAATGAATAACGTTTCCTATATATGGATTCGCTAGTTTGTAGCTGGAAGGGTTACAAATGTCTTCATGAGCTGGTCATACGTTGTAGTTGTTCACGATTCTGTTCGGTTGATCATTAGTGTGTCGCGGGCGCAACGCCGACCACCCGTGCCGGTTTTTGATAAAAGTTCACACTTATCTAGTGACTGTTTGCTTTTAACAACGAATGTTGGTTAACCTTGAGAATACCCCAAATTATTTCATCATTATTTTCTGATATATAAAATGTATAAAAATTTCAATATCTAAAAGAGAAAGTGTTAATCATAAGCGCCTACTCCAAATGCTCCTTTTTATTGCTCATTGAGTTATATTTACGTTACAATTATAAGACAAAAAACTAATTCATAAGTGCATCATAACGATATAGTAACAAGGCATGTTTTACGTGAATAACAATGGTTTTCAAATATGTATGTATTATAAATAAACTATTAGATAAAGCCATTTAAAATGAAAAATGTTGCAGGTAGCAAGACTGGTTTATCAGCCAGCTCGAGTCGTTCTACAAGTCCTCTTGGGCAAGGAGCAGTCAGTTTTATACCGCGAGTTCCAACTTCTTCATCTGGGTGAGCATTTAATGAAAAATCACACGTCAATGATTATAATTAAAATATTGAAAAAGATTTAAATTTAAGGCAAATAAATTTTACATTAGAAAAGCTTAAACTAAATTTTCGGTGATACAATTTTTATTTGTTTTTGCCGTCTTACTGAATCATTTTCATAATATAAAAAAGCTCAAGTATATCTATATAATTAAAAAAACTGTCTAAATTGAACAAAATAATTTATTAATTAATTTTATTATTGCAGATCTCGTCCCAACTCATCACTTCTTGCACCCGGGAGTAAAATACCCTCGACAATAACACAAGCATCAACTCATCAAACTCAAGCCAGCCATAATGGTACTCCCACTAAACAGTCTATGCTTGATAAGCTAAAACTTTTCAACAAAGACAAAATTAGTGCAGAAAAACAGAACAACAAAAGTAGTGCCGTTTCTAAACGTACAAGTTCCTCAAGTGGTTTCTCGTCAGCAAAGAGCGAGAGATCCGATTCTAGTTTAAGCCTGAATGAGTCTTCAAATACTCCTAATACACATATCAAATCATCTCATCTAATCGGTCCTAAAACAATAAGACAGCAGAATGATACACTGTCAAAGGATAAAACAGGAAAGAATGTTAAATCTAAATTAGTTAGTTCTAAATCTCCAAAAGATTCGTCCTTAAACCTAACCAAAAGCAATAGTAAAACAAGTAATAATGAAAAGACAAGAAATAGCCCTAAGCTCCCAGCACGAGATAAAGAATCTAAATTAGCTGCACCAAAATCTGTTAGCAATAATAAATTAAATCAAATTGACGATCAAGTTCGGTGTTCCAAAACGAAAGCGGATTCAAAGATGGTCAAATTATCTGGTAGTCAAATGAAACTCAGTGAATCAAGAACTGAAAATCCACACGATCCCAGAGGATTTGAAAATTCTACCCATCAAAAAACTCCACCAAATCATGTTCAAGCTTGCGCCGGAATAAACGCCGGAATGCCAAATCAAACCGGTATTCCTAAACCTACAGCTGCAGTAAAAGGAACCTTTAAAATATCTAAAGATGACAGACATATTTTAAATAAAAGTACAAATAGTCAACTAAGTCCGATACAAAGTAATTCTAGTTTAAATTCTACTAATAATGTAAGTGCCCTTCCATTTAATAGAGAGCCATCTTGTGTAGCAAAGGATACTATGCAAAAACAGACATTGGCAGTATCGCCTATGCCCGTGGTTAATTCTACTAACCAAAATAATACTTCGCAAATGTCTGAAAGCTCGCATTCTAATTCCACGCATAGTACAACGGGACAGCATTCAAACTCCAGTGACAGTAGCAGTGTTATATATCGACCTTCGAGTGAATCAGGATCTGAAATGTCTAAAACTATAACTCACAACGTACACACTAATAAAAGAATAGACATGAATACCACGTATATAAACGACGTTATAAATGAAGCTGAAATATCCGAAAAAGAAGCTGCACAAAGACGACATTTTGGTAAATCTGATACAAAACAAAATTACGATCCAAATCAAACGCTGACTGAAATAAATAAGAGGCTTGATAACGAAAGTAGATCCAGCACACCCTCGCATTGTCGTGATAATTCTTTAGGAGATGATGAAAATCCTATGATGAATGTTTTGCCTATGAGACCTTTGCTACGCGGCTATAATAGTCACTTGACTCTTCCTATGCGAACATCAGGATTAGCTCAGAAAAACATTCCCGGATATCCTCATCATGCTAATACTGTGAAAGCCAATTTCGGGCGCGAGAACGTTGGATTACGTGAACGCTTAAACTATGGACCAGGGTTTTCAAATCCTGATTATTGTGATCTCGAAATTGCTTCCGGATATATGTCGGATGGAGATTGCTTGCGAAGGATCAATGCTGGAGAAATGGACTGTGGTCGAAGCAACGATATAATGGACGGATATATGTCAGAAGGTGGAGCATCACTGTACGGGCGGCGCATGAACTATCAGCAGCCTTCACAATTGCAACAACTGGACGAAAGGTGAGTGTCATAAATTCAATTAAAGAGAAACACCTTATTGTACCTTAATAAATAACAGGCTTTGGTCTTGTTGAGCCGCAGTAAAACTCAAATTAAAACGCTCCCTCAGGGCGTGAGATTCATTGCCGTGATGGGATTGAGCCGGTAATGACTGCGCTTTTAGGGGCTTACTGTGAGGCGTCCACGGTTATACCTTTTCTTTCCAAATATATTTAGCTATTTCTTTATCTAACTATGGATTATAATACTAATATGTATAAGGAATATAATTGTAATTGTAAAATATTTTTAAATTATGAATCAGATTTAATAAATCGTAATCACAAATAGATACCGAAGTTATTAGAAAAATATTTAATGAAACTTAAAGAGGATGCTATGTAGAAAATAATAGCTTTCCAGATTAAATTTGCACATGTTTGATGCATTACGTCTGACTTTCGATTATTTTTTAGTAATTACGCAATACCTTCTTTTTTAATAAAAAAGTTTAGCGTAGAAGTAAATCCCTTTTCCCGTAATATAGCTTAGTAAGTCACCCAAGCCACAAGTGGTTGGTTGGCTTGCCTTCGTAATCCTAAGTGAAAATGCAATTTTATCTGTCGTAACATAACCATTTTCTAATCAAATGTCCTTTTTTATTTAAACTATTTTTTATTGACAACCATTTCAAATTCTTAATTAAATCAATAAAGTCGTAATTTTATTCATGGAATTTCGTATCCCAAATAATATTTGAGTACCAGGGATAACAGGGGGAATAATGTTGCATCTATTACAAAAATATGAATTCTGTATTTTTGTTCATATTCTTCACATATTGGTCACATATTGATAATTTGTGATAATGTGCACCTTATACTTCATGCGTGTGAGTTTTTTTTCGATTGTCTACAGAGCACAAAGCCTTTAGAGAAATAGCTATGGCCTTAGAAAGTGCTGAAGCATAGACTTCGTCATCTTATTCATCCGTTACAATGCACAAAGCGTTTGTTAATATTCGGACACCGCTTCCTGTCGAATGTCGACAATATCCCGACGAGGTCTCGCACGGCGCACTCACACTGTCGCAATAGTAGGGGAGAGGGCGGGTGACCAAATCGATATTAGTACGACACGCCGCGCGCGTCTCGCGCACCCCGTTGGCCTGCCTTCACAACCCTAACCACCCCTAACATAGTCGTTCCAATCAGAACCTTAAACATATTTGTATAAAGGTCGATACTGTGTGCAGAAAATATGACTTTTGGTATTTTATCACAACAATTACAATAACGTACTTCGGTTGTTTTTCTATAAATATTGACAATCGATCGCGTTCGTTCGATTAGATGCTTAAAGTAAAAAGGCTGCCTCGCTAGATTTTGCTTATTTAAATTTCGTAGCGATATAATAATTTAGAAAATAAGAGAGCGTATTGTCTGAATTAAGTTTGTGTAGGCAAAGGCGGTATAGGCTCGGTGGGTGCGGGTTTCGCGAGGCCGCGGCAAGGCAGGGCGGGCGGCATTAGGCGCCGCGCTCTGACGGCGTGCGGGCGCGTCGTCTTCGCCGCCCGCGCTCGCAAACGCACGTGACAAACTTTCCGATTTCCTCGACGGAAAATGTAAATCTGTTGCCGGCATCGATCGTTTCGAGAGCAGACGCGCTCCTTGAACCGAGCACGCCGATCACAGCTGGCTCTGTGGATGTGGACAGACTCTAACAAAGGATTTCGTAAACGAACGCGCTCGTATTGAGCTTCAATTAAATATAACCGGTGTTAGTTATTATGTGTATATTAGGCGATGTAGTGGACCATGTGTGTTGTGCCTTCTGTCGCTTGATTACGGGGTGAGCGGGAATACACATTCCGCGGATTGAAATTAATTTGCACAATTTTCAAAAGCTGAAAATAATTACGCGAACTGTAATGTAATGAATCTATGGAATAGTGTTGCCTTGCTATGTGTCTTTGCTTCTCGCGTAGAACATTGTAAGCTTACGGTGCTTTATATTTAATAAACTTAGAAGAAGGTAAACTCGAGTTAAAAAAAATCTTGCACTGACGGAGATGGCGAGGATGAAGTTGGTAAGACGACATATATTTTTTTAATTATCGCCTCCAATTAAACCGAATGTTATGAGATTGTCTCTGATTGTCCAGGAGGCAATAACCTTGCCAACATCTGGCTGTCAGCACATCAACGTTTGTTACTTAAAGACATGTGGTTACCATTCCGTGCAAATATCATCGTATTGTACTCGAACATCGCTCTTTTAGACATTCTAAAGAAGAATGTCATGTTAAACTCTAAATATTATTCTGGGCATCTAATTTTTAAAATAATCAATTGCTTCGGGCTTACATATGCAAGCAGAAGTCCGCGGAGTTCGTTCATTTTCATAATTTGGTGTCTAATTAAAATTGAGAAAACATATTATCTGCAGTAACGTGAGTAATTTAAATAAAATGTTTAATTATAACTATATTACTGATTAAAGCAATCAATTAATTATTAAGGAAACTTAAAATTTTATCGAAAAAAAAAAACTATTTCGGGCAAATTGTTTTTGTTTGTATAAAATTCACAACCGTATGTTTAATTGTTTAGGTGCTAATAGAAATGAACATGCAATTAATTAATTATTAAGGAACTTAAAATTTATTGAGTTAAGAACAAGAAAAAAAAACAACTATATCGGCAAATTGTTTTTGTTTGTATAATTCACATCCCTATGTTTAGTTGTTTAGGTGCTAATAAAAATGAACATGCCATCAATTAATTATTAAGGAACTTAAAATTTATTGAGTTAAGAACAAGAAAAAAAAACAACTATATCGGCAAATTATTTTTGTTTGTATAATTCACATCCCTATGTTTAGTTGTTTAGGTGCTAATAAAAATGTACATGCAATCGATGGCGCCGGCTCGAGGGTTGCCTTGTACATGATTCATCGTACTCTTTATACATTTGAGTGGCCAATTTGTATACGTTTTCGATCAATACAATTTGATTGCTTATTGCTTGCATTGATTGAAGACGCTGTTGAATGGAGATCTGGGTTAAAATTTACATTACATATTAATAGGTTCGCTGCGTTGTGCAGTTTAATGTAGCGTTGTTCATAATGAAGTCACAATGTTATTTAATTTATAGACTTTTATTTCTTAGGCAAGTTAAACGGAAAAATATTCCGACTAATCCAATTTTTCCGTTCAAAACGTAATGAACTACAGTTAGTTCACGACAGAAACTAAAACTAAACAAAAGTTATTAAAAATAATAATTCGAAGGGCTACAAAAACTAATAATAATGAGCTTTTGTTTCATATTCCCGTTGTACTCCTGCAAACCAAATAAAAACTATTCCATTGTTCCACAAAAGTAATGCCGGCTGAATTTGTAACTTTTATTCCCATGTGTGGATATTGCCAGGAGAATGTGCGCATCCCGCCTGTTTGGTAAATGAAATTTTAATGAGTAAAGTCCGTCGTTTCTCTAATTTTCCAAATATTAAGAGATTTTAATGAAGCATAATGAATGTATGCTTTCTATTGAAAAAAAAAACGATTTCCCGGAAATGAAAATAAAAATGATCCCTCTAAAAACCAACGAAAATAATGTAACAGCTTCGGTAAAACTTTATTCGGCTCGAAGAGAGTAAAATGTTATATTCATGGATAGCTCCTAGTGAAATTTCGACAGGGCCCAATCAATCAAGCATCTAAGAATCTTCACCCTACTCAATGGTTAGTGGGAAGATAAATTGAAAAAAAGTTCACAAGAAATAACTAATCGTCAAAGTTAAAAAGTAGACTGAAAACTTGAAATGAAACTATTTGGATAATCATTGCACAGTCAAATTAAATATTGTCGCATTTTAATGGAAACAATCTAATAACAAAGCATGCATTCATGGTTTAAAAAGCAACAAAACAGAACTAACTGCTCAGTTCGTCTTATGAACGTCGTAGATAATGAGGTACAGGCGAGATGGGAGACGTTTCTTTCAGGACATCCGTCATCATTAGTGCGCGACTTCGGGCGTCAGTTTTCATTTAGACACCAAATGGCTGCAGGGGGGCAACGATAGGAATGCAGATTAATACACCTCGGAGTACCTTATTGTGTCTCTGAAATTACACCTGCCGAGGGTAAAATGTAAGACTGTAATGTTTCTCAAGGGGCCAAGTACCATGGTTGGAATTTTAACTTTATGTGCTTTCTGCGCCTATCTAGGAAAATATTCTCTCTTATAGTCATTGGGATTCGCATTATCTTAAAATTGCGTGATAGTAACATATAATTGAAGTTGAATAAAGTGTATGTAATTTTTATCTCCAAATTAAGTCTGGCTGTTTTTTATAGAATGGATTAGAATCATTCGAGAATGCATTAAGAATTGAATTTACTTGATTTGCTGAAGGATTGAATATACCATGGCTAATAGATGACCGATTCAAATAATGACAGTTGTGGTTCTGTATCCTGACGGGTAATATTTTATTCTGAACAATTACGCATCTTACTGGCTCGCAAGCAATTACGTTTATTATCGGATTTTAATAAAATTGATCTTCAGATTTTCAGATTTAGGTAATGCCAGACCGTTCGGGTAAGAGCTGTTATCCTACGCGCCATGATGCTAATACGCATTCCATTTTGCAAAGTAAAATGGCCGTTATAAAACAAACGAATTCCGAAGACAAATAATAATTGTAAGCTTGAAACAAAAGCTTTGAAAAATAAATGCTTGAAAATAAATAAGACATACTCGTAGAACCCCATATCGTAAGCTATTTGTTATACCCTTAAATGTGTGTAAACTGTTACAATAACTTACAATAATAATAGAATAAACTTAATTACATACCATATTACAAAGTTTGGATATAAAATGATACAAGCAAAAAAAATTGTGAAGCGTTCCTGGTACCAATGTTTTTAATTGTGAAACAGTATCATTGCTACGTAAAACAATTAATGTTATTCGTTAAACGTTCATCTAACCCGCTGTCCTGCTAGGTGGGGGGTCGATGCAATATTTATCCATCTCGTAATTTGTTTTGTTGTACAGTTTTGTTTAGTTTTCGTTTTGACCGAATAGCGCTATGCAGATGCTTTAGGCCACTGAATCCTAGCATTAGTGAAGCCCAAAAGCGACGGCGACTATATAGTGGTACAGGTGCTTTTTTATATTCTAAAATTGGTTGACTCACAGCCCACCATTCTTTTTTTAATACTTATATTTGTGGACGAGCTCACAGCCCACCTAATGTTAAGTGATCACTGGAACCCATAGACATTCACAACGTAAATGCGCCACCCACCTTGAGATATGAGTTCTAAGATCTCAGTATAGTTACAGCGGCTGCCCCACCCTTCAAGCCGATACGCATTACTGCTTCACGACAGAAATATTCACCTGGAGTTAAATGGACACTGGAGCCCACAGACAATAACCACGTCAATGCCGACACCCATCTTAAGACACGAAGTCTCTGTCTCAGTTTTTACAAATTTAATTATTAATTATACCAAACGATTTAGCCTCTTCGAAAAGCAAAATTGAACAGTTTTCCTCTGCACCATTAACGCTGCAGTCATTCTACGATATATAAAACCTGGCAAATAGCCATTCCGTAAAGTAAATGAAAGGTACTTTGCGGCGTAATGCCAAGTCACAAGCCCAGCGAACAGCTTGAAAAGTTACCTCGTTATTCATCGTCGGCCTTGAGAATACAGCACGGTACTTAGCGAACACAATCTAGCTTTACTTTCGCGGTTTCATTCCAGTAAACAAAATTATCACAATTAAATTTCTTACGCATTGAGCAAATGATGTTTCGTCATCCACAGTATGTATTCGTTGCGACACTCTACAAGCATTTTTTTATGACTCGCGTGCTTCATTCAATCGTGCTATTTCTGAAACATTGTCTAAAGTATCACAGTAACCACCAATAACTCTCCACAATTCTACAATGTTTCCACTCCTCGCAAGCGACCCCCAAATGCAGAACAAGTAAAAAAAATGTGAGCACGCGAAATATATGTTAGTGAAACCTTTTGGGAATAGACGAGTATATTAGTGAAACCTTTTGAAGTATTATCAGAAATGTTTCATTCTCTCGTAAACTAATCCTATAGATGTAGATCTATTTGTCACCTTTCAGTTTGGCTTAGATTTTAAATTACAGTATAAATTTTGTAACTTTGATAAATAAATTTTCACTTCTAAAAATTACATTTCCAATATTGGCCTAAAATATTGCGTTACCTAATAAATTATTGCAACCTCCACTTTAAAAAACTCTAATAAATAAAATCGTCCAAGACAAAGGGACTATTCATTGATAGCTTGTGTATATTTTACGATTGTGACCCATAAAAACCTTGGTGTGTGGCTTTAGAAATGGAATCCCCCGTATTTATAAACACAGAGCTTCTAGTGCATCTGAACTGAATTGCAAGTTTACCTAACCCGTCCACAAGTTGCACAATTTCAGAGACCCTTTCATTTACATCCGCACTGAAGAAACGTTTCTAGCGAGAACGCAATTTAGGGAGCGAAGTAAAAACGGAACTGGGAAATTGTAAGCTAAAAGTTTTAATGCTTTTTTCCTCGTAAAGTAGGTAACTGTTTTTGTTGTTCTGTTTCTTCACGTTTTAGGATTTAGGAATGGTAAGCTGAATATTAACGGTTAAAGTTTATAATTAATTTATATAAGACGGTTTAAAATGATGAGTGCACAAATAATTTTACAATTTAATAACTTAGTATTGATTTCGTCGTTTTGAACAGTTGAGCGGGATTCAAATGAGAATTCTTTGTGTTATGTTGATTATAATACTAAATTTTGTTATAATATACCAATTTTTGTATAAAATATAAATTATTACAACCAACTCCATATTTATCTATAAATACATGAGTATACAAATAAATACAAAGAGTGTGTTTGCGCCCACTGAGTTTCAAGCTCGATTTTCTCAGTGGGTCGCGATTCCAATCCGCTGGTAGATTCTGCGAAGCACTGCTCTTGCTAGGGTGTTATCAAATTCTATCAGGCTGAGCCCGTGAGCTCACCTACCCGTTTAGGTGTAGCTGCAGTAGTCTCTTAGGCTACCAGCGAATAGATAGAAAAAAATCTTTTGAACTGGATCAATTTCAATTAAATTTTCAAAAAATCTTTAGTGTAGCCTAGCGGAAGATCATCGATCGGAATAAAGTCAAATCAAAGATCGGCTACTAAAGTGGGCTGGGCTTGGATAGTTTACATTAAAATATTAAACCACCAGTTTTAGCATAACAAATCTAATTTTAAATATTTTATTCGTAAATACGGCTTTATTTCGATATATAATATACCCAATCCATGCATTATTATAAGCGCAATAATGTCAAAGGTTGTTTTTTTATACTTATACATGGATTCTGTGTATTTTATAACAGTTTATTAGCCCGTAACGAATATCGACTACATACAACCTCTTTGAATGCTAAAAATAAATAAAGCCGCTTTCAATACAGTAGCTTCATTGAGTTCAACTGATTGCAATAAGAATTTAATTAACCGCAGGCGTTACTTATCATGTTAATATTATCAGCATATCAGCAATGCATTAGATTAATACTACGAAATAGCTAAGAAATGTTTTTAAATTTTGAATTAATATTTAATACATTTATTTATAAGTAAAATTCACAATAAAGCTAGTAAACGCTTGAAGCCTAAAAGGTCGACTAGTCGATTAGACTTTTGCGTGTGATGACTTTGGTGATCTAGATCGTAATATTGTGGGGTTGTGTCGTCCTAACATTGAAGCATGCGTGACGGTCATCAATTCAATGCTTTTGTTCAGACAGAACCTACAACATCCTATATCCAACCTCTTATGATGTCGTACACAAAGCATACTTGTTCACGTTCATATATAATCTCTAGAGATAACCTGAAGTTATTTTCTATCTGGCAAGCACTATAAATGATAACTACTCACATTTTTTTACGTATGCTGGTAACCTCGAGGGCTTATGCCAGCTACGCCCGGACGGGTCGGTGAACTCACGAGGCTCAAGCTGAGATAATTTGCTAACACTAGCCCTAGCAAGAGCAGTGCTTCGCAAAATCTACCGCCGGCTCCAAAACGCGACCCATTGAGAAGAAGTTTCTCTGAAGGATAAAATCCGGAATGAGATTATTCGACAGAGAACTAAAGTCATCGACATAGCTCAAAGAGTCAGCAAGCTGAAGTGGCAGTGGGCTGGCCATATATGCCGTAGGACTGACGATCGCTGGAGCAGACGGGTTCTCGAGTGGAGACCGCGCAGCGGAAGACGTAACGTGGGACGCCTCTTGGCTAGGTGGTGCGATGACCTCCGCACGGTGGCCTGCAAGAAGTGGATGAGGAGAGCCGCAGACCGGGCTCAGTGGTGTGGATTGGGAGAGGCCTATGTCCAGCAGTGGACGACTGTGGGCTGTTGATGATGATGATGATGAGAAGATCCGGCGAGAAACTCAGTGGGCTATGTCTGAGGGTTCTACTCATTTATCATGACATTTTGAATTTATGGTGCACGTGCGATACTGACATACATACTTCTGTTGACTTATCAATTTGATGGCGTGTACAAAATAAGGCGAGGGTAACTGACGATTCAGAATTTACATGTACCTACGATAATGTGAGCACGGAAAGCCCAAAAGAACACGTACGTATTTTACAGACAGTCTAAATAAATCGAATATGCCCATATTTACTGGTGGTAGGACCTCTTGTGAGTCCGCACGGGTAGGTACCACCACCATGCCTATTTCTGCCGTGAAGCAGTAATGCGTATCGGTCTGAAGGGTGGGGCAGCTGTTGTAACTCTACTGAGACCTTAGAACTCATATCTCAAGGTGGGTGGTGGCATTTACGTTATAGATGTCTATGGGCTCCGGTAATCACTTAACACCAGAAGATTCAAACAGATGTCCTAAAAAAATCTTTGAACTTAACAAAGCAGCTCATCACAATCACAAACTGTCCAGAATAATATTTAGAAATCGCTTCATAAATAAATATTTACAAAATATGGGCGTAAAATGTACTGTGAGTCTAATACAAACAAATAAAGCGTTCAGAGTGTTTACGGTATGTGCAGAAAAATAGAAACAGCTTACGGCCGAGTAAAAATAGCAATTACTTAGCATTCTTCAAGCTTCAGCTAAGTAGCTAATGTCAATGACCCGCCACATGTTTTAACTAATACCATATTTTAATATTATTTATGTCATGTATTGACTTTGTACAATTAAAAAATGTTTTCTTCTCAATATTTTTCAATATACGTCTTAGTGAAGGAGTTTATGTCATTTATGTATTTGAACTATTGTTTTTCAAAAGAAACTTTTGCTGCTTGTTAACGCATGACTAAGTCCGATGAGGGGTTGGAAAGACCCTAATTTTACTTTTTAAATTCGTTATTTGTCACAAACAAGGTATTTATTGTTGATATTTTCATTTCGCAATCTCTTAATTGAACTCCGTAAATAACAGTATAAAAAAATAACATTTAATATATTATTATATAGTATAAAGAAATATTTCCGGTTTTCAAACTACAAACTACATGTAGGCAGTTTCATGTCATTACGGATCCTCCCGATCCATTAACGATGCTTTTAGGTACCACAAGCACCGGTCACCGTCCTCGTCGAACCTGTCGCTTGTGACGAAGGGCTCGAGGAGCGAACTAACCCACAGACATAGCCCACTGAGTTTCTCGCCGGATCTTCTCAGTGGGTCGCGTTTCCGATCTGGTAGTAGATTCTGCGAAGCACTGCTCTTGCTAGGACCAGTGTTAACAACACTTTGGTTTAAGCCCCGTGAGCTCACCTACATGTTAGGGCGAAGCTGAAATAGCCTCTCAAGGCTATCATCAGCATAGGTAGGAAAAAAAAGACAATTAATGAATATGCTGTTCACGTTCTCAGGCGAAGCGGTGGTCGCAATAGAGGCATGGAGAGTGGAAGTGGCGTGGTGTACAGAGTGGTGGGTCGTACGCGAAGCAAGGCCGACTGTGGTCAGCAAACGGAGCGTCAGCCTTCTGTACCACGGCAAGACACTACGTGGAAGAAATACACTGACTCGCCTGGCGTTGGAGCTCCGCAATTGGTACGTGGTCAACAATTACTTTTTATTTTATTTTAGTGGATATCGTCCAGTACCGGGAATGAATGATACTGTTACTACTACTACTAGTACTAATACTTCTACTAAAAACTATGATAATGATGAAATTAGCTATGAATATCTTAAAGGTAAAACTTATCTTATTTGCTATGCTCGTGCTTTTTTGACGTTTTTTCGTAATTGAATAATCTGTTTGTAAATACAATATAAAGTGTAAAGAGTGAGTTACAAATTCATGGTTCGTCTTCTAAGATTGTTTTCTAATAACTCACTGGATCGATAACGATGATTCTATTGTTTCTGATTTCTACTCTTTAGATTTAAAATTGTTTTATTACATTTAATGCCTATAATTATATATTATTATTATTATCATGTATATATATTTTATTTATTAGCCGAAACGCATTACTGCTTCACGGCAGAAATAGGCAGGGTGGTGGTGGTATCTACCCGTGCGGACTCAGAAGACGTCCTACCACCATTATTATTTTATTGTATATGTTATATTATATTATATTTCGTAATTCATAGAATCAACCACCGACTCCTCCGAGTCCATCTCATGGGCGTAAAGGTGAGAGGCGTACCGGTCACCACTCGCCTCAACACCACAAAAGAGAAAAGCTAACAGCAGCCCAACAACTTGGCATTGCGCCTCACCCGCAGGTTTGTTTTTACAGTTTTAAGAACTTTTAAATTTCTGTAGATGCGATGACTTTACAACCTCGCGTTATGTGGTACCTATTCTTGAGACATAAGCTAGATTATAGCTGTCCGACTGCTCAAATCGAAACGCATTAGTACTTCGCATCAGAAATAGGCCGAGTGGATAATGGATAATAATAATATGGAATGAGCTCCCCTCCACGGTGTTTCTCGAGCACTATGACATATCCTTCTTTAAACGAGGCTTGTGGAGAGTATTAAGCGGTAGGCAGCGGCTTGCTTCTGCCCCTGGCATTGCTGAAATCCATGGGCGACGGTAACCGCTCACCATCAGGCGGGCCGTATGCTCGTTTGACTACAAGGGCAATAAAAATAATAATAATAATAAGAGCAGAATTTCTCCACGGCATTTTTCCATACATATTTTTTTAAATTATATTTAATTTACCATTAATGTTATTGTATTGATTATAAATCTTTTTTTTTTTTTATGTTTCAGTACGCCGCCTCGTCTTCGAGTCCTTCTAGTCAACATTCATCGAGAGCCGGCTCGCAGGTAGGACTAGACAGGGTAGCTGTAGTGTGCGATACAAAAAAAATTTAGTAAAATATATCTTTACCGATTTTGCTACCCGCCTACCAAAAAATTTTAGCTCCATTCGCCGAGCGGAGGGTCCAGACCGTCCAGTGCGGCAGGGAACGGCAGCTGTTCGTCGGGCAAAGGGAAGACTCCTCAGAGCTTTGGATACGTGAAGAGGCAGAATGGAGTCCAGCAGCAGACCACACCGCAACCCAACGGCCCACCACCCCAACACGGACATAGTGAGCGCTTTATTCTAATCATATTTTTGGCTAATATATTTTTTCTTGTTATTGATTAGATGGGTGGACGAGCTCACAGCCCACCTGGTGTTAAGTGGTTACGCCAAATGCGCCACCCACCTTGAGATATAAGTTCTAAGGTCTCAAGTATAGTTACAACGGCTGCCCCACCCTTCAACCCGGAACACATTACTGCTTCACGGCAGAAATTGGTAGGGTGGTGGTACCTACCCGTGCGGACTCACAAGAGGTCCTACCACCAGTATTGCTGATCGATTGAAATGATATACTACAGGGTGTTACAAAACACCCGTAAAGCCGAAAGGAGGTTAAACGAATTCATTCACAATATTTAATTTAAACAGTAGTAACAACACACCTCAAAAAAATAAAAAAATAATATTATTTTCACTGATGTGCCACAACCCTATTTCAGTAAAATTAAAGAGTAAACTATGCAGAATGTACTTACATTTCTACTCGAAACAGCTTAGGATATCGATTAGAAGATTTGTAATGGATAACATATTTTTTTTCCAACTTACACATTTACACACCTACACATCTAGGCAATAAAAAAAATATGTTTTAAACCAGTACTTGAGTATAATAACATCCTTGTATTGAGGTATCAAACATTTATGAATGAAAAATAAAACTATTAAAGTAAACAATTATTATCAATATTATCGTCCATAATTATTAATAAAATATTTTGTATCTCAGGAATGTGGAAAAGACAGGATCATAATAACAAATTACATTATTATTTTTGCAACGTTTCGGTCTTTTATTAGACCTTCATCAGGCATCATAATATGAATTCCAACAATCACTATCCTACACTGCACAGCTGCCTTAGTCATCATAAATTAATACAGATTAACAAAATTGATAAATTAGTTAATTCCTATACTAAGATAGTAGGCTAACCGGTGTCACGCAATAACAATTTTTATGTGTCGTGTTTACTTTATTTCTAAAATCAAAAATAATAATCAACTAATTTATCAATTGGATGGAATTCATATTATGATGCCTGATGAAGGTCTAATAAAAGACCGAAACGTTGCAAAAATAATAATGTTATTTGTTATTATGATCCTATCTTGTCCACATTCCTGAGATACAAAATATTTTAAAGTAAACAATTATTATTAGGTAAAATAGGTACGTAGGCCTTTCTGTTCAATAATCTGGTTCCCTGACATGATAGCTTACTGGGGTTGAAAAAATTTTTGGCTTTGATAATTAATTATATACTCTACGAGGTATTTTGTAACACGTTGTATATCTACAGTATGGCATTTGTTCAATTAAAATAGAACAACGTAGATCGGTAGATCGGTTTAATGAAATGAATAATTAATACCATCATTTTGATTGTAAAAAAAGTAGTTACATATAGCCTATTTTTTATTATTAACTTCAAATGATTTATCGTTTTTATTTTTTTCATTTAGGTGGTCGTACGGCTCAAGTTTCCGCGGTTCCTAGAACAAAAGTCAAGGTATCGGGAGGAACACAGACATGCACGCAAGACTTACAAATTCATAGTAAGTGCTTTCCATATATTTAATAACGTGATTGTACAGTTTGAAGTTGTAAGGGTTTTGACTTTGAAAATAATTCGTTTTTAAATAATACCAAGAAAATGTTCTCAATAATATGTCTGTCAGCTGGTGGTTTAGTATTGGAGTTTTATAAACAAACTCGCTGTACCCGTCCGCTTCACTGGACATTTAAAATTAACATTATTATTTCTCACCCCCACGAAGATTCTCATCATTAACGCCCCCGCAACTGGTGTAGGTAGTCCAACACTCATATAAATATTAGCCTATCCATTAAGTACATATATTTTCTACATGGATACCAAGATTCAAGTCAATCGGATGCATGGTTCAGTAGTTATAACGGAACATCCGTAAAAAGTACTGTAGATTTATATATTAGTATAGATTACAACACTTTTTTCTTTTTTTTCCCTCCTACCTCTGCCGATAGCCTTGAGAAGCTCTTTCAGCTTCACCCTAACATGTAGGTGAGCTCACGGGGCTCAAACCGGAGTTTTGCTAACACTGGCCCTAGCAAGAGCAGTGCTTCGCAGAATCTACCACCGGATCGGAAACGCGACCCACTGAGAAGACTCGGCGAGAAACTCAGTGGGCTGTGTCTGTAGGTTAATTCGCTCGTCGAGCCCTTCGTCGCAAGTGACGGGTTCGACGAGGGCGGCGACTGGTGCTTGTAGTACCTAAAAGCACCGTTAATGGATCGGGAGGTTCCGTAATGACGATATTACTATAAAGTACCGATGTTATTTACAGAAAATGGTATCGGTCCCAAGTCTTACTCTTTGGGCGGGACTGCGGCTGCGCAACTCTCGGCATCAGTACGAGAACGGTTGCTCGGCTCGCAGAGTCTACCGAAACCTGGAACACACGAATTCGCCGCTCTATTCCACCATCATAGGTAAGTGATATCGAAATATCAGTAACAAACGAATTCATAATTTTAACTTTTTTGTGTTTGAGTCACGTAGTAATAACATCGTAGTAATTTACAAGAACTGCACTATAGTAACTTTATATTATCCAAAAAAGCTTACTGATCGATTGAGACTTAAAAGTATTGTCACAAAAAAATAACCGACTTGACGTAGCATAAAACGAAATGCAGGTAACGCTATCTATTGGTGGCGAATTGAACACAAAAGGACAGCTAGCGCCATCTCTTGACTGTTAATTTAGAAAACGTTTGAATAAAACTCGGAAAAGAGAGGTTCCGCCCGCTGATTTGTTGAAAAAAAACACTCGAACAAAAAGTGACAGCTTCGGCAAAATTTTATCTTGAACCTTTTATTGTGTCAAAACTAACATCACAAAAACAAGTACATTCTTAGCGGAATGATGGACTTTTTGGCTCTGTCAGTTGACTGTATTATCTTAAATTTAACTTAATGAGAATTACATACACGTTTTGTGTGTATAACAAAATAAAAGCAGTCATAATATATTGCGCTATATTTTGAAATAATATGACGATCATGAGTATAACATTTACTAACCCAAACTATAACAAGTGTAAATAAAACAATATGCAATTTATCGCTGTTAAATAAATAGACTCAATGAAATTTTAAGACAACTAAGTTTTAAAATAAGACACAATAAACATTTTCCAGACGTAGCTCTGGCGTTAGTTTTATTGACTAATTGGCTGAAACAATTACATAATTAAGCTTCAGACTTGTTCATTCGAAACGAGACCACGCAGAAGCTTAATACACTACAATAAATAAGTACATTTAATCTTGCCTGATATATCCTTCATTATTTTATTTATTTCTACTACATATTATTTATATTAATAATTAAACAATATTCCTAACCGAAACTTCTTCGGTTTTGGCGAGCTGTAATCATATTTAAATCGTTATTACGGCTTACAACCTTTTTTTTTAAATACCTATATATTATTTCCGAGGTTTCCAATACATACTGTATTTCTTACTTTTAGTGCTAAAATTTATTAATAGTTAACAATTGCCGCGCACCGTAAATTAGCATAAAGAACATGACAATGCACAGACGAACATATAAAGTTTATAGAATCGTTTAAATTAGTGAATGAAACAAAAACAAAACGTCGTGCAAACATCATTTTAATCAAGTCTTCTGTGTAGTGCCAGCGCCTTAGCAATTAATAATTTACTGACATCATCGAATTGTTTCAAGATCTCCAGTACATTATATTATGTAAACAGTTTATTTGGCTGTGAATTCTTTAACATGCGTCGTAACAAGTAAGCAAATATTGTTATCGTTACAGATGTTAAACTTACGATAGCCGTTACGTGGGAAAATTCAAGTCCGTGTAAAATAAGCGTTTAGTGGCTTAATATACTTTATACCTCAGTGCAGTGTTCAGATTGTAAGAGTGATTGAACTATCTTATGGCATTCGACTATCGTGTTGTCAAAATTAATAGAAAGGTTGCAATAAGCAATATAAAATTTTTTAGTTCCTGTAATTTTTACATTAATATTATAGTTGGTTTTCAATAGTATGAAATGTATTTTTTTGTTAAATATTGCAACATTGACATTTGTTGTTAACATATAAATTATCGGATAATTTGTTCGTTAGGATTCCTCCGAGAGGCGGGATGAAGATTAGTGATGGAAGCCTTTCGGACACTCAAACCTACTCCGAAGTTAAATCAGATTATGGGATACCATACGCACCGTGGCTGAGACACAGGTACACAATTTGCTAATATTTGTCTATCGTAAATGAGTTAAGGTTTTAGCTGGTGTGATACCATAACGTGTCTTGTATTTTGTATGTGCCACTCCCTTCCTTGTATCGTTATCATTGTCATAATGTATAGTTTGCGTTGTATATCATTAATTCTCATTAACATAGATTCACGTAACAAACTTCTTTAAATTATTACTTGCATTGTAATATTGTTCAGTTGTAAGTGCTTCAGTCACTAACAAAACTGTATGATTATTACATAATATTATTATAGATTTTGGTTAGTCGATCCATAATTTAAATATCCGAACAACTGACGAGTACACCATATATTCGTATATAATGTATACAGGTAGAATGGCTTAATTATGAACAATGCGTGTCACTTTTTTTTGTAATTCAAACCTTTGTATAGAAAAAAATATCCATGAATGAAATACACCAATATAATAACGCAGATACGATTATATTTTATTGATTACTTTAAACCGGTAATCAAATCTGGACTGGAATTTAATATGGCTGAATCTAACAATTCTCAAAAACAAAGTCACCCGCTAAATTATAATTTGCGTAATTACTGGTGGTAGGACCTCTTGTGAGTCCGCACGGGTAGGTACCACCACCCCGCCTATTTCTGCCGTGAAGCAGTAATGCGTTTCGGTTTGAAGGGTGGGGCAGCCGTTGTAGCTATACTGAGACCTTAGAACTTGTATCTCAGGTTGGGTGGCGCAATTACGTTGTAGATGTCTATAGGCTCCAGTAAGCACTTCACACCAACAGGTGGGCTGTGAGCTCGTCACCCATCTAAGCAATAAAAAAAGGGTACATTTGAAATAGACACGCGTGTTCTAATATCGATACTACGTGTATACATTGGACGAATGTCCCCGGTTTCAGCAACACGTATTCGGCGAGCGGTCGCCTGTCCGAGGGAGAGTCGATGGAGTCGCTCACGTCGCTGCACTCGGCGCAACACAACCACACATCCTCCCCTAACTCACACCACCGCAGCTCACTCACACACAATAAGCTCATCATGCATCGTGACGCACAGGGCTCCAGGCTAAACAGGAGCAACAGTATTAGGTGGGTTGTAGATAGTTGATGGGACTTTATGGTATTCTCACGGGTGGATTTTCGGTTTTCTGTTTTGATATGCTACGTTTTTTTGGTGTTGGTCAAAATTGATGTTGTGTGACATTCCAAAGTTGCACTGGTTCAGTGATATTTAAATTAATGGAATTTAAAGTAGAGTGGTAATAGAGTGGCATTGTATATTTAAGGTAATTCGTTAAAAAAATATTAATGTACTCGCAATTAAGTGACGTTATGTTAATTGATTAGTGCCAGATCATTATCGAAGGAAAACCTCGTATTAATTTGTAAAAAGAACGCTAAACTGGTTTTCTGTTGTAAGCAGATAATTGGTGGAATTATGGAAATTTATCAATATAGGGATAATCCTATTTGCAACTAAATTGAGCTCACCGTACTCACAATATGTCATCAACAATTCATACATTGCATATAACATTTTATTTGTGTGATTCCCTGTGTCGCTTATTAATTGGATGTCAATAATATTATATATGTTTTCAGATTTATTCATACGTTTGTTGTTCTATCTAAATGTATACAAGTATTATGTAAAATGTATGAAATTGGGTTTTATTATATATTTTCGTAAAATTTTTAGCTATCTGAGAGATAGGACGTTTCCAAGGTATGCCACCAGACGCTCGTTTGTCGGTGTTTTTGCTTTGAAGTGGCACGCTTCAACAAGCATAATAATATATTGCATGGTTCCATGCGGCACGGCTTCATGTCAGCAGCTAAACTTCATTTGAATCACATACGAATAATCTTGAAAATCAACATATAATGTAGTTATCCATTTTGAATGCTCTTAAGCCTTGTTCGGACTAGGCGAGTATTTTAGTCGAGTACCGAGTAATTTCGTAGCTAAATGTGTCTGAGCACCAAAAATTTAGTCGAGAAGGTTAGTAAATAATTTAGTCAAGTCAATCCATTTTGTTCTATTTTTTCGGGCGAGTAGCGAGTAGTTTAGCCACTAAATTACTCGGTACTCGACTAAAATACTCGCCTAGTCCGAACAAGGCTATAGAGATCGTTGAAATGTATCGTCCGTGTTTGAGATCCAAAACTGAAAAAGGATACACAGTCGTTTTCCACCCATATTACCATTAGTTAATTTGAAACGATGATATGCTTTGCTTACGTAAATAAAATGTAATACTTTCATAATAAAACTGGATACTCGGAATCATAAAATCATTCTTACGTTAATTTTGAAATCATTAAAGTTAATAAACTGCACTTAACAAATTCGAAAAAAAAATCCAATCTTGCATTAATCCACATTTTAAGTATCATTCGTAAATTTGAGTTGAATCTGTAATGTTTACTCAAAATCGATTTTTTAATGAAATCAACAGTAATATTGTTTAAATTTGGAAAGTAATTGTAAGCGAATTGCAGGTCAACGAAATCTGAGAAATTGTATCCATCGATGCTTCAAAGATCATCGGAAAGTGATTATGAACCGTATTATTGTTTGCCGGTGCAATATGGACCGTCTGGACAAGGTAAATTATTGTTTTTACTATTATAATATGGATAGATAAGTTCTTCATTCTTCTGGAACTAAGCGTGTGATTGTAGTACTCGTGCGGGCTCACACTGTCTCAATTATTCCCAGTGCAATCGGAATATATTATATAGTACTCTGAGAACACTGCTGCTATTAGGTATATTATAGCAAATCTCTGTATTATATATGCCATTCACGAAGCTCACGGAAAGAGATTGAGTGCCTTTAAAAAGATTTAGAATAAATTGCACGTCATTTTAATGTTGTTCATCACACCACATAATGTAGGAGAATTCAAAATGCACACGTGCGATACTAGATATTCCGACAGTGCCATCTATACGTAAGAGTTGAAACTGAATGTGAAACGCTTATAGTGACATCTAGCGTTCAAGCTGAGCTAATTTTCCAATATTTACTTCGAAACGTTGAACCATAGCCAAGCACTTAATTAATGTATGGATAAAATTGTGAAAACAGACATAAATTAGGCACTGGAAAACCCAGTTAAAGGATTGAAAGCACTGGAAGAGACTGAAGGTGGCATTCAGCTGAAAATGACCCGAATTCTCTTTTAAATTTTATAAATTAGCTTTTTTTTATTAAGATGACGTACGGGGCCTTTTAATCATTCGGCAATAAAATGGTTTGGTTGTTTATTTATTAGATTATTTATTCTATATAATAAATTCATGACGCAACAACTATTATAATTAGCAGAAATACACCTAGGAAGACAAATTAGGTGTCATACAAAAACAAAAAAGAAAAAAAAATTATAGGTATTTGGAATCGTATTAAAATATCATTTTAACTTTAAATCTTTGGATAACAGGAGAGCTACTGTACTCGATAATTCTGTTTCACACATAAATACATAAACCATAATTTTCGTTTTTCACGAGTAGCAAACAGAAATTACTATTTAAAACTACTTTTTACGGTTTGATCTCTTCATTGATGGAAGTACGTCTTGTGAGACCGCACGGGTAGGTACCACGGCCCTGCCTATCTCTGCCATGAATCAGTAATACGTTTCAGTTCGAGGTGGGGCAGCCGTTGTACTGTAAAAAGATAGTATTTGCCTTGTTGGTGTCTATGGACTCTCGCGACAATTTAACACATCTTTGCGATAATAAATCCCGCATTTACTCTTTATTACGAGATTAAACCGCAAAAGCAACATTAAATATATTTCGTACGTCACAAATTGATCAGGTCTAAGCTACGGCGTCTCGGAACCACCTTCGCCGTCTCCAAGATCAGCACTCAGTCCCACGCATCAGCCTGCTAACGTGTTGCATACGCCGAGGCACTCGCATCACTATCCCAAGAAGAACGATGATGGTGAGTCCTGATTTTGATTGCACTATGGAGTTAATTCCGCATACCGCCCATCTCAAAACATTAGGTGTAAGTTTTAACAGGATAAATATTTGCTATGCTAATGTAGTAGTTAACTCGATGAAGCCACGGTCGTACGTGGATATGTTGCTGAGACAGACTTTAATCGAATAAGATCTTATAATACATTTCGTATTAAACGACAAACCATGTCTCCTTCATGTATATTTTACTCAATGCTGATTGTCAAGATAAAATTTTCTATCTTCGCCGATTTGGAGTGCACCGTTTTCATAATATTAATGAAATAGGCAAAGTCAAAACAGCTCTCTATGTAGGTACAATCTTCTCTTCTAATTGTCGCCCGTTTTTTTTTTAGATTAGCTGTAGTGTTTATGAATAAAAAAATTTATTCTCTAAATACCAATAAAAAATAAGTAGATAGCGTGTAAAATTAATTTAAATCTCAAAAGTGTTAGTAATTATTGTCGCTTTTGGATCATTGGGCGATCCTTAGTATATATTAACAAGGCTGTCATTAGTAGTGCAGATTTGTTTCCACGAACGCATGGCTCTTGATCTTTTCACATTCCTATAAACTATAAAGAGTCCTAATTACGATAAACTGGTTGGTAGAATACTAATCCTCACCTACATGCACTTCACACAAAGCTGTATGTGTAAGCTCGGCCGGGTGTGTATCAATAAATCTACCAAGCAGACTAGCTCAATTTAGACTGCGAAGTCATATCTGCCTGAGCCTTTAGAGCCCAAAATACATATTGGCAGCGTTATTCGTAATGGTTCTATAAAATGATACATCTATGATACATCCAAAAATGATCCGCCTACTTATTTAATAGGATTATATGAATTGAGGCCATTCAAGTCACAGCTTATATATATGAAGTGAACAGTAATTGCACTTGGCAACGAATCGAACGGTGCTGGCAAAATGATAGTAACCCATAAACAATAGAAGCTAAAACACATTTTAGATTGTGTTGTATTACAAAAATATTATTAAATGAATTTCAAATTTATTTATCCTTCGATTAATCTTCGACTTACGGAAACAATATTCAGATTCTAATAAAATAGTATTCGGAATCACCTGCATAGTGATGTACCTCAATTGTAAATATTCTCATTCTTAGAGGCATGAGTGAATAAAATATAATTTATCCAATACATATAATAACTGTCGTATAAAATGAATTGTCGCGCATCATAGCTATCACACACGAAGCAGATGTTCTGATGCAACTCTATAACTGCCAACATGTGGTATGTGGTTATGGTTAAGCATCGTAATTCAATGGTAATAACAAGATAAAATTTAATATAGTGTTTCAATTATTGGGGACAAGCCGGATGCGTCTTTCGTTCGTGTTATTTTATAGAGATTTTGATAGAATGGGCAAAAATAAAAATTATATTGGGATGTTGTGGCAATACTTAATTCTAATATAATCTCTAATGACTAGATTCTCAGAGGAATTCTTTCTCGTAGTATTGTTATAAATTTATATTACGTTTATAGCGTAACCCTTTTCTTTACTATCTACCAACAATACAAATTTGTTTTTTTTAGTATATTTAATGTTATATAAATAAAGCATTTTTAATGAAAAAAAAACGATTTTGTATCTAAGATTTTTTTTACTATTAAATCCATAACGTTTAGCACTATATATCTACATCAACTCCTAAACTTGAAATTCATTACGGATCCTCCCGATCCATTAACGGTGCTTTTAGGTACCACAAGCACCGGTCACCGTCCTCGTCGAACCCCGGTAAAATCGAAAAATACTATTCATATTTCATCATTTTATCAATATGTAATTCGTATTTAAACATAATTTCTAAAAAACACAATTTATAAAAAAAAAATAATTACCGAGCAAAGCTCGATTATTATCTGATTATAAATAATGCAATAAACATTAAACAATTATATTACCTAATATCCACTATTAACATGGAGGATGCCCTTGAACATAAAAAATTTTGAAAATTAGAATATTGATAATTTTCTATTTTCATATTATTATTATATTTTTATTATTTTCTATTTTTATATGTATTAGTAATCTCAGTTGCTTTTCTACTCGTATATCTTTACTGGTGGTAGGACCTCTTATGAGTCCGCACGGGTAGGTACCACCGCCCCGCCTATTTCTGCCGTGAAGCAGTAATGCGTTTCGGTTTGAAGGGTGGGGCAGCCGTTGTAACTATACTGAGACCTTAAAACTTATATCTCAAGGTGGGTGGCGCATTTACGTTGTAGATGTCTATGGGCTCCAGTAACCATTTAATATCAGGTGGGCTGTGAGCTCGTCCACCCATCTAAGCAATAAAAAAAAAAACTTATGAATATTAGAAAAGCAAGTGAGATTACGTTTGAATATCGCAATAATGAGTTTTTATTTGTTTAGTTCATGGTTCGACTGCATCATTAGTTTCGACTGCTTCGTCACTTGCCACTGGCGCTGGCGCCGATGAGAGGCACGCACACGAGGTACGTAATGTGAAAGTTAGTAATCAACCCAATTATTATTATATTAATTACATAATTTACTGGTGGTAGCTTACCGGTGGTACCGCTTGTGAGTCCGCACGGGTAGGTACCACCGCCCCGCCTATTTCTGCCGTGAAGCAGTAATGCGTTTCGGTTTGAAGGGTGGGGCAGCCGCTGTAACTATACTGAGACCTTAGAACTTATATCTCAAGGTGGGTGATGGCATTTACGTTGTAGATGTCTATGGGCTCCGGTAACCACTTAACACCAGGTGGGCTGTGAGCTCGACCCATCAATGAAAAAAAAATCTCTATTTTATAGGATAAAAATTTTCAATGAAATACCCTCGTTAGTATGTATGTACAGTATGTAATTGTAAATAAAAAAATATAAATAAAGCCCTTAAATAAAACCATGTTCGAGTTATATAACAAATAGAAAGCAAGTATCTGCCTAAAAATCAGAAAAGGAAAAGTAATTCTTCTTCTTATTGTCGTTATTCTACATTCTGTGGCGTCGTTGCGGCATGTTTTTTTTTTATTGCCCTTGTAGGCAGACGATCATACGGCCCACCTGATGGTGAGTGGTTACTGTCGCCCATGGACTTCAGCAATACCAGGGGCAGACCCAAGCCGCTGCCTACCGCTTAATACTCTCCACAAGCCTCGTTTGAAGAAGGGCATGTCATAGCGCTCGGGAAACACCGTGGAGGGGAGCTCATTCCATAGCCGGATGGTACGTGGCAGAAAAGACCTCTGGAAACGCACTGTGGATGACCGCAGTGGCTCCAGGTAGTATGAATGAACTCTACTCCGGTGGCGGACGGTGCGATGGTTCGTTAATCGCGCTGCATAGGGGCTTTAGGGGATTTGGCATGACTTTTACGACCGGCCCATGCCTAACGTCAACCGTCGTTGGGTTATATCTTCATATGGATATCCACAGCTAAGTGCCGTTAGCAGTGACTACTGTTTCTTCTTTTGACAATAGATAGTTGCAATTGCAATTGATAGTTTTAGCCCACTGAGTTTCTCGCCGGATCTTCTCAGTGGGTCGCGTTTCCGATCCGGTGGTAGATTCTGCGAAGCACTGCTCTTGCTAGGGTCAGTGTTAGCAACACTTCAGTTTGGGCCCCCTATATACGTAAGGTGAAGCTGAAATAGCCTCTCAAGGCTGTCAGCATAGGTAGGAAAAAAAAAAGATAGTTTTTTTAACCAAAGATTAGTACTTATAAAACAGAAAAATATAGGCAATTTTGTTCGACTTTCGCCAATTGTAGATATAATAATTAGAACTACTGACATTTGAACTGATTAGCTAACACAATTTTAAAATGTCAGCGAATCGAATACCCTATCCGTCCGCGCCACATAAGCCACGTAAAGCATTCGAGATGCTGTAAATAATACAATGGCAAAAAGAAAAAGCCGAGATTAAACCCATAAAAGTAGTTATAATTATAGATTAAGCCAGTATCTGTACATATTTCGTTATTATAGGTACGGAAGTTAAGAAGAGAACTAGCTGACGCAAAAGATAAAGTGCACACGCTGACCACACAACTAACGACAAACGTAAGTAACATTCGCTTTTATGATAATCTATTTCTTACTAATAAGTATTTTTATCTTTGTAATTTCTTTAACAATTTGTTAATAGGTATGTCCGCTTTGGGGTTCACCGACCTGTCTATTTCTGCCGCGATGCAATGCATTTTTTTTTGTTTTATTTCAGCAAACGATCTTGTATACCAACTGATTCTAACGAAAAACATAGATATGACGAGGAATAGTGTCTCCGACCTTGACACATGAGGTCGAAGCTTAGTTATATAGTATACTAGCCGTACTCGTCCGTATCGCTGGGCATTTAAAATTAACATTATTATTTATTGTCATTATTATTAGGGAGTCCAACACTCATATAAATATTAGCCTATCCATTGTGTACATGTATTTTCTACATGGATACCAAGTTTCAAGTCAATCGGATGCATTGTCCAGTAGTTATAACGGAACATCCGTAAAAACCACTGTAGATTTATATATTAGTATAGAAGATAACAACTGTACCGCCCTTCAAACATGCCTTCTCCGCAGCAGAAATATGTTGGTGGTACCTATCCGTGCGAGTATAGTAAATTATATTTTTTGCGAGTTTAATCCTTATTCTTCGATGTTCTTTCGTTAATACGGGCTGAGTAAATGTTTTCTTAGAATAATTGTACCTATCCGGTATAGTATATCAGTATAGACGTCCGGTATAGTATACCGGTATAAACGTCCGGTATATACACATCATTTGATTCTACAAGCAAAACAGCTGCTCTGGCTGGCAGAGGCGATTCCATACCAATCCTTGACAATTCTTAATCACGACCTTTCTTTGTTTTGGCACAATTGTGTTGTTATTGCTGTGTTACAATTTATTTAAGTCTTTGATGCCTATGGGCTTCGGTAAGTACTTATCACGAGATAATAGAAATAATCTTAATCTTTCAAATTTTCCCACCGTGGTCAGTAGAACCTCATCATGCCGTTGCAATAAAGGAAATAAAGTTTTACAAGTTCCTACGCTAAAATATCACAGTAAAAAATTCAATAGGCACCAATGTCTCAGTAGATAGGTAGGTATATAAGACGTATTCTAAAATTCACTGAACTGAATCAATATTTGTCAATCATTTTTTGTCTGTAAGAACATCAACCAAAGTAATGTAATATCTACGATATTTTGAAAGAAACATCTTTACTACCGTACATGTCAAAGTAACATGTTCATTGGCTCTTAGATGCCTTAAATTTGTTTGACATTGTAACTCTATCTACAGTTAATCAACATCGCCTACTGTGAGAAAGATTGTTTTACCGATACAATAAAACCGTCAGTTTTGTTTGTTGTAGTTGCTGATTTAAAAATGAACTTAACGTTGTCAGTAATACGAGTTATTAAATTGAACTGAGTACACATTGACCTATCAACCCTGTTTATCGAACTATAATCTAAAACCACGAACTATAAAGTGAGCAAGTTCAGAGAAGTCACACGTAGGATCAATATAATATCGAAGGTCCGTCTAGCCATATCGGGTGTTAGGAATGTATGCCAAATGCCAACTGCTACTGAGAGCGTTGTATCTGTAGATGCTCCTTTCACGCGAACCATACGACAGGGTTTATGAACGCCGGGATATTTGGAACGACATTATTATAAATTACAGTTATGTGAACCAATGACGATATCGTTAATGAGAACACGTCTTAAATGAACACTTAAGCCCTTATCTTTTTTGTTTTAAAACGAACGTCTCTTTTGGGGTTTTTTTTTTAACATATTCGAACTGAATGGAACACATACTTTTTAGCCGCCTCATCGTTTTGTTTTTGGAAGGAAGTACACAAACAAATGAATCACTCACTTTTAAAAAGTATACTTTAAATTTGTATATAAAATTAATTATAACTTTAATTTGAATATAAACAATCGTAAGGAATGACATAAAGTACCGCTACTACATATTTTGTAACTTGTCGACGTATGTACCTACGTACCTAAAGTGACATGACAAAGAGCTTTGAACACGAACAAATATGGCGTGTGACAACTTCAGTCTTGGACTCGTTGATGTCGAACTGATAAGTATGTGCATACGAATGAGGCAGCCTGGGTCAAATGGCATATGTCAAACATGAGTTCTTCAATAGTACTGTTTTTAAAATATACAAGGCAATAAATGGGTGTTCAATATATACGCTATTATACTTCCAGGTTTATTAATTTCCAGGTCATATAAAACATTAAGATGAATGCAAGATATTTAGGTAAGAATTTATGTATTCTCCTGATACATATTTTAAATGAAGTAAAACTATAACTAATTTCGAATAGATTTTAATGGAAGAGTACTCGGCGTTATGACAAAGACGATGAGATTCCCATTCGAATCCCAGCTATGACTTCGGAAATAAAGTTTCCTACCTATCCGCTGGTAACGTAAGGGGCTATTCTGACTACTCTAGGACCGATAGGTGAGATGAAAGGCTCACCCTAAAAACCCCAAAGAAAAATTTAAGAGGCTGCGAAGATTTTGAGTTCGAATTTTCGGGGAATAAAAATTTGGCCAGGACAATGTTTGTCGGGTCATAGTGTTGTGTAAAGTAAGACTCAGTTCATTTAACAAAAAAAAAAACTAAACAACGATTATCTTGAATCAAACAGGAGACGAGGATTTCAATGACATTGTTCTGGATATTTTTTTTTTGTCTCCTGCTCAACTAATTGACTGTCGGTCAATGCGGCCATAAATAATTCAACGCCAGACTCGAAAGTCATCTCTGTTCTTGCGTCTTTATTGTTTGTTGTGATTGTTTGTGACGGACCAACCGCAGGGCTCCGTGTGTTTCCCCGAAGCGTTGTGCTTAACACTTTTGATCGGCGTTCGTCACGTTAAATACATTTTATCGTTCGTAAACATTCGTAATTAAGGAGCATTCCCCCACGTATTTATACACAGAATAAACGATGCCGGTACTGTGTGCTTAATGTGAGTTTATTCACCGTCCTCGTCGAACCCGTCGCTTGCGATGAAGGGCTCGACGAGCGAATTAACCCACTGAGTTTCTCGCCGGATCTTCTCAGTGTGTCGCGTTTCCGATCCGGTGGTAGATTCTGCGAAGCACAGCTCTTGTGCGATGTTCGGGCGAAGCTGAAATAGCCTCTCAAGGCTATCAGCATAGGTAGGGAAAAAAAGTGAGTTTTTTAACGTTCTGGATAGCGTAAAAGTAACAAATTTGTTTGAAGTTGAAACAGCGTCCCTAACGGCAAACGTAAGCGAACGTTCCAACTCTATACAAATTTCACTTAACTTTTACGCTATCGAGAACGTTAAAAAACTCGCACTAAGCACACTGATGAATGTAAATCAACCACAATCACTGTCCGTCGAACATATAAGTCATCACATAATTTGAAATACCAAAAAAAACTTTTAAGACTTTTGTCCTGCTCTCGCAACCTAAATAAATATTGTATTCGTAATTATTGTGTATCGAATGTATTCGTAATTAAATCTTACCCTAAAATTTTCGTTTATAAACGCAAAAAAACATAAATTAATTTATGAATTTTCGTATCAACTAATCAGATACGGATCTCTGTGGATTGTAGTTTCGTTTTATTTCTTTTTTTATTAATAAAATTAACGAATTTAAATGTCAGTTTATTGTGACCTTTTAGTGGGAATATAAATTGAATACGTTATAAATACACATGGCACAATAATAATATGAAAATGTATCAAAAATGACATTTAAACACAATACATAATAAGTATTTTTTTGTGCTATCTATGATGATAGTGTTGTATATGAGTGTGTATATGTATTATGAGTTCATAATTCACGACACTGACTACTTGTCTTACCTGACTTAAAATAAGACAAAGTTAAATTCTTAAAAATTTCATAATGATAATAAAACCCATTGTGGTTTGTTTGTGCTTCTCTTGTTCAAACATTACAAACCCTCGTGCGCTTAGAGACGTTATCAAAAATGTAACTCGATCCCGCGTCCCATACATCCTATGAAGTGGCTACACTTGCGCAACAAGTGTCTCGTGAACGATAATATATCCACGACCCGCTTATGTGGCTTCTATGTCTTTATCATTGATGTCACTATTTAAGTATAAAGACGCATGTTAAATATTTATGTCTTCTAATTAATCCTGTATGAACTATTATCATTATCATTGCTATCATTATCTAGTATCGGTATCCTTCATAGATTTTCATTCAATCAGTTTGGAATCATCTTGCAGGCATAAGTGTTCCCGTCTTTACAATCAATAACTTCCAATCTTTAACAATCTTGATTGATTGAACCCAAACCCCAAAAATAACGAGTTTTACCTTTCCCCTTCTTAGTAAAACGCGCGTACATTACAAATACAGTTTGATCCGGGATTTTAGGGTTCCGTGACTCATTTATATTCACTACATTAGAACACGAGCGACATGCGACGCGATTGGTTAGTAAGACTACTGAACTGAACCCCAGAAGTTAAAATCGGACCACTATAGTCACTGCTACACTACAAAACAGTGCACAACACTATTCACTAGCCACCAGCTGCAGTAGATATTGAACTCCGTTGGAGTGAGGACGCTCGCATTCACGCCACTGTCGTGTGCGCGTTAAAACATTAGACCAAAACAAATAGTTGGTGAATAAAACAGTTTTGTTTCCTGAAAGAAAGAAAAAAATGTGTATACGTTTGTGTTTGTGCATTATGTGCGAGTTTAGTTTTCATTTACAATGGTGAATTGTGGTTTTTGTCATATATATATTTTTTTTTGTAGTAGTATGCGATGGAACATGTTTTATTATCTTTGTAGTCTGTTACCAATCCATCCGGGTGTAGTAACTTTGTAAGCATTTTGTTTATCAATAAAGAAGCAATAGATCGATTTGTTGATAATTTAAAAAATAATATTATATCAATAATTTAATTTGCTTCATTTTTTTTTGAACGCGCTGTTTGAATTGGAAAGCCCTTATGAACATAATATGGATCAGCCTTTCATATGTTATTAAATTTGATATATTTTATTAATAAATTCTTAAATTCCGTTTATTGGAATAGTCTTTAGATAAACGTTTGCGTTATATACAAATTTCGCTACGTTTGAAAATATATTTTACAAATTTAGAGAGAGCAGGTACCTTGGTCCCTTTTTTTTAAGTCACTAGTCCCTTTATAGTAAAATCTTACTCGAGTCCTTAGACTTTTGTGTTGTTAGTCTTTTGTGTCAGTATTTGGTTTTAAATAATAATAAAGTTTTTGAGAAATATAATAATACATATATACATTTGAAACATAACATTGTCATACACATATAAACAAAATGCAAAACAAAAAATGGGAAACCGTCTATTGCTGGCATTTTGTTTTGTCAATATTCGGGCCTTGATAATTTGGGGGTAAACAACACTGCGTCCCCAAAGCACCAGGTTCGGGAATTATTGAATGCATTCGCTCAAACTATAGAGGAAAGGAAATTTCAAACAAAATGTGTTTTTTACAAAATGCTACGTCTGGCATATCAGTCTGGATGTCTATAGGTACCTCATTTTTTTGTTTCTATCGGGCAGAGCCCACAACAATGTATAAGCCATATTTTCTAAATAAGTCCGTGTCAACAGACAAATGTCCACATATCTAGTCTCCCCGAGTCTGTCCAAAGTAGTTGTCACTCCTAAGGCCTCAGTTATTGTGAGCCTCGGGCTTCTTTTAGATTGAAGTAAACGAAAAAGAACGTGTAGCTAACGTGACAATGGAACTAAATAGGCCCTAAACTGCAGACCTAGGAATATACTTTGATTTCTTCTATTTCGATGACTCCAATGAACACTACTCTAACTCAAAATTTTGAAATTTTCGTTTTTCACGCAAATCGCTTTACTATTTTAAAAGTATTACAAATCTTTATTGATGGGGTTCTAAGCAAGAGTAAATCAGCTAATCACACAAGAAAAAACCGTAAATATATCTACAATCATAAAGATTTTATCAACTTTTTTCGTTTAAATGCTCCTTCTGTAAACCTACGTTGGAGTCCTAAATTTGGATTTAGCGTAGTGTTCATTGGAGGCATCGATTTATGTTCTTATTTAACAACAACTGTACATACAAAAAAAACAGTTTTTTTAACTAATACGGATAGGCACAGCCGATTTATAATCTATGTTAAACTAATGTGATTTTGTAATCTGTTAAAAGCTGCATATGAAATAAGTAATCATGATTATGTCTGATTGCATTAGAATGTCTAATTTAAAACATTCGAGAAAGTCAATATCTTTGGAGTGTAAGTAATTTGGAGTGTATGTACGTTCTGTCCCATCTGTTAACTAGCAATAAAAGCAAACATCAAACGCACAGTCGTATGAAAATTCTGTTTATAGGCGAGCGTGTTATTTGGGGTCAAACGTTGATATTAATCTCGTTTGATGTGTTTAATGGTTACAACTTGCCCCTTTTCCTTGTAATCTTCGCGATTAAATGCACGTACCTACTGATTTCAAAGAATTCTTTAAGGAACAATTTTCATGCTTTATAACGTTTTTATACTTTTAACGGCACACGTCACAGCTAAATCCGGTATCAAATGCAATATTGGCCCGTATTTAGTATTATCTTCAAGAAGTAACTTTGACTAATCATCGCTATCTAAATACTCTTGACGTGAACGAAAACTCAAACATGTTATAAATTACATTTACCGTAAACGTGCGACGACCTTGGTTCAGAGCACTTAATTTTTATTGACATTTCCGATTTGGTTCCAAAAGGGACTTTATGGGAGCAATAAATCACATCGGTACAACAGCATAGGTACCTTGTTTGTGTTCGCTGGTGGCAGCCAGTCGTGTCGTGACGAGCAGTCGTCGTCGGAGTAGGACGCGAACGGCTCACGTCCTATTTACGCCATTTGTGGTAGCTAATAGCAGGATCCATTATAATTCTAACACTGATCAAAGAAAAGTACACTTTTTACGCTATAGTCTATTTACACCAAAATTGGTTCCATACAAAATAATATCCAACGATTTCTCGTACTTATTTACAAATAATACAGCCAGTCGTGACGAGCAGCCGTCTTCGGAGTAGGACGCGAACGGCTCACGTCCTATTTACGCCATTTGTGGTAGCTAATAGCAGGATCCATTATAATTCTAACATTGATCAAAGCAAAGTACACTTTTTACGCTATAGTCTATTTACACCAAAATTGGTTCCATACAAAATAATATCCAATGATTTCTCGTACGTATTTACAAATACATAAAATGTTTATAGTATTAATTGTTTTCTTATTGCTAATGCATAAGGCATTTTATTATGCGCATTTTGAATGTTGATTTCAAACGAATCGAATGATACAATCTTTGCAATCAATATTAACGTGACTGATTTTTTTCTTTGTTGGATTATATTAAAGAGAATGGATAAATAAAGAAGAATCATAGTACCCTTTGTAATTTGATTTAAAAAAAACATCACATCGTAACTAAATATTTGTTCAAGTTACATAAATAATAACCGTTGCTACTTTGAGTTCAGTATCTTCAATCAGCAAAGCGCCTCCTCAACTCTATCAATTGAGGTTAATTCGTATGGAGACGTGCCAGGGATCTCTCGGTAGTACCCCTGCATCATTTATTTGTTCAATAAGTTGAACGGTCCAAGGGCTGGGCAACGTAATCGTAAATACATATTTAGTTTAATTCTTCAGTTGAAAAGTGATTTGAAGTTCGTAGGTATTACTCTTAAAATAGACTTTATTTTGAGTCTAAGTAAACTACAACAAACCAACGGGGCTATTTATTGTGAACTAAAGTTTTTTATTTAATTTAGAAGTCACGGTTGTGTTTACGAGTACAATGTGTTTACTGAAGCATTTAAATGTTTTATTGAGTTCTGGTGCATACGCGTAACCTGAAAATAGTATTAAAGTTTAAAATGTTAATGAACATATAAAATTGTCGTAATATTCTTTAAGTTTTATTTGAAAGAGTACTTACTCTAATCACGTTATAATTAAAAAAGGTGAAAGTAAATAAGCAAAAATTTCATTAATAAACGATTAATACAATATTAAATAAATAATAAATAAATATTTACCTACTAACAATCACGCCACGTTAACTGATCCCGTGATAAGCTCGTAAAGAACTTGTGTTAAAGGTACCAGATAACGGATATAAATGTAAGATTTTTATTATACACATACATATATTTAATATACATCCATAACCCTGGAAAAGACATTTATATTTATCATATAAATATCTTCCCTTGGCGGGATTCGAACCCGCGACCCCCTTGTGCAGTGACCATGTCACTTACCACTACACCAGACGGCCGTTATATTAAAACAAATCTCAATAAAACCAGCCAGCGTTATCAATAACAGGAAGGAACTTTAAACAAGTTCAATTAATAAATTTTTAGTGGCTAATTTATTTCGTCCGCCGTTCGTTGGTCCAAGACAGGGAATACTTACGTAATCGTGCCAACGAAGAGGAAAGAAATCGCGTTTTCAATTCATATCGCATCCTTTTAACAGCACTTTATCGCGTCAAGTCATTGCCTTCATTTGTTTTTGGATGATACGTTCTCTAAATTAATCTAGACCAGCTGTATCATAATCTTTAGTGACACGCGAACAATAAATTAAGTGCCGTTTCACATTAGAACGAAGTTATCTAGTTTATGGACATAAACAACGAAAATTAGTGATAAACTCTTAGTGACTTTATGAGTTTTATAATTAATTGCTTAGTTCGGCTTAGTTTGAATGTCGTCGATTCCGAGACTGCTGATAAACATAATTTTACTGTCACCGAAACCAGACTCAACATCCGTAATGAAATTAAATAAAAAGCTTTTTGTATGAGGTTGTTTTTTTGTCCGTTTGCACGCACGCTGCTTTTATTATGACAAGTTTTTAAATAGCAATTTAGAGTTCCATTGTCAACTGCATATTCTTAATTGCTTCTATCGTAATACAGCCTGCCTATAATAATAGTTACATACAAGTTAATGTATCTTGAACACTTAATTTTGTAAGTCAATGAGATCTACAAAAGCAATGTAATTAAAACTAATCTAGCTTGGTTGAAAAATAGTTATTGAGTATTGAGACAACTTTATTTTATCTGACACTATAATATTCTTTTTCAACAAAATTATTATCACTCAATAGAGCAGTTACTGTTAAAATACATACAACGGTCATTTATCAATGAACAGTATATGTTTAATACGAAACTTGTTTAACGGCTATTACGTCATTACAGCACGTTCGACCTTGAGAAAAATCACTACACAAATATAATATTAAATAAAACATGAGTTAATGTCAAGTAAAAACAGGCAACAGATGAAAATACGCAATATTTGCTCATTAAAAATCATCAGCTCTACGAGACCATAGTTTGGTATTAGATAAATGAGAATTTAAAAGCAAACAAAGCCACTAATTGTCGTTGTTATAAATATATTTTTTATTTTCAAGAACGATAATTAGTAAACTCTACAAAACTATAAAATCGTCAAAATTATTAAATCTATAAACGAGTAGTTCGTTGATTTGAATTTGGTCCGATCGCTTCCAAACTTCACTATTACACCCGTTAGACTAATTTGAAGCTTTCTTGACAGTTTCATAGAAATCGGTCCAGTTAGTTCGGAGTATATAAGGAGAATGAATACACACGCATGCACATCTACTTTTACAAAAATAGATATTTTTTGTTGTTGTTATTGCTTAGATGGGTGGACGAGCTCACAGCCCACCTGGTGTTCAGTGGTTACTGGAGCCCATAGACATCTACAACGTAAATGCGCCACCCAGTTTGAGATATAAGTTCGTAGGTCTCAAGTATAGTTACATTAGTTACAACGGCTGCCCCACCCTTCAAACCGAAACACATTACTGCTTCACGGCAGAAATAGGCAGGGTGGTGGTACACCTACCCGTGCGGACTCCCAAGAGGTCCTACCACCAGTAATGATAATTATTTAGCAACGCTGATGACAAACTACCAAAAAAATTAAAGGGGCAATTCGAAAGTGCAACTTCCCGTAGTGTTTCCGCTATTTTGTATATAGATTTCAAGAGCTACCGGTTATGGAGGCTTGACGAGAGAGGATCTCGATATAATCCAAACAGGAAGCGCCAGTAGCGGTAGTACATACTTGAACTTGCATTAAACAGAAGTAGTACTCGTATTATTGAACGATACAACATAAAAGATTCTATTTAAGTGGTAACCAAATATCAATAATACATGGTGGTCTTCAGTCGCTCGAAAGTTCAGATAAGCAAATAAATAACCGCTATGAGTCATTCTCATCTCTATGGCTATGACTGTATGGCGGTCCTTATCGCTTCTACCTTTGCGACGTGATAACGAATTCAATTGGTAACAGTACTTTTTGAGGTTCGGCATACATGTGTACGCGATTTTCTTTATGGTTGATTAGTTATTGTAGACATCATTAGCATAACAATAGCTCGCAATAGAGGCTGGTTGTCGCATGTCAGTGCCCTTAAAATTCAATACCGCGCCACAAAGCATGTCGACTGCACAAACTACTAAGCAAATACAATGCTTCCCCACAAATTCGCTTCTTAACGACTATAGGAAGTGCTCTGTATTACAACAATACTAACTATAAATTTTATGTTCGTTCAACCACGAAATCTGGGAGATTTATAATATGTACATAATATCAGTGGTGCTATTTGAATACATCGCTCAGACAGTTGCAGATACATTCGTCACCTAAACATTGCGAAATGAGAGCACCGCTTCTAATTTAAGCGACTTAAATGCGATATATAATAAAAAATAACCGACTAACCATCGTTTTTCTTAAACTGAGCTATTGTTTGTTCGAGTTATCACGTATTGGTATAAAGCAAACGTCGGCCTAATTAGCACAACCTAGTTTTTGAGATTAGGCACTACTATGTACGTATTGTTTGTTAGATAACTTCTTAACCAATATTTATTCATCAAAAAGTTCCTTGACCGAGTTCTGTAACATGAAATTCACATATGACGCTGTTTTAGCTCACCTCTTGTGTGGATACGAGTATCGGGTGACTTCCCATCGAGCATTCTCTCACTTCTGGGCCATGTGCGCAACATATGTGGTGTTTCGACCGTTCAGCTTCCACCGTTATACGGAATTTAATACTAAAATTGAATACAATTGCAATTTTTTTTTTTTATTGCTTAGATGGGTGGACGAACTCACAGCCCACCTGGTGCTAAGTGGTTACAGGAGCCCATAGACATCTACAACGTAAATGCGCCACGCAGCTTGAGATATAAGTTCTAAGGTCTCAGTATAGTTACAACGGCTACCCCACCGTTGAAACCGAAACGCATTACTGCTTCACGGCAGAAATAGGCGGGATAGTGGTACCTACCCATGCGGACTCACAAGAGGTCCTACCACTAGTTACGACCAGTGCAATTTTCCAAACCTTTTCTGAAAAACCTTTATTTGTAGTTTGAAATAAAAAGAAACTTGATAACGAGCCGGATTTGTCCTTTGGAAGAAAAAAAAACATCTATAAAGGTCGTTCTAAACTTGTAGTAGTATTCAAGAGACGCAACAACTACTTCACTCTGCTGAGATCATCGCTATTTGAATTATCCTTTTTGCGCATCATTTACGCGAAGATTTACGACTAACCTTAGAATATGTGTAATTATTCTAAGCGACTAACGTATTAAATGCTGTCCCGTATTTTACTCATTCCGAATACACGGTTCCTAATTTAAATAAAGACGTTGGAAATAAATATTTTTCAAATTTAAATTCCGATCGAATATTCAGTGGATGATCCAATTCATGTAGTTTGGTTTAAATATCCAATTTATTGCGTAACTTATCGATATTTTCTTGTCATAGCTTTCTACTAGGTGACTGAGTTGACTACGTATAATCAACGAACCGTTCATTCAGACTTTAAGACGGCTTTGAGATAGGTATTATCAAAAAAAATAATCGGTAGTTTATTTTTATGAATGCTAAAACGAGTTTCGATAAAAGAGGTTATCTATAGATCGAGTTTTATCATTCTTATTTAATTGGACGATTTCTCATGGTTATTTTACGTAATGTACACGAGGTACGGGCCTATCGCGATAACTTCCTCGCTCTCTAAGTCCATCAAGCTAGCCATTATTCTATACCCAATGAGAGGTATCTTGACTATCACCAGCTGATCAGTGACCGTCTTGGTCGATCGGCTGGCGACCTTCTGTGCCTCGCTCATCGGTAAACTGCAAGGTTAGGGAGCATGGGATGAATGCCGCTAAAACCACAGGATCTAACATAAGGCGAAATTAACAACTTATGGAATCCCCAAAGCAGTCTGTCGACAAGTGAATCACGAGTCTTTCGGATGGACGGAGCCGCTGGTCCAGCGTAGCCCACTGAGTTTCTCGCCGGATCTTCTCAGTGGGTCGCGTTTCCGATCGGGTGGTAGATTCTGCGAAGCACGGTTCTTGCTAGAGTTCGTATTAGTAACGTCGTCAGGTTTGAGCCCCGTGAGCTCACTTACTAGTTAAGGTTACGCTGAAATAGCCTCTCAAGGATATTAGCATGGGCAGAAAAAAAAAGGTACAGCGTTTTTCAATCTGCTGCATTGGCACGCATTCTTTTATGAATGACAGAACGGGGATGCCTAATCGCTGCCATCAATTTTGCAGCATGAAGAAGGAGAGGCAATGAAAATCTATCTGAAGTGGAGGACTCTGTGTAAATTTTAAGCCTAGCTTTTGTGATTTTATAAGTGCTGTATGAAGAAATAATCTTTTACCCCGCTTTTACGTACAAAGACAATGATATTATTATTTTCAAGTCACAAAATCATGCGATTTTTACTTATTAGCAAAGTCTCAGACGTACTTTTATCGATTATGGAATTTTTTTTTCCTTCAATGATTTTTATTTCAAGTTTTAGAGGCACCTTAACATTAATTACGTCATACATGTACAACATACATTATTGGACGCACAGGTCGAAAAAAAAATCGATTGATGTATAGATAGACATTTGGGCGAATACACAATCAAGCTCGTAAACCGTTAGACTCGCTCTCTTTGCCACACGTCACAATAGCACTTACCATAGCTAAAAAATACATTCTTATTATTCTGGCGATAGTTTTCTTTTTCTTTATGTATTGCGTTAAATTTAACTGATATTCATTTGAACATTGAGCAGTAGATTCGTTCAGTTCAGTTTATCAGATACTTAAAATTTATATGAAGTGGAGAGTTACATAACATGAGGCTATACAGCTGATAAGTAAATTATGTATCTTAATATTTTTTTATTGGAGATATAGCGTATTTTTGCGCGCAATTTTCACAACATAGGTATATTTCAATTCCAAAGTCGACCTGGATTGAAATTTTTAGCCGAATCGTCGCATTCACGTTGTGCTGTCTGTGGACTCTGGTTTAACCATTTATTTAAAATTAGAACTCTTGTAACCATTTAACATTAGGTTGGTACCATTTATCCGGCTGGCAGCACATGAAGTGGAATAAATAAGAAAAAACAAATAATATTTCTGCTTGTAATATCCATAAATTCGGAATGCATTTTGTATTAATATATTTGTAAATGTCTAGTTTTAATTATTGAAATAATTTTAAGTAACACTTCAATATGTATATTGCTCTGTAAAAACAAAGAACCTATTTTTATAGTCAATTCGTTCACGATTCTGCATGGAAATTAATTATCTAACTTCACATTTTTTCAATCAGCGTAAGCGCAGAAAAAGTTAAACGAAGTCCACTTTCTTTACAAATGCTTACTCATTTTACATGTTCTCTGGACTTTAAAGATATCTCTGTACGCGTGGCTTTTGAAGAAAAGCATGTCGAAATTAATCTATAGCTGTGAACGTTTTATCTCATCATTCCATCTCATTATCAGCGCTTAGCCGTGATTCGAGACATCCGCTAGATCACCCGTTACGCTTAGGAACAAAGACACCATTCTCACTACTCACTGTCTTGTGAACTCTTGTGTGCGTTCAAAGTGTTGAACGCGATTATCGTACCGCTGCCTGCTCTTGCAATGTCAACAACACTGGCCCGAGGTTGTTGAAATGTTACGAAATAGCCGTGAAACGAAAATATTGTTTATTATGTGTACTGTTGCCACGGACGTAGTTAATAAAGGCTACCACACACCAAACAGGTCGTTGAAACACGAACGTGCATCTTGCGTTCGAGTGAACGAGATCGATATATATAAACACTACGTCTATCTCTCTTCTGGTGATCGTGGTGCTCAAAGTGCGTAGTAAAATATAATAAGAAATTTACGCTCAATGATGTTGAGGTAATGAATGAAAATGACCTTGATATTGATTTTCTGATAATCGAATGTAGTTCATTATCAATCGTTGACGGATACAAGATGCGATGCGATTAATCGTGAATCAATAGATTGTTATCTATGCTTAAAATATTTAGCTTCTTTTAGTTTTTACGCCCATTTTTATCAACCAAGTATTACGGCCTTTGTACAGTTTGAATAGCGCTGTTCAAGACAGTGCGAAGAAGGGCCGCCCGAGCCCTTTCCGTGTTCCCCTCATAGAGCTAGCTGCCTGTAATACCGGTACGTATTGGCGCCCGTGATCTCCCCTACGGTCACATAATTTATAGCTTAACCCACGAACGACCTCACTATTGTTTTGAAGCAGTGAAATTTTGATTTATCGGCAAAACAACACGCATGCATTCCTAATGTTATTGGCTAGTACTTTATGAAAGAATGCATTTGTAGGCAGCGGCTTGGCTCTGCCCCTGGCATTGCTGAAGTCCATGGGCAACGGTAACCACTGACCATCAGGTGGGCCGTATGCTCGTCGTCCTACAAGGGCAATAAAAAAAACGGATTATTTGAAAAAAAAAACGGTGAATAATTTTTTTTTATACTACATTGTTACTACCCTCAATCAAACCTAGCCGAATAGAGCACGAAAGAGCCAGCTGTAGTTGTACAGATTGAAAAAGATAAATATTAAAAAAAAGCAGAAATCTAAATTACGTGTTGTCTTATAAACGTCCCCCAAATCTGAAATAATGGTTCTTATTAAAAATTATTTATTCTTCCTTTCTATGTATAAATGATAAATAATGTTTGTGTGTTTGTCTCTTAAGTGATTCATCCGATTGTCATGAAATTTGATACAGTTGTTGTTAAGTTTTCTGTCATAGCGTCATCAAGGTACAATGCCACATTAGTGATGTCAAGAAATCCTTGTTTTTCATACAATTAGCGATAGTCAGAGCGAAACGTGACCGGTTTTCACTGGTTTCCTTATAAAATGTATTCGTTGGATCTTTAATTGCTACAATTTTCGTAATTTTTACACGTTGCTATTCATTATAATAATGGCATCGTGTAGATATACGTTGCGACCTAAAAACATTGCTCTAACGTCTTTATCAAGAGAGGCATATACAAAGTTTGTATAGACGAAACCTAACTCGTATTTCTCCTCTTAGAAAAGAAAACCTACTAGCCATTAATCATCTTAACAGAAAATCAAGTTAAAATAATTTTAAAAAAAGTTATAAAATTAAAGGATGTGTGTCAATATCTTTTTCTATCCAATCAAAGCATATAAATCTATAAAGCTATATAAACACAACAACGAGTTGGCATGATTAATGCGTAATTTCTAGGTAAATCTAAATAAGCAATTGTTCAGTACCAGGCGACTGGAATACACGATTATTAAAACATCATTATGCTTACAACGTTTTGTTGTAATAAAAATATATAGTACGCGTAGGACATAGGACACTGAAGTGCACTGTTCGGTTACAATGATTTGAATACAAAAACAAGAATACTTTTAGAAGAAATCTCTTAAAGTTTTATCTTTGTCAATAATTACTACTACAGAGAGAGAGTTAGTTGCGGGTTTTTTAACTTCTCGCTTTTAACTTTTAACCTTTTAACCTCCTTTTAAGCTTTTAACCTCCCGACATGGCGGAGCATACGCTCGCTGTCTGCCCCGCTTGGGAGGTGCAGCGCCGTGTCCTTGTCGCAAAGATAGGACCAGACTTGTCGCTGCCTGGCGTCGTGGCGTCGATGCTTGGCGGCGACGAGTCTTGGAAGGCTATGCTCGACTTCTGCGAGTGCACCATCTCGCAGAAGGAGGCGGCGAGGCGAGTGAGGCAAAGCTCTCCTCACTACGCGAGACCCGCCGCCGCCGAGCAGGGGGTCGGGACCGGGGTCCCGTCCGTAACCCGGCCCCCTAAGGGCTTCGAGCTCCACCCGCTTTGTGCGGGGAGGAACCTAGGCGTGGGGCGGCGTGGTAGGTCGCGTTCCCCCGACTGCTCCGGGGGAAGGTTAGCGCGGCGCTATCAATCGGGCTCTTGGCCCGTCGACCGAGGGAACCGGCGCGGTCATGTTGCTGGCGGCCGCCGGTCCGGCGTCTGGGGGACGGCGGGATGGATGTAATGTGCTCTGCGTAAACCCTGTCCCGCCGTCTCAATAGCTCCGACTGGGTTCCCGCCCGGTCCGGGGTAGGGCGCTGGCTGTGAGCGGCAGGAGTTTTTAGTGTGGTTCGACTCCCACATACCCCACCTGCCGTGCGGGTGGGGATCCGGCGATTTTTTACTGTGGAAAAAAAAAAGCATATGAAGAGATGAAGGCTATTTAGTTTAAAACCCACCAGGGTGATATTGAGCTATAAACATATTCGGAATTAGCAAATTTTTCTCCCTCGTTTTACTGGTGGTAGGACCTCTTGTGAGTCCGCGCGGGTAGGTACCACCACCCTGCTTATTTCTGCCGTGAAGCAGTAATGCGTTACGGCTTGAAAGGTGGGGCAGCCGTTGTAACTATACTTAAGACCTTAGAACTTATATCTCAAGGTGGGTGGCGCATATGCGTCGTAGATGTCCATGGGCTCCAGTAACCACTTAACGCCAGGTGGGCTGTGAGATCTCGTCTACTCATCTAATCAATAAAAAAAATAACTACTGCAGAGGGCTTTAACCTAATGTAATTTTTAAACTCCCGAGAAGCTAAAAAATTCGTAATAAGCATACAGTACAAGGACTACCTAGCATATGAAGAGGTGAAGGCTATTTGGCTTAAGACCCACCAGGGTGATATTGAGTTATAAACATATTAGGAATCAGCGAATTTTTCTCCGTCGATTCACGAACAATTCGATGTTTTTAATTGAACTTCAATTAAGTTTACTTGAATGCATCAAATAGCTGAAGTTTTTTTGTTATGATATAGATTTTTCCAAAATTTTATACTTTCAATGTCTCTCCTTTAAAGCTGCAAAAATGTCGCTTAAACCCAACAACCTTTCACCCCGCGATATGAATAGTTAGTTTGACTACCATGTTTCTTTTACCAAATTAAACAGTAAACTTACTATCCATATTTTATATCGTAAATGGTATGTACTTGTTTTCTATACATAATTAGCTATCCATTTTTAATATCTAATGTTATAATATTTTATAATGCCATTTTTTATTAAATCAATCAATTTCTTAGAACCTTCCTTTTAAATGTTAAGTATGTCATGTAAATTTTGCATGATAACACGCAACCGTATTATGACTTAGCAATTTACTGATTATCTGTATTACTGAAAAGCTTAAGCTAAGCTCATATATTAAGATAAGCTTTCGAATGTAACGGTTTTAGTCTCAATGAACGTAAAGTTTATAGGAATATGAGAAATGAGTCATGTTCGTAACAACAGCCGCGCACGGCAAAACAAATGACCGATTCTCTTTTACGATAACTTGTTATTGCTTACATTACTTAATGGAGATTTTCACGTCAGTATTCTCTAGAAACATTCATAAACTAAAATAATGATCCTTCCAAGCGTTTGCTTATATTATCAGACGTGATTTTCTTTCGCTAGTATGAGTAGTAGTAGCAGTAGTACGCTAGTATCACTTGATCAAACTAGTATCGTGAGAAGCGAAGTAATTTGATCACGAAAATGTATAAAATAATTGTATTGCACTGTACGTGATCACAAATTACCTGAACGCATATGATTAGAAGCAATCCTGGACGTGTTTGCCAGTTATTACTCATATAAGCGTTAGGAATGATCATAATTTAATATTAAGTACGTTACCTTAAAAAAAATTACCAAGTTTGTTATTATAAAAAGTAATAGTTCTACCGTTGAAAGATTTAAGCAGTGACTAAAATAGAATACTTCTTACGTCAGTAATGTGATCCATAGAATCAAATGGATTTTTAATGTTTAGGTCAGATACATACATGTATTCGTTGCATCAGTATTATGGACCAATATAAATCTCTCGTAATAGCTCCAGATAAACTAAGTGAAGTGTGGCTTGAATGGGACCATGTGCATAAGAATTAAATTAAAACTCCAAATATAACATAATAGGCTGTAAGTCACTTTCAATATAAAGCGCTTTCCAATTTACTTAATATAAAATATTCAATGCAGATAGATGATAATAAAACATATCAATTTCGCAAATGACACAAGTAAATTCATTTAGAGATATTTTTAGAGAACAATAAATCATGATTTTCTTGAATTAATTGCCAAAGTGTTGTTGTTTTTAATCAAAGATACAATGGTATCCTTGAGAATCGACCATAAACCTGGAAAATAAGATGGCTGCGACTACCTCTGCAACATACCATGGCTCACCTATTCACGATGGCTTCGCCACAATACGTGCGCCAAGAAGTCGAATCAAGATAAGAAATTTAGTTGAACCAAATACACCAACAAACCTACCTCAAAGACATTCAGAATATTTTACTTTACAAAGAGCATCCACAAAAAACTTCTTGGACAGCAGTTGTGGGGTTCAGTATATATCCAATGAATCGGCCGGCATTAATTTAGGACATAAACCTACATCTCTCAGTTTTTCCGAACCAATATACGCAAAAATCACCCCACCGAATTCAAAAAGAAATTCCCCAGTGAAACATCTGAATATCAAAAATGAAAGAAATAATTGTGATACTACTGTATTTATACCTCGTCGACGGTTACGAAGCTTAGAGCTGCCAGTGGATCAAGAATTATGGTCAAGAGAAAAAAATGGAAACGGTCAAAGTAATGGAGAGAACTTATCCTGTGATCTACAAAGTTACGACGGGGGAGAACAACATTCTGTGCGTACTGATGGCACAAGCTCGTCTATTGACTATCGGAGGAGTCATAGTGATAGAGATAATTGCTCTGAATCGTCTTCCTATGTTACCGATAACGATAGACCTATATCTAGTTACAGCGATAATTCAACAATCCCTTCGACGGATACGGAGGATGTGCTGAAAGATTTGCCCAGTAAATCAAAATTCCATAGATCGCCCCAAAAGTACGCTACATTGAACACTAGAAGACCTAAATTTATAGATCTGAAACCTTTGAATTTTAAAGAAAATCCTTTATATGGAAGTTTATTGCGTAATAAGATAGGATACAACTCCGAGCCGAATACACCTATGAATGGTAATGTTTGCATTAATGCAGAGCTCAGTTCAAGTGGTGAAAGTCAAAAAAATGTACCGCCCATGACTTTACTTAATAACAGAAACGGCTTTAGGAGGTCAATTAGCGAAAACAATGGATTTACAAAAAGATTGAACTACAGACATTCGTTCAGTGCTGATCTAAGACCACAGACCTATGTTAAAAGACCACACAAATGCTGCGAATGCATCACAGGCGTACCGGCCAATGAAGAGGTCGAACAAAATTCTCGACCTTCATCTAGAACTTTAGGCACGTTATATGAGACACAAGATCCAAAAATAGGATGCCAAACCATACTTCGTTCGAAACCTCCGATTCCTTGGTGGGAATTAGCCATCAAAAAATCACGGTACAAGAGCTGTCCTATATTAGAAGAGGTAAGTGAATTTTCATAACAAATTAATGCAAGTAAATTTGATATAATTCACTTGTGTTTTGTAATGTAATAAGATAGTAGGTTGTAATTAATGTACGTACGAATCGAAGTAAGAAGGGGAGAATAATAATGAGTGGCGTGGCGTGTTCACCTGATGTCTAATGGTAGGTGCAGCACATTTACGAACATCCCCTATTCGAAAAAAATATACGTAATGTATACACGAAAAACGGTGTAAACACAATCGCGCCTTTTTTCGAGTCTACACAGCACCCACACAATATAAAATGCCAGTTTGTTACTACATATCAGAGATTGTCACCTTTGATACTTAGATTAATTAAAAATAAATCAAGAAAATCATACATCGGTAATATCTCTGTTTTTTTCATCCCTTTCATCCCTGAATGCTAACAGGTGCACAACTTAACATGCCATGTCTATACAATTCAGATTGAGAGCTCTGAAATCGGAACATAATAGTGTAAGAAAAAAATATTACCTGACCACCAAAAAAGTGTACCTTCGTATCAACGGTCAGGTGTCGGTTTAATCAATAATCAGATACCGATTTTCCCACAGTAGTATAATAGAACTTTACCCAGTTTAAAATATGATATGTAACTGCCCTACTGTTCGTTAATTTTAATTGTTATGTCTATGTCCCCTCGAAATAGTATTAGTAACTTTTTTTTTTTTTATTGCTTTGATGGGTGGACGAGCTCACAGCCCACCTGGTGTTAAGTGGTTACTGGAGCCCATAGACATCTACAACGTAAATGCGCCACCCACCTTGAGATATAAGTTCTAAGGTCTCAAGTATAGTTACAACGGCTGCCCTACCCTTCAAACCGAAACGCATTACTGCTTCATGGCAGAAATAGGCAGGGTGGTGGTACCCATCCGCGCGGACTCACAAGAGGTCCTACCACCAGTAAGTTGATCATGAATTAAATGTCATATCTCAAGATAGATGACGGCAATTACAATATCTATGACAATCTATGACCTCCAGTAACATAACATTAGAAACAAAAGTATATCTCCCCGTCTCAAAACCACTTTTTAATCTTCTTTATAATAAATTTTATAATACTTTTACTGGTGGTAGGACCTCTTGTGAGTCCGCACAGGTAGGTACCACTACCCTGCCTATTTCTGCCGTGTGCAGTAATGCGTTCGGTTTGAAGGGTGGGGCAGCCGTTGTAACTATACTGAGACCTTAGAACTTATATCTCAAGGTGGGTGGCGGCATATACGTTGTAGATGTCTATGGGCTCCGGTAACCACTTAACACCGGGTGGGCTGTGAGCTCGTCCACCCACCTATGAAAAAAACAAAAAAAAAACAAGAAACCTTGTTGTAATTGGTCCCCCAATATATTATTATATTATACAATGCCCAAATAGAAATGCAATATGCTTTTGAAACGGAAACATCTCTAAATACAATATTATCAGAATCTTATATTCGTTAACATCCTAATGGTCACTTAAGCCTTGTTCGGACTAGGCGAGTACTTTAGTCGAGGACCGAGTAATTTAGTAGCTAAATGTGTCTGAGAACCAAAAATTTAGTCGAGTAGATTAGTAAATAATTTAGTCAAATCAGTCCATTTTGTTTTATTTTTTCGGGCGAGTAGCGAGTAGTTTAGCCACTAAATTACTCGGTACTCGACTAAAATGCTCGCCAAGTCCGAACAAGGCTTTAGTGCTTTTCGATTTTCACGAATCGTGGACATAATCAAAACTGCATTTACGGTTTAATTTTGTTTTATTTATTGTCATTATATTATGTAACACTTACTGGTGGTAGGACCACTTGTGAGTCCGCGCGGATAGGTACCACCGCCCTGCCTATTTCTGCCGTGAAGCAGTAATGCGTTTCGGTTTGAAGGGTGGGGCAGCCGTTGTAACTATACTGAGACTTTAGAACTTCTATCTCAAGGTGGGTGGCGCGTCTACGTTGTAGATGTCTATGGGCTCCAGTAACCACTTAACACCAGGTGGGCTGTGAACTCGTCCACCCATCTAAGCAATAAAAAATAAAAATAATAATTATTATTTTCTATATACTTTAAAAAATTCTTGATCACGGACGACAGCAGTATTCGAAACGTCGGCAATAATATAATAACAATAAAAAAACACGATATTAAACCGTAAGTAAGAGTAGTTTTAATTAACTCGCAGTCTTGTTACAGTTTTTTGTTTTTTTTTCAATACTACTACCCGACACAAGCACGAACGTTCTATACAAATCTCAGAGCGGAGTGTTCTCTCGCTAGTCACAGGTGCTTGCTTGCACCGTTGTGACCGGACCTACGAGTCACTATCTCGACTCGTTTCATTGTCGGTTCACGAGGTTAGTCGAACTGGCAATACACGAGAGGGCACTCTCGCGTTTTGCAATTCCACTGATAGTGGCCTTGTTTGTAGATCTCATTTGGTGTACGCAATCCTAGGTATAATGACGCGTCGCACCTTGTGTCTGCGTGGGCGCTATGGGCCTCCGTGAGCAAACAATCGGCTCAGTCGCAATAAGTAACTTTGAACTTGAGCAATAGCTGTTGCAATCGTATTACCTAAATATCAAATACTAGCGACCCGCTCCAGCTTCGCTCGGGTCTTTAACGAAAATTTCAAAATTCAAAATTATAATACACACACATCAACCCTTCTATTTGCGTCAAGTTACTATAAAAAGAAAATTATAAAGTTAGTTAGAATATTATTATTTTAATGAACTTTTATTTTCATTCCAATTATATTTTTTTAATATTATTAATTTTATTGTAATAAAATGTAATTATTGGAGTTTTAGTAAGGATCTCAAATTTTTAAAAAAGAATATAGCCATTCATCATACTTATGTCATTCGGGAATAGTGTAGCTTCCAAACAGTGAAAGAATTTTTCAAATCAGTTCAGTAGTTTCGGAGCCTATTCAATACAAACAAACAATCAAATCTTTCCTCTTCATAATTATAATATTAGGATAGATACGTAGTGCCTAAGTACAAAGAAAATAATGAAAATCTCATTTTGTGGAACGTCAATTCGATTTTATGAATTGAAAGCGGTACATTGGTTAGATCATATTAAACCTAATTGTATAAATTATTAAAGCTTGATTGTAAGCTTTTATAACCGCGCTTGTTTGAAAGAGAATATTGTACGACGCACTTTCTTAAGGTACATCCGGTTCTCGTAGGACTTGACCTACTTGCCTATTAAGTATTTATCTATAATAATATGCTCCTGTTATTATATTAACTGTGGTGGTGGACGCTTTTATACGAGGCATATGAATCAACGTAAAAAAATAAAATGGTATACTGCATACGCGACAGTGTAAATTTTCTATGACGGGCACCGCTTAAAGAAAACACTTGAACAAACATAAGTGTATATCTCATTTAATATATTCGGGTTACCTTTAGGAGGTGACATCAAAGTATGAAGAAACAATATTGAGACATGACATTTATTGTAAATTTTTCGAAACCGTAATTACGTTTAAACTTCTATAATATAATCCGCTTAAGATACAGTCTTGATAAATTAATTCAACTAACAAGATGAATCATTATATTATTCTTCTTTTAGTTCCACTTCTTTACCGTTATCAATAAATTACTGAACATTAAATTAGAAAAAAATTAATGAAAGAAAACGGCTTCATATGAATGTGTCTTAAATAAATGTTAAGCTTTAACATTGTACTGAAGTCTACAATGAGATGCGTAAGCCGGAAATGCTCGTTGCGATATTGCAGCGTCAATCGGTTCAAGTTAATTGATAAGTGCTCACAAAGTGTTGCTAATCTAACTACGCAGCCCTGTAATACAGTTTTGTGTTCTGTGCAATACATGACTAGAGTACAATTTCGAAACAATTAAGCATCTTGTAGGTATATATTGACTTTAAACAAACAACACATTAGAATGCCCCGTAAAGGGAACGGTACGTAAATGTTACGTAACGACTCTCAAAATAATTTTCCACTTAAAAAGTAATCAAGGCATATTTTTTACCGTTAAAAATATTTTATCTAGTATGTACCTACACTGGTCGAATGCTCGCGCACGGAGTACCTAACCTCCGAACCGGCTGAAGTTAAAACAAACGCAGATGCAAACCACTTGTTTATTGGCCGTTCTTCAAACGTAATTAAAATGATTATTTAGATACAGATGTTTCGTTTCATAGTAAAAAGCTTAAACGGCAAGCGTCTGTCGAATGATCGAGACGCAGGCGTGCCAATGTCGGCATGCGATGCTTAGTAATAACTGTTATAACTATTTTGATCGTCGTCATTAACGAAGCTAAAGCGCGGCTGTTTCCGCAGCTGTTGATTAACAATTATATTTCACCTGTTCGTGCAATTCGTAAGCTATTAGGGGTCCACAGTCCGTACGTAGTCTACTTTAAAAGAAATTGCAACGTGCTCGCGAAAGGTCATGTTCCGTAATTTAATATTGTTTATAGTTTACACTAGCGGCCCGCTCCGGCTCCGCTCGGGTCTTTAACAAAAATTTCAACGATATTTGACGTTGTTTTATTTTTTTAAATAGAAGAACACTTATTGCGGCGTAACTTTAATAGTGAGACATAAGCTGTTGCGACACTTTTTGTCAATAATAATGTGTTCTACAAAGTCGTAGTACATTCATTTATTCTATCATGAATAGTTTTCGCAGGCACGCGATGTAAAGAATATTTTAGGTAATTTTTTTACACCTTGGGTTTAATTATTGGAGTTTTAGTAAGGATCCCTCATTTTTTTCAAAAAAGATTATTATAGCCTATGTCACTCTGGAATAGTGTAGCTTCCAAACAGTGGAAGAATTTTTCAAATTGGTTCAGTAGTTTCGGAGCCTATTCAATACAAACAAACAAATATTTTCTCTTTATAATATTAGTATAGAAGTATAGATAATTTACATAATATAAATTCAGTTAAATGCTAGACTGATTTCAATATGTATACATACCCCTAATAGATTTGCATTCTTCTAACTCGAGGCTTAAGATCGAAGTCCTAACTAGAATTTGCTAGGGCCAGGTTTAGCAACACACCCGCTTTGAGCCCCGTGAGCTCACCTACACCTTAAGGAGAAGCTGAAATAGCCTCTCAAGGCTAGCATAGGTAGGAAAAAAAAGATAAACTAGAAAAGAATAGCAACTAGTCTATTCAGCAAATGGAATTCGGATAGACGGAAGCAATCGACGGACTCACAACATGATCTTCGATCCGTCTTTAAGTACATCGTAAATAGAGAGAATGGGTAAAGAAATAAGGCTACATACAGGCAGATGATGGCGAATTCGCTCTAATCCGTATTATAGCTTATGGTGTGTACTCAATAGCTTAGAGTGTATTGACGCAAAATAGAGATTACATAATTCTTAATAAAATAGTTACATAAATATTTAAAAGATCCTCAAGTGAAATCGAAGATTGAACTATATATAAACGTTATCACTAACTTTATCACTTTTTTTTACTAGTGTTAGGACCTCTTTCGAGTCCGCACGGGTAGGTACCATCACCCCGCCTATTTCTGCCGTGAAACAGTAATGCGTTTCGGTTTGAAGGGTGGGGCAGCCGTTGTAACTATACTGAGACCTTAGAACTTATATCTCAAGGTGGATGGCGCATTTACGTTGTAGATGTCTATGGGCTCCAGTAACCGCTTAAAATCAGGCGGGCTGTAAGCTCGTCCATCCAACTAAGCAAAAAAAAAACTAAATAAATTACAGAACCTCAATATTTGTATTTATTGCCGCCCATGTAAAACACGTTTCCTAAGAAAACTTATCTAAAAACTTCTGACACCATAATCGGCAGAACACTGGCCGGCAGGTGAATTTTATTACTCGGCTTCAAATACTCCGTTTTAATTAACTTTAAATACGGACACCATTAATTACATAATTGATTCCACCGATGCATCGCCTCATAATAGGAAAGTGTTTTAATATGGGGTGTCTCCCCTAAAATTTTAATTTTCCTAAGTGCGTTCCTGTTTCGCTACAAACAAAGGGTCCCCTGTCCAGCTACACCCACGTTCAATATCATGCTGTACAAGCAATTTATTCCGATGAGTCACTTACTTATTACGTTGATACATTCCTAACAACAATATTATATCAATAATTCATCACTTTGTCGTCACATCGACACTTTCAACCGGTTTTCTTCAGAGGCTGTTAACAATTAAGGTCATTGAAGTGAGAAATTCGAAAACGAATCTGCTTAAATTTAGAAGTTTGATCGAGTAAGCTTATTTTAATATTATAAAATTGTACTATTTAGTGCTAACAAATTGTTATATTAAACATAGTATCTGTTGTTATTTGACAATCTGATTTGTTCATTTGTGTTCGAGAATGTTTTGTAATGAGAAATATGTGTCGATATGTAGTCATCTCAAGTTACTAAATAATGTGAAAATAACAGCTTTTAAATGACCAGTCGTAATGAATTTCCTTTAAGTTCATTTTATGATTGTCATATTAAATTATTTCCTCATACTTTCCGTGAGAACTATATTTGATTGTTTAAGGAATAAATATGATTTTTCTTCATATATTATTGAGAATCGTATGTATGTATTATCGAAATTACGCTTTCGTGACTTTAATAATAAATCGGTCGTGATTTTTATGTATTTGTGTTTGATTTTTTGTCGTATATATTGTCATAAAAATAAAAGAAAAAGAAAAGAACATACAATATCTTTCATCCAGGAAAAAAATACTATATCTGACAGTTACATTTTTTTATACCAATGCAAACGGATCTAAAAAAATACCTCAATTTTCGATTTCCATAAAGTAAATTTTTTTAAAGGAAAAATTTTGTCGATTTCTTAAAGTTATACTTTAATATATACATCAGGGTCTCTATTACTTAATCTTCATCATAAATAAATACACTCGAAAACTTTTGCTTCCATAAACGCAATCGATCGAAGATAAAGTATTTTTTGGTTGTTCATCACTTACAAATTATCATTATAGCTTAAGTTATGCCCACCAATTGATTACATTGAGCAGCAATTACTAACAAAGAAGTAACTTGAACACAAAGAAGATTACTTAAAAAAAAATGAATGTTCAACCTTTGAAATTAATTTTGAAATGTTTTTTAGTTACACTAAATCCTAGGCTGCCCTCGATAACACCATACTTTTCAATCCGTTGATAAATTACATTCACTCAATCATGCTACGATCATTAGGAATTATTTATTAATTTATTCCGTTAAGTATAATCCTCAATAATGTTTGGTCTCAATAGGGACCTCATGATATATATATATAAGCTCTAAAGGCATCTACTATTAGTTTGGGAATTTGCAAATCCGTCTGAATCCCTCTGGCTTTCTAGAAGCTTAGATACTAATAAATTGTAAATATAAATATATACTGGTGGTAGTACCTCTTGTGAGTCCCGCGCGGGTAGGTACCACCCACCACCTTGCTTATTTCTGCCGTGAAGCAGTAATGCGTTCCGATTTGAAGAACGGGGCAACCGTTGTAACTATACTGAGATCTTAGAAATTATATCTCAAGATGGGTGGCTCCAGTAACCAATTAACACCAGGTGGGCTGTGAGCTCGTCCGCCCATCTAAGCAATAAAAAATAATAAAATGTATATTATTCACCTTGGATTTTTTGTATTTTGCTATAGGCACACGTGGTGTCAGCCTTCGAACAGAGTTTATCCAACATGACCCAGCGCTTGCAGCAGCTCACAGCGACTGCCGAGAGAAAGGTACAACTATCAAATAGTATAATTTAAGTATTATAATATAATAGTATTGAGGGAATCCATACAGAGTCCCATCTTTATTTCGCCGTAAAGTCGTGTTTTATGTAATTAACACCACAGTTGAAACACTAGGAATTTTATTGTTGTAGCGGCATAAACAATTCTAAGTTATTATATTATAACACATTATATGTTATTTTTCGTTTTAAATTTTCGGCGGTAAAAAAAGGTCCCGTGTCACAGACTATCTTCTTTTTCCCACCTCTCGTGCGTTCCGGCTTACGCAGCATAAAAAGGTGCGTTCTTAAACGCCACAGTATAATTCAAGTATTAATATAATAGTATAATTAAAATTTAATATAATTCAACTTATTGTGACAATGTTTTTTCTTTAAGACACACCTGTAGTATAGTAACAAATCACCGTGTTTTTTTGTGAATGTATGAAAAACAAAAATTAAAGTTTGTAAAAAAATCTAGTTACTTAGTCATAAAAGTGATCATAAAATTATGTTTACGAGTTTTATTAATAGCGATGTTAAAATTTTATTCGATTTCGAGTAATTTTTTGTTGTGATATTACGATGTTATTCATAACAATTTGTTAAACGGGACACACTTCGATCGTGTTCTATTTAATTTGAACAGCTGCGTTGAGCCACACTAATAAATGACGGCTTAAGAATTGAATAGGAATTTGTATTGTTTTGAATTCCTTATTAGTCTTCTTAATATTATGACAGTTAGCTATTATTGTCTGGAAAATATTTTGAATACAGTTTTTTTGGTATATATTACACTAGCGACCCGCCCTCGCTTCGCTTCGGAAACATTAAATTTTATTATTGATAGCTGAGTCCCGCGATGTTACCCGAGGTGGGCGAAGCTAGCCTAAAAAAAGCAGCCTTAGTTACTCCTTATATCATCAGCTACCTATCAGTGAAAGTCCCGTCAAAATCGGTCGAGCCGTTCCAGAGATTAGCCGGAACAAACAGACAGACAGACAAAAATTGTAAAAAAATTATTTTGGTGTATGTACCGTATATAAATATTCAAATGCATGTAGTAAAAAGAGGCTATTTCAATATTACAAACAGACACTCCAATTTTATTTATATGTATAGATTATTTAGCCTCATTACATGTAACAACTATTAACACATTGGGAATAAGAAGTATTAAAAGCAATTGAACGGTCAAAGAACAGTTCCGTGCATAAAAAAAACGAAACTTCAATCAATTGGCAAAACCGGACGAGGCTTTAACAAACGCAAACCAATATTTTATTGTTTTATGATTTATAACTTTTACATTAGGGGCTATAGTTATTATTAGTTACATTTTTAAATTTCGAATTATTCGCTCAGTTAATGTGTCAATTTAATCAAACTTAAATTAAATTGTCAATTGTTTCCTTTTTTTGTTGTTAAGTGTACTCCAACTTCACTTCTGGAGACAAACCGTTTCTTTTATTATAAAGTATTCTAATACACAGGACTCTGAATTGACGGAGCTACGGCAGACAATCGAGTTGCTTCGAAAACAGTCAATACAAGCTGGGCTGACGACCGCGCACATGCAGTCCATGGGAATCAGAGCCGATGGTGTTAACGTAACAGGACAGGTAATTATTGAAAACAAGTCAGAGAATGCTATTAACACGTTGGCTGCCGTGTAGGTCACCGGTGCCCTACGCGGCGCACTGAAGTAATTATGTCGATTTCTCTCTACGATCTTTTTTTTATTGCCCTTGTAGGCATACGAGCATACGGTCCACCTGATGGTGAGTGGTTACCGTTGCCTGTGGACTTCAGCAATGCCAGGGGCAGAGCCAAGCCGCTGCCTACCGCTTAGTACTCCCGAATATCTAGTAGACTCTGGGAAAGACGAATCCGAAGATACTGAGAATGAATCTATTTCTAATCTAAGAGACATAAAAGACTACAACGTACAAAAGAAGGCAAAGCTAGGCAATCCAGACGCCTTAGTAACAGAAATCGTGATAATTACTTCAGTGCGCCGCGTAGGGCACCCGTGACCTACAAGGCAGTGAACGTGTTAATGAAGTAAATTACACAAACTGATAACTTTAACAGCGATAAAAATATCATGGTGACACATAGAGTTGACTCGTCGAATGCGAGCGCCGAGATTATCTTTTACGTTTTAACACATTTGCACCAATCAATATTTAGAAGCTCGTATTTCGAGTGGCAAATAGCTTGTAATTACGGAGGAGCTCATACCCTCATCGGAATAAATAGGAACACGAATTTGAGTGCCGGTAACCGTCACCATCTACAGGGTCCTAAGTTTGTTTACACTCTTGCCTACCTAACAATAAGAATCAGTTTCATTAAAATTTAAATCAACTAACTTTAATTTTACGACGCAATCTCGTTAAACGCTTTATCAGAACAGCCGAAACTAACCGATTCTCAAATAAAACGCTAAATCGATTCTAAAAAACATAATTATGAAAAAATCGTCCGTGTCAAGGACACAATGAAGTGCGTATGAAATCTTCAGATACGTTTCCTTCTACTGCTCATATATTATGTATATTTTAAATTGGGGTTAAATAGTAACGTCGCGTTTGTTAGTTTCAATTGGCCATAGTGCCAGTTGAACCCGATCGAAGCGATTCTATTTCTGGAGATACTCTCAGTCCGCTTCTATATGGTCGTTTCATAGTCAAGGTTTCGAAGGTAACTCCCGGAACTGATTAACGAAATAATCTTCATATTAATAATAATAATTATTATTATTACAATAATAATAATCTTGATAAAACTCTTCATCAAAACCTCAAATCATTTTAAGGTTAACTTTTATTTCATCTGACAGATGACATCTGACAGATTCGGGTCTTGTACCCAAAAGAAAACGAGATTGATTGTTATTTATGTATTGAAGACTCATTAAAAAATTTAAAATACATATAAAGTACTTGTTAATAAATTATTGTCAGTACCAATCGTGATGAATATAATGGATAATCAATACTCGTTAATACAGTATTGTGGCAATCTGAAATCATTACAAAAGAGATGTGCTTGTAGTATAGCAGTTAGTGGAATGAAATTGTTAATGACTTACTTTACGGATCACAAGAAAATAACGTAACATTCTTGCACTCAGTGATAATGTAATCGATATTATTATCGTTTAATTTATGATTAGTAAAGTTAATAAATCCAAGCAACTGAAGTCGATAACAAGCTATCAAACATATATTTGTTTAGTATTTATATTTAATTTCTCTTGAACCGCGAAACTAAACTGGAACAACTCGCAACTGGTTCAAGTTTATAAACGAACAATATTCAATTCATTAGGTATGTCCTTTTCAAATGTAGCCATTGTGTTTCACGATGCTTTTATGAATTGCAATTTTCGAATTGCAAATTAACTGTTTTCTATATTCAGTTCATATTTTAATTAAAAAATTGAGTTTTCTTATAAAATTGTATCTCTTTCTATTAATTCAAATGTGTCGTAAGATTTTAGTTAATAAATCTTAGTAGTTATTGAAACCAAAGTAAAATAAATGTTCAGAAATATATTATCTCAAATGATATTCTCCAACAAATTAAGATTGTCGACACGGTGCCGATATGTGTGTACCTACGATATGAAATAAGGAAGACAAACAGTTCCAATAACATTACCAACTGTCAATAGATCTGTCCTAGTTCTACATTCGATTCTCGAAGAGAATTGACAAGTCATTTAATACGTATTTGATATATCAAACACATTCGAAGCAATTTATTTTCATATTGTAAATGGAACAATCAATTTCTATTGAATCTCTCGTTGAAGTAAGCTATTTATTTAAAAATAATTTTATTAGATCTGATAAATAAATTTATATGCCTCGCCTAAGAATGTGTTCTATCTAACCTTGATGCTATTTGTTACGGTATATTCCCTTACAAAGCACGAGATTCAAATTACATTCTGATTTGTATTACATAGAAAATTACGACACACCCGGACTGACGTGACATCAACAAAACTTTTTCTTTGTAAACCATGAAAGTTCTGTTCATTGACGGAAAATGCCACAAAAATTACTAGAATTATTAGTGCCTATGGATTTACCTTGATCTCGAGATTAGATTATTTAATCTATAAGAGCAGTTTAACTAAGATTTTATTAGACTTTCAAAGTTAAATTGTTTCGGGATTGTTTTCTTTTAATAGTCGTAAATGAGTTTATCTTGTGGTAAGTGTTAACCGGAGTCTATAGAGATGAAAACTTGAATTCCGCGACTCACTTTGATCCCTAAGGTCAAAGTCTTGATTGTATTACGACTCCCTCTACCCTTCAAACCGGAACGCATAGCTACTTCACGGCAGAAATAACCTATTTATATGACGTAAGTTTTATTACAAATCCGAGTGTTAATAAAAAAAATAATCTCTTATTGAATAAATATTGGCCAATATCGGCGACATACAAGTGTTTGAACAATAGTAAATACTCGTAGTAAATTTACATATACCTATATTTGCCGATGAAAAACATGTCTTTTGTGTTTACACAAACAATTGATATGTTTGGGGAAACTCGTTGGACACTCGCACTGATATAGTTCTGTGCCACAGAATTTCAATGCATGAATTTTCAACTGAAATTCATTCATTTCAGTTGAAAATTCATGCAAAGATTTTGTTTAAGTTTCGCGTGAACACATCTGTTCTTTCGTTTATTGAAAACACACCTATCGAAATATAAGGAATGCGTATTGTAAATATTTTTGATATCGTAAGCATTTGTATTGATAAGATAACGACTAAATGTTCTCAAACGATTACGCGTAAAAAAAAATTTTGAGCTGCTGTGTTTTATTAAAATCAATCAATGGAAAGTCTTTTGAATTGAAATGTATTTTTTTTGTATCGTAATGAATCTTAATTTTATTTTATTCAATCGGGATCTGAATTGAATTCGTGTGATCTTTCAAAGGTTGTATAATTGTACAAAGTACTTATTAATCATTTCCACGATGAAGGAACAGCATCTTTTAATAAAAATCAACAAGTTTTTTTTTTAATAACTTTATCGCATCCTGCCTTCGGTACGTACCCAGGCCTTTTCCGTCGCGAATTTTTTCTATTATACAAAATTGAAACTTATACCCCATGTCTCAAGATTGATGGCGGCATTAACTTTGCATTATCTGTGGATTTCGGTAATCGAATAATACTATGTTCTCTCTGACTTCGTTTACCTGTCAGTAAAAAAAGTATGTCGTTTTTCTTTCATTTATTTCATTATTTAGGCTGTATGGTGTGATATCTTTACCTTTCCATTTGGAAAAATGAAACTACTACTACTACTTATTTCATTATTTTTTTATGGGGATATTCCAGATACACCCGGAGGGGGCTAAAGTAATCTACTTAAAGTAAAGCTTTAGTATCTTGGTTATTTCATTTCGAAACTCAATCTTGAATTCCAAGGATCCTCCGACACAAACGCAACAGTCGTCACCGCAACGCAGCGCACAAACCGGTAATGGCGCCATCACAAGGCATCTGTCAACCGACAGTGTCTCAAGTATCAACAGTCTAAGCAGTGGGTCTTCAGCGCCACATGACAAGAAGCACAAAAAGAAAGGATGGGTAAGTACTGTTATATAGAAAAAGATATAGGTAAAGAAAAAAAAAGGAAAGCAGAAATAATACTTAAACCATTTCACCTGCCCTGGTAAAACTGGAAAGGTCTCCGAGCCACCAGTAAATGCTCAAACATAAAAAAAAAAACTTAAACCATATTTTACCGATAAATTATTAGATTCATGATATATACACTAAGCGCTCCTTAAGAACAAGTCCATAATACGCACACTAAAATATTACAATAACCAAAAACATTCTATAGGCTTAGTCAACATTCATATGCTTATTCACACTTGTTCAAACATAAGTTCGTACAAGAATACTTTTCTCTCTCGCCTTTGTTCACGTATGTGTTATGTAAATTTCATTTTTCTCCATTAACTGATTGAAGATAAACATCCACTCTATTAATAGGCAATAGATAATGGTTTCACAGAGCGCCGCAATCAAATCTGTATTCAATAATATTTTAACGTAAAATTCCTTTAGAAACTTCACCATGCAAGTAATTGTACTGAAAGGTTTCTCGGCACACATTTCACACTTTCATTCATGTCACATTTGAAGCTATATTTATTTGATTACTAGCGACCCGCCCTCGCTTCGCTTCTGAAACTTTAAATTTTATTATTGATAGGCGAGTCCCGCCATGTTGCGCGCGGTACGACAATAACTGCGGGTGAAGCCGCGGGGCGAAGCTAGTTAAAAAAAAGTAGCCTAAGTCCTTATATCATCAGCTACCTATTAGGGAAAGTCTCATCAAAATCGGTCCAGCCGTTCCAGAGATTAGCAGAGACAGACAGACAGACAGACAAAAGTTGTAAAAAATGTTATTTTGTTGTATGTACCGTATATATGTTATATTCATATGCATGTAGTAAAAAGCCGTTATTTCAATGTTACAAACAGACACTCTAATTTTATTTATGTATATGTATAGATCATGCGATGTAAATATTGCAATCATGTTACTTTCATTCATATCTGTGGTATGATTTTGAGCACTTCAATAAACCACTCAAGCTAAATGCCATTCTAATGCATCGTAAATATACGTTCCTAGTGATAATCATACATTACTTTCACTCGTATCAACATCTATAGTGATCAATATGATTGTACACGTCGAATATTGTATACAGCTTCGGTCATCGTTCACCAAAGCGTTTTCAAGAAACGCGAAGATATCGAAGACGGCCAAACATTCATCGCTCGGACAGCTGTCGTCTCAAGACAGTTCGTCCGGCTCGCATCACTATGACGACCCTCACACAATCAGAGAGGGTAGTAACGAGAACAGTCTAGAACATTCGCACGAAGCGTTACCTGAAACGAAGGACAAAACTGCTCCCGCCAAAACCGATGAACAGACCAAAGGTAAGAAAAAGGGTTTAAAGGAAATGAAATGAAATGGAAAAATGATTTTTTTGCTCTAGTTGGTTAGGGGATTTCTTAGTAAATCTGGCTATATGGTTCCCGAGACCTAGAGACACCGCAACATGAATACCGCCACATATACATGAGGTAGAACTCTCAAATATTTATTTATAATATAAACTCTTATGGCACATGACACGATATGTACCTATATCATTGTAGAGCACATCAACATACAGTCAAGTACGACGGCTCTCAATCTGTTTCAGTCAGCGACGTACTACATATTCTTTGCAAATTCTCAACAATCTTACACAATTAACAAGAAGTAGTTTAATTAAAACTTAGAAAACCCCCGTATATTTACCTCCGGATCACCTTAGATACTATTTTCGCGTTTATAAATCTCGCCATACACTTGACGGGAACTTAGGACTCACCAATACGTTGCGATACGATGGTTGAGAGCCGCTGGTATAGTCTATTGGGAATTAATTTATATGCGTCTCATTCTCCTACTTTAATACTAAAAAGTACTGAATATTTTTATCTTTCCGTATTATAAACGATTCAAACTGACAAGTCAGAAATAGCACTTAATGTGCTAATGAGAGATTACAATCCGTAAGCCATATTGAGTTTAAAATTACGTACATTTGCATAATTAAAAATTAAATAGAACTAAGCAGAAACGTGTCTAATTATTATTCTTAATTGTATTGAAACGATTACGAAAATCTGGGGGCCTCATAAAATAATATTAAACTTGTCGCATTAAAGATTACCTATGGAACGCGCACACATTTTAATCACACTCTAAAATTATGCACATATAGAGAACTAATTGTCCGAGAAAACAACACAAAACAAAACAAAACGGGAGTTATGTTGTATCAATTCGCCACAGACAATCGCAAACTATTTTCCGGTCATTAATCGCCTAAGTGGCCCTTCACTTGTACGGTATTTTTCTTTGTATAATTTCACTTTGGTATTCATTGTCTACATCGATTCTCATGTAATCACCGTGATGACACGGCATACGCATAGTCCGCATCGCAGTTTAGGTACGCTTCGAACAATAGGCCTGACAATTCGTATACTTGTAAATTTTAATAGACAAGATGAAAGCCATGCCAATTGATCAAATTTATTCAACACGACTTAACTTAGTATCAGTGAAATAAATAACTTGTGTTATGAATGAAATTAGTGACGTTATTTGAGAAATTACACTCACTATTTTCATCACTCATTTAGTGCATTGATCTAATGATGTTCTTTAAAGTTTTATAAACTGACTAGATATTCCCCGCAGTTTCCCGGTGTTAAATTTGTTAATCGTAAAAAGGTTTTATTGGTAACTTTTGCTGTGCCTATGCTTGTTATAATAATATATGTAGGTATGCTAAGGCAAAAGAAAAAATCATTCTCGATAGGATTACGAAAAATCCGTTCTTAAAGAGCATCTACTTTAGACAAGGAGTACTTTGGTTTCTAGATAAATAGAAAACCAATCCTAATTTGTATTATGGAGTTTATAGAGAATACTAGAATTTCGTTATTTCAGAAAAAGACGAATCAGTTTTGGTGGACGAATTGAAACGGCAGTTGCGAGAGAAAGATTTGGTGCTAACTGATATACGATTGGAGGCTTTAAGTTCTGCACATCAGTTGGAGAGTCTAAAAGACACTGTCATAAAGATGAGGGTAAGTTACGTGACATACCATCAAAAATAACTAACAGATAATAATAATTATATCATTCATATGTTACATAATCACAATTTTAGTAAAACTGTCACCACATTCTTAAATTAATTTCAGAATGAAATGTTAAATCTAAAACAAAATAACGAGCGACTTCAAAGACTAGTCACATCCCGGTCTTTGGCTGGAAGCCAGAGTTCCCTGGGTACTGGTGGTTCGGCCGTTGAAGATCCGAGGAGATTCAGTTTGGCTGATCAAAGTACAATGCATCAGGTAATCAGGCCTTACGCATTTTATAAATCATTACATTATCTATTTAATATAACGCAAACTAAACTTATCTTACGATACCAATTATTGTTCCCAGGCTTCGATAGACATTCACTCTCAGCCTCTCGATCTAGACTTCATGAGCACAACAGCCGCTTTAGACTACAAGAAAGGCTCCCCCACATCAATAGAACCAATATACGGGAATAAGGCAGTCTGCGAACTAAATGAGAACAGCGAGACTCTATTGGGTCCTTTGAATGGATCCAGCGACTTGTTCGCTAATGGACTCAATCCAGCTGATAGATTGAGTGGGGACTACGATATTAACAGTGTACTACCACCACCGAAGAGTAGAGAACTTGCCATCGGAGAAAGCTACTCAGATATTGGTAAGCTTATAAGACATACCTACTACCAAAATAGCTGCTTTAAAGCTAAGACTTAGTGTTTATGGAAAAAAAATTGGCCATTGATTAGGTTTTCATTCTTGTTAATCACTGTTAAGCGATTTGTAGCATATTTAGGCAGCTCGTAATTCACTAAATAATTAATTAGTTTTTAGATAAGTAAATACGTTAAAAGCATTGCGCCTAGATAAAATATCTGAATTATCTAATCTATCCTGATTAGTAATAGTATAGTATTTTTAAATTTAATAGGCGCCATCTTATTTACAGTTCATTGGGTTTTTGGGTTTTTATTTGAACAATTAACTATAAAATAAAATATTGTAACATTGTAGGTGTAGCAGACAGTCAAGGTGACACGACTGATGGGAAAAAGATTGCGATAGCTGTTTATTTAGGTCAACCGGAAACATTCCAAAGATACTTCGAGGAAGTGCAGGACACGCTCACAGAGTCCGAATGCAGGTTCTACGCGAAGCAAATGGGTAGCGGCTTCGGGAACCACTTCGACAAACAACCGAGCTTCGACTCGCCGAGAATGTCCCAAAACCACAGTCCGGACGTCGAAAACCAAGACTACCCTCAAATGAATAAATCGAACACGAATAGCCTTAAGAGCAACAAATCGACGCACAGTAGTTCGTACAAAAACGTTTACAACAGTGACTCGACAATAAACTGCAATGAGTACGTCATAGCCTACACATACATCTCGGGCAAGACTACTTGGCAGAACTTAGATTATATAGTTAGGAAATCGTTTAAGGATTACTTGTCTAGGATAGATTTGGGAACGAATCTTGGTTTGAACACGGATTCTATTACGTCTTATCACCTGGGAGAAGCGACTCGAGGTCCTGAAATCGGATTTCCAGAGTTGTTGCCATGCGGATACATAGTGGGAACTGTGAACACGCTGTATATATGCTTGCAAGGAGTCGGGAGTCTGGCTTTCGACAGTCTCATACCAAAAAATATTGTATATAGGTGAGTAATGCTACAACATAACTAATATATTATATGTAGATAATAATATATACTACTTTCCATGTGTAAAAGAAACCTATCTATTGTATTAATGAGATATGCATCCATTCGTTAGTTACTTTGTAAAATCTTAACTTTTAATCATTGATAGAATTTTATATAATGAAATGTCATTTTCTCTAATTATATTGAAAACAATGATCTGTTGAAACCAATTGAAACACGTGCGCTATTGTCGTATTTTAATCGTATTTAAAAAGCCAAAGTGACTGAGGCACCAACCAACTCTTTTCCAACTAAACAAAATTAAACTTTTAACAAAACTGGTGCCGACAAAAAACAGTATTATCGAAAAAAAGATGGCGGAACGCAAAGATAACTAACAAAGAAAAAATATCAAATGTAATTATCAGATTTTATAAAAATAGTGATTGAATGATTGTTTTAATTTAAGTGACGTCTCACATTGGTTTTCGTCGTCTATTATGTTACTATATTTTTACATAGAAAACGTCCAAATTGTATTTCTGCTCTACGAACTAAACATAACTAAACTTAACTATGATACAAAGTGATCGAAATTCATATTATTTGTCGTTTGCACAGATATGTATCACTGTTGTCGGAGCACAGACGAGTTATTCTCTGCGGACCGAGCGGCACTGGCAAGTCGTATCTAGCCGCCAAACTTGCTGAGTTCTACGTCCAGAAAACGCAGAGACGAGGCAATCCTGCCGAAGCTGTTGCGACTTTCAAGTAAGTGGAATTTTCGGCGGCTCAGTGCTATGGTAGAGTGTATAATGAGCCCACATAGCCAGGTTCTGTCGCGAAGCATTTTTACATTATCGTTTTAAGGATGGTATTATTATTTTGTTATTTTTTTATTGCATAGATTGGTGGATGAGCTCACAATCCAACCAATGTTAAGTGCTTACCCATAGACATATACAACGTAAATGCCGTCACCCACCTTAGGAGATATGAGGTCTAAGATCTCAGTATAGTTAAAACGGCTGCCCCACCCTTCAAATCGAAATACATTACTGCTGTACAGCAGAAATAGGCAGGGTGGTGGTACCTACCCGTGCGGACTCATAAGAGATCCTGCCACTAGTAAAATTTACTAATTTCACTCTCGTCTTTTAGACAAGTTGCCCACCTGTTGTCAAAGGGCTACCTCATAGTTAACAGAACTTAAAAGAAGTTGTCTCTTTGATGCATGAGGTTTAAATCTTAAGGGCACTGGAAGATTTTAAAAAGTTCGTATTTAGTAAATTCGATCGGTAGTACATACACCACACAGATACAATTTCTTTAAAATCGTAATGCAATAAACGAATATCTGTTTTTCTGTAGTTGCATGATTTTAAAGTTCAGTTTATGGTGTCTAACTATGATATTTTGTTTAAAATGAGACTTATTGTTTCGTAGTGTCGATCGGAAATCGTGTAACGAGCTGCGTGCGTATCTAGCGAACATCGCCGAACAGTGCACCGCAGCGGCGACCGGCGAGGAAGCGCCGCTACCTTCTGTCGTTGTGCTCGACAACTTGCAACATGCGTCTGCTTTGGGAGACGCTTTCGCCGGACTTTTGCCGCCCGACAATAGAAACATGCCTGTCATTATAGGTACGTTAGCCGCATCAATCAGGTGCCGTATCCATAGTTGTTAATCTTATTTAAATTTTTAAATAACTAAATTGAGCTCGCGATTTCGTTCGACCTTGAAAAGGTGCTGCCTTTAGTTTATCTTAACGAAAAGATGAACAAATTCCTGTATTTTCTCTTTGGACGATGATGTAATTATATTTAAAAATATTAACCTTTCACAATTACAAAATTGGAGAAGACTTCCATATAGAACATTTACATATACCTATTATATAATTAGTTATATATTGTAGTTAGTTTCGTACATTATACATTATTTATTATATATTATAATTATTACATTACATTATACATATTGCATTATTATCGTTTCGCAGGAACAATGTCTCAAGCGACGTGTAATACAACTAATCTCCAACTACACCACAACTTCAGGTGGCTCCTCACTGCAAATCATATGGAACCGGTCAAAGGATTTTTGGCTAGGTAATAACTTTCGGACATATGATGTTATCACGTCAAATATGAATGTTTCCGTAATACACGTAACAGTATATGTAATTAGTACAACAAACGATTACCTGCTGTTTTTGTTTGGTTATAAAAATTGTGTTAATTTTGTTTTTAATGATTGTCTATATCCTCTTTTTCGTTATTATTATTTTTACTATTAGTTATATTAGACATTGATATGAAAATACAAAAAAAAAGGAGATAAATGTAGTAGTGGTTTGGTTTTTTAATCTAAATTTTAGTATAATATTGTAAAATTCATTGTAAATTTCAAATCATGCAATCAGCGGTAGGCAGCGGCTTGGCTCTTCCCCTGGCATTGCTGAAGTCCATGAGCGACGGTAACCACTCACCATCAGGTGGGCCGTATGCTCGTCTGCCTACAAGGGCAATAAAAAAAAAAATCAAAAACGAATGAAGTAAAGGAGACACCAAGAGAAGAAACAGAAATATGCCCTCTCTATGGCATGTTGCATTAGATTTACTAACTGGAGATATAACCCAAGGCGGGTTGAGGTCAGATACGGGTAAGAAGAAGAATTGTTGGAAGATATTAACAACTCTTCTTCTTGTCTTATACCACATTAGGCACATTAGGGTCGGCGCGTGTAATCTTATCATGTTGCATACGGATTTGGCATGAACTTTACGACCGGTCGCCGACGTCAACCATCCTTGGGTTATATGTTATATCTCCAGTGGTATCAAATAAAAAAAAAATTATTCAACATAAATAAAAGTACATGCCAATTCACAAAAACTAGCTTCCGTCCTGAAAAGAACTGGCAAGAAACTCAGCGGGCATGTCTTTTTTTTTTAAATATTAGATTCCTTATTAATATTAGATTAGATTATATAGAGATTAGATAATAGAGATTAGAGTATTATAACGTAACAATTATTGCAATATTGAAATGCCCGGAGCGAGTAACTCATTCCCACTTTGTGCAATCTTCTAGATAATCATTAACTTTATAGTAAGCTTTATTGCACAGATGTTCTTTAATAGTTTTCTTAAACCATATATCCATATATCCATTGCAACATGTCTCTAAGAGTGTGTTCTGAAACACTTTGGATTATTATTGCTCATTTAAGTTTCTGTCACATATTAATTGCGTGTTAATTGGTTTCCAACGCACACACAAAATTTCATAAAAATTAAATAATACAGGTACCTGCGTCGGAAACTATTCTCGCTGGAGTTGCGACTCGGCAGAAGGGAGCCAGCTTTGGCTACGGTGTTAGAATGGCTGCCAGGAGTTTGGTCCACGTTGAACGCATTCCTAGAAGCACACTCCTCAAGTGACGTCACAGTGGGACCCAGGTTGTTCCTAGCCTGTCCCATGGACTTGGAAGCTAGTCAGGTAGATATTAATACTGAAAAAAATCTACTATCTTACATATCTTAATTAATATATATTGTTTCGGTAACTAATTGTTGATAGCCTATGGGGCTATTTCAACTACACGCGGATTGGTAAGTGAGCTCACGGGGCTCAATTTGAGAAGACTTGCTAACACTAGCCCTAGCAAGAGCAGTGCTTCACTGAATCTATAACCGGATTGGAATCGCGACCCACTGAGAAGATCCGATGAAAATCTTAGTGGGTTGTGTGCGACATATGCAAGGGCGATGCTCATGATCGACAGTAACAATTCTTTAAAAGGCGGTCCGTATGGCCAATATTCAATGTACTAATATGAACAAAGAACATTATGTATACATATTTGAATTTGAAACAATCTTTACAGATTAATATCGTGTTTTATTTACACACTGTCGACTGTCGTTAGTAATCTCAATGAAATTGTAAAGTATTCGTAACATAGGGAGTAATTTAATGACAATAAGTATCAAGATATTATTGTTCAGTTTCTGAAATTAAAAATGTCAAGGAGTGACGTCCGCCATAACACAAAAACTCTTTCAAATCCAGCCGTCAAGAGCAACGCGTCAATTTTATAGTTTTCTTTATTAAGTCGTTAATTTATCATATAATAAGGTTCAATAAATATTTTATACAAAAAATACAGTGCAAGCTCAATTACCACAACACAACAATTCCATGCATACGACTCGCGAAAATCTAAGCAAACACTACGAATTAATTAATCAAATCAATCAAAAAAACATAATTTATGATTTTTTTTAGCATAGTGGGCAATACCCTTTTATTCATATTAATTATATACGGTGATGCGAAAATTATTTCTTTACTGAATTATTTAAGAATGATAGGCATAATATAATATTTTAATACGCTATCTTTGTTTATAATTTTAAATCGTATTCCAGGCGTGGTTCGCGGACGTGTGGAATTACAGCATAGTGCCGTACGCTTCGGAAGCAGTCCGAGAAGGGGTCGCGTTGTACGGTCGGAGGAGACACGCTGCGGTCGATCCCTTGCAACACATAAAAGCATCTTATCCTTGGAGAGAACCAAACCATTCCCATGTAAGCATTTGCTTTAATTGGAACGAACATTACATAGAGAAAAGACGGAGGTCTGTAGTTCTATCAGGGATATCATACTGTTCAAACCGAAACATATGACTGCTTTGTACACCTCTCTAGTACTGAGAATGTACAGAAGAATTTATTCAAATTTTTTTTATATCAGATTACGAAGCCTATATATGAACCGCAAAGACGAAATATGTAGGGTATAGTCAGGATTTTGTGTTCAATAAAATTCAGTAAAGCACACGATGAAGAATGATATATATAAAATGAATCTTGAGCCAACAGAGCTATAGTTGAATTTCGACTACAGGACGAACACTAGCTATTTTAATTTGTCAAAATATACATTGTCTACACAACCCGTTTACTCATTGCAGACACTACGACCTATCACCGTAGACGATGTCGGTGGCGAAGAGTCTAGTCAAGATGCGACAGCTAACAACAATCAAGACCCATTGGTAAATATTGTCATTGAAATTGTTGTCTTATCATTGTAGATAAAAAACCTATTTTCAATTGTAATTTACTCACAGCTAAACATGCTAATGCGGCTACAAGAAGCGGCTAACTACAGCGGGAACCAAAGCCAAGACTCTGACAACGCCAGCATGGACTCGAATCTCACTCACGACAGCTCTATGGGAAACGAGTTATAAGATTCTATGCTTCACAAATAAGAATATTTCATGATACGAACAAGACAATATGAGCATTTGCTAACTATGTAATCGTTTAAAGCCAAATATGTCCCGGGACCGTTCCTAAAGTTGTAACATTTAGAGCACCTATAACCCAAAACTGGATAATAAATAAATTTAGGACAGTACATCTAAATTAAAAGATTTCGACTTTTCAGTTGGTTTGGTTCTAATTTCTTATTGATACGAATGCGATCATGTTTATTGGTCTAAATATAGCAGTCATATACTTTTTTATCTTTAAATAGACTTTACACGAATCCTAAATTGTTTTTTTACCAGTTTAATAATCCGTGAACATATTGCACAATTTTTTATCTTTTTTTTTTCAGTGTGGAATTTTCTTGTAAAACCGTTATTGTCAGAATTTGAAATTCTATTAACTAAAATATAATTAAGCTCTTCTCATTACATGGAAAACGAGAAACTCTTCGAAGTGGTTTTCCATTTTCTACATCAATACACGTTTACTTTTAAAGAAACGTCACTTTTCCATCATGTTCCCGCCAAAAATCTTTCGCGGCAATGTGTCACTGTCAACTAATAAAAAATCAGAAGCGCCATTTCGAGCTTTCGTTCTTGGGAACGGTTCCAATACACCCTGTATAATTTGACGTTGACTCCTGTTCAACTTGGTGTACAAGAGCGAGATAGACAATTAAAGAAATATAAAATCTAAATCGGAACTATACATTTTATCCTAAGTGTCAACATATGCACGTATCGAGAACTAATCTACTACACTAATCATGTTTTCTTCGTGACACGAGGTTTCACAAACCAAGTTAAGATTAACGGTAACAAGGCATATTATGAAGAATTAAAATTAATGAAACACCAACAAGTATTCATGTTTATATTTAACGAAAACCGGTATTGGCGTGAATATTATGTTATGTAATTATAAGCCAAATATTTGCCATATAATTATGTGTATATTGTATTTTTATATTTATTTAGCTGCACTAGTTGGTTATTTCTTGATTTTTGACTGGTGGAAGCTATTTATATGTATGTATTCTTTCCGAAAGCATATTACTCTGCAGTGTTTGCCTTCAAATGCTTTAAGTAAGAGTATTCATGTCTTTCTATAGGTATATTTTTGCAATGTGCAAACACTCCGAACTTAGTCGTATAACTCGTATCAATATTTAAATAACGAACAGTGCCTAGAGCGATATATTTTCCATTTTTTATAATAGCAAACCTTTTAGGATACTGTTAATGTTTTTTATAAAACATTGTGGCTTACACTATTGTTATATTTTTCAAATTTAGTATATTATAAATGCATTTGTACTACTGTAACATGTACCATACATGTAATTTATGAAAGTGTAATTTTTATACCATTTTCATATTAAAACTCATGTACCTAATAATAAAGTATTTAGGTGTAAATATGTTTAATATATTTTTTTTTCTATGCAAATACACTAACCGCTACGTTATAATTACTTTTGTATAGAGAATCGTAACAGCGAATTTGCTGTTTTCGGTATGGATTGATTTGTGTGCATAAATAAAAAGTGATATCTAAAATCTATGCTTTACAGAAATTGTGAAATAAACTTTGATTATAAAACTGTTTTTTTTTTCTGTGCGCGCCGATCTAATATTAAATAGAACACTCATCAACCCTTTGATCAAAAATTAAGGCAATACTAAATTCAACTTTTCCAACGTGGCATTACGCTAGATTTATTGGATCAAAGGATTATTTTAACTAGTTTGATTTCTTATGAATGACGAAGGTCTGTCAAAAATACCAAGGGTTCCCGTTGGCTATGGACAAGTAACTGCCTTTGTTATGTGGCCTTGTTTATGAGTGATAGACCGGACGATTGGATTACTATTAGAAACTTCTTAACGTAAAAGCTACAGTGTTACAAGATATTTAATAACATCTTGTAACACTGTAGCTTTTAAGTAGAGTAACCTCTATCGTCGAAGTCATTCGTGAGCATGAGAATAATAATAATCAATTCTTATAAGATTTAACAACTTTCTCAATGGGGTTGGCCGGTTAAAGCTTTTCTCAGATGTCGCCAGCGTAGCTTGTTCCCTTGTCACAGAGAGCCGCCATTTTGTGTGTTTTGCGTTCGTGATATTTCGGCATTTTGTGACTTTGATACGGTTCTTATTACTTTCTAAGTAGTGCTAAACAGTTTTACAACATGTATTCCAACTGGATAGTTAAAGAATTAAAGNCATCGCAGCCGACTCACCGCGCTTCCTGGTCCTACGGCACGCACCTACACTGCCTCATCGCGCAGCATTCAAGCTCAGTCTCGACTCACCGCAGACTTCAAGCAGCACTGGCGACAATCACGCAGCATTCAAGCTCAGTTTCGACTCACCGCAAACTTCGAGCAGCACTGGCACTTGCAAGCTAATCTCAGCACGGACAACGTTAATTAAATGACACGACCTCCGGTCTCGGAGGGGAGTGATGTGGCGGGTAGCCATCATACGACGCAAGATAATTGACAGATGCCTGAATCTCGCTTACGACATTTTCAAGATAAAGCGCATATATACAAGTTCCGAACAACAACATTCGGACCGTCGGTCTACCGAGCAATATCACCCGCTCGGTGGAAGATCTTCCCTTTGTCGTATATTCCTACAGTTTAAAAATATTTGTTATTGCAATGGATGCAGCGATTTAGATAGAACTTTCAATAGTAACAGCTGATAATGAACAACAGCTCATGAGGAATGTGTTTCCCCCAGTCTGATTTTGTGTTTGTTAAAAGGTTCCTTACAGCATAAATCTACTTGCAAAATATGTTAGCAACTAATAGTGTGCCTAACTAATTATTATTGGATTTTTTTAATAAGAGAACAAAGATGTGTGCTACACCTAGTCATGCATTATATATATTTGACAGAAAGAAGCATACCTGTGTATTTACTAATGTTTTCATAGTCAGATTCCACAAAGTGTTTACGACATAACCTCGAACTTTTTGTGGGAGTACTTTTTTCGCGTCAAATGGCCTTTAACCACAGTCTTCCAATTTTCTTGTCCTTCGGGAATTGATGTACTCCAATTTCTGACCATATTGGTACAAAACAACGCGTCATTGTGCTTAAAATAATTTTTAATCACAAATTCCAATACAAATATTGAATGTTATGGGAACAATGCACACCAGCGCCACTTTGACAGTTGCCAACCCCATTAACGAGAGTTGGAACATTTATTCCGTGATACTCACATATCGCTATTTACTGCTGTTTTTGGAGGTTTGAGAATGACAAGATAAACACGTTAATAAGTGACACTTCATTGAAAGTATAGTTATATATGAATACTGAATTTAAAAAAAAAACGAAAGTATTTTTATTTATTGCACGGTGCACGTGGTTCATGGAAGTTCTGATTTTGTCTAAGATAAACATAACGAGGACAGCTTTTGGTTCATAAATAACTTTGTCGACTGTTCTACGACTGGATCTGAGTTCGATTCTCAGGCCTAACTCATGTGTCTTTGGCACTCATAATAAGGAAGGTAAGGGAGGAAAATTGTAGTTAAAGGGCCATAGAAAGCGCGGTGTAAATTAGTTTTTGAGAACCGGGTCTTTTATATTACCGCGTGTAAATTAAAAAGTTAGTACCATCAGCGAGCATCAAGCCGAGGACTCAATTATATTCTGAAAAGAATCTACATCTTTAAAATAAAAACATAACAATCTCTTCGTGACAGAGTACGGGGAACGGTTGTACCTATTCGCGTGGACGTGGACTCACATGCGTACTGAATTTCGTAAAATTATTAATTACGTGATAATAATTTTTACCATGCAGTATTTGAATCCAGAAGATAGTTATAGTGTGCTTTCGCCTTAGCATACAGAACATACATACTCTAAACTAGTGATAACGCCCAATCGACTTTTTTTTTATTGCTAGATTGGTGGACGAGCTCACAGCTCACCTTATGTTAAGTGGTTACTGGAGCCCATAGACATCCACAACGTAAATGCGCCACCCACCTTGAGATATAAGTTCTAAGGTCTCAGTATAGTTACAACGGCTGCCCCACCCTTCAAACCGAAACGCATTACTACTTCACGGCAGAAATAGGCAGGGTGGTGGTACCCACCCGCGTGGACTCACAAGAGGTCCTACTGCCAGTAATTACCTACGCAAATTATAATTTTGCGGGTTTCATTTTTATTACACGATGTTATTCCTTCACCGTGGAAATCAATCGTGAACATTTGTTGAGTACATATTTCATTAGAAAAATTGGTACCCGCCTGAGATTCGAACACCGGTGCATCGCTCAACACGATTGCACCAGACGTCTTATCCGTTAGACCAGTGATTCCCAAAGTGGTCTATATCGACCCCTAGGGGTCTGACAACCTGCAAGGGGTCTACGTCAGCGAAAAACATTTGGGGGTCCACGATAGTGGATCTCAACACATACACTGATAGTACCTATTTACTTACATCATACTATCTTATAATATCAAGACATCATTAGCCGGGGAGATTTAAGATTAACCCTTACAAAATTGACGCCAAATGTTGATAATTTATTATTAAAGCATCAGGTTCATCCTTCTCACTAAAAATATTGACTTATTGCTTATGTTATTTCATTTATAGTTTATTTTATGTTACGTATACTTTACATAACAGATACAAAATTTTATTTTGAGTAGTTTTAATTTAAATTCAATTAATAATGTATAAATTAACATGTGTTTTTAACACTAAACTTTACTACAGTTAGAAATTTACAGGAAATCAATATCAGGTAAGTAGGGGGTCTACCCAACACGGAAAAACATGGCAAGGGGTCTACGATACAAAGTTTGGGGAACTCTGCGTTAGACCATGATGACTTCCCAGACAGTGAGAAGCACATACCCAGTTTCGCTTCTCTTTTTTTTCCTACCTAAGCTGACGGTTTAGCGACCATATCGGCGTGAGCTAACGGGGCTCAAACCTGACGATATTCCTAACACGAACGCTAGCAGGAGCCGTGCTTCGCAGAATCTACCGCCGAATCGGAAACGTGACCCGCTGAGAAGATCCGGCGAGAAACTCAGTGGGCTTTGCTTCTCACCAGCACATCCAAGCTAGCAGTGTTCGATGCTCCACTTGCACCTTCGGGTCAACCTCAATCCGGATGTCCATGTAATATTGTGGTATAGGCCTGCTAATCGGTGACCGGCATTATGGTTTTCTTCAAGATAGGTAACCTATTCTCGTGTACCGGAACGATAGGCCTAGGTTTTCGCTAGAAGGAAGTCTTGTTATGGAAAGGGACTGTTGTCCCACAACAATTATGCACCAAATAAAACAAAATTTACATTACATTATCTCATTTATTGACATCATAAGTAGGTATGTTTCAGCACAACTATCTTTTGATACAGAAACTGAGTTCGTAAATGCGGCAATTTGGACGGAACCAGTTGTATTTAGGACTAGAATTATGACTTTTTAAAGGAACTTGTTGCAATTCAATTAAATAAGGCACAACCATTCTTCTCTGAAAATAAATAATTTTAAATCATTCATTCGAAACTTGGATTACGAAAGAAAGTTCATTTTGTAGTTGACAATGAACGCTCGTGAACAGCAATATCCAAAAATAATTGGAAACACAATTACAGTTTCAGCAGTGTTTAAGGTATTTGTACATTGAACATTTTACTTACTTATTTTTCCTATCCAAAACATTAGCAATACTTTAATTCCTTGAAATTTTCTTAATTATAATTAAACTACAATAATATAAAAATACTTTTTGTTTTGTTTTAAGTACATAAAATTACAGTCACATTGCACTGCAGACGAATTGTCGCCATTACATATAATCTACAAGTCAGTGAGAGACTAATTCAGATTAACAAATTTAAGAACTATATAGTTCAATATACCAATTTGAATGTTTGTCAATTCAAAAAAGATTCTGATTGAATAATATGAAATAAATTAATACTGAATGAATAAATCATTAATTACAATCAATGCAATACAGTTTTGTGTTAAAAAAAATTATAATCCATCCAATCACTCACTCCTTCAAATCTTAATATGAAGATTACGAGTTGGTAAGGTCATCAACTATCATGTAAAGAAGGCATATGAATTGATATAACTTTTTTTACATTTTGCATCATTTTTGACATGAACTGTATCTATCATTCATCAATAACATTATTTGACATTACTAAAATTTTCTCTTATATAATTTTATTATGCAATGATTAGTCAAATTTTATCAGTAATAAAACAGTGTTTTTATTTATTTTATATTTACTGAGCATTTTTATTAACTGTCTATGACTTAAGGGCAAATTAAATTATAAAAAAAAAACCATTAAAATTATTAGACCCATGCTTGGGACAAATTTTATACTTTTATATAAAATAATAAATAGGATACTTTTGTAAATACTAACATAGGTAGTATCATTTAAAAATTAGTCACTTTCATCCTGCATAAGATATTATGTTTGAAATAAATTGCTCATATTAAATGCGTAAATAATCTTCAGAATGTATTGAGTAAATCTTTTATTTAATATTAGTCACTGTGAATGTCTAAACTAAGATTAGACAATGAATGTATTGGTGATTCTGTGAAATCCCCAGAATCATCACTTAAACTCTTATTCTGTCTTATATTAGATTTACTATGTAGAACACTTTGTGATAATAACTTTGATTTATTTGTTGAATGATCAATTTTAGAATTATTCTCGTTAGAGGAACTTTTTTCACTCATCAAATCAGCAATATCAGAAATCGAAATCGAACTGCGCGAGCTCTGTGACCCTTGATTTTGACTTTCTATTGAAATATTTTTGTGACTATTATCATTTGATCGTTTAGATTCTTTGTGAGGACTTTTGTTAAATTTAGGTGATGATGTTGAAAAGTCATTACTATACTCCACTGTATCAGCTTCAGATATACGAGAATCAATTGAAGGTTTTCCATCTTTAGATTTACTAGCGCTTATATGTCGCTCTCTTGATGATAAGGATGAAGCACTACTTATTGTTCCAGATTTGGATGAATCAACAGTGTGCTGTGATTCACTCTTCAAATTTCCTATAGAATAAGAAGGAGCAGGCTGTACAATATCAGCATTATATTTCTGTTGTGTTCCTTGTAATGCAACTTTATTAAGATCATCTATAGTTTGGAATGGTTTTAATTCTGCATATGAGGTAGAATCACTACTACTAGGTAATGCACGGAATTCTTTCAAAGTGTCATACAATGATGATTTCAGTTCTGGGGCATTTGGTATGCTGTGATTTTGATTATTATGTAATGAGCCATTGGTGTGTTGTATAACACTTTGAGTATTGGTTCCTTTTTTCATCTCTATAATGTGGTCCCCGGGAATATATTCTGAACTCGACTTTTCTTTAGCAGATTCACTAGAAGTGTCAGTATCGGAATTATCTAAATTGAGTCTTAAGCGTAATTTATTTCTGTCATCAGAGGATATATCTGAAAGAGAATTGCTGGTAGTACTCGTCTGAGAGTCGTCATGTACTAGATAAGTATGATTTTCCTTTAACTTGCTCCGGTTCATTTTATCTTCTTTAGTGTGTCTCTTCTTTTCAAAGTATTTATTTTGGTGGTAAGATTTAATCAGTGATACTAGAATCGGTTCCTTAAGGCCTTGTTTGTCGAGGTAAAGTTTACCGTTAAGCGATTTCTTCCCTTCGTATTTGTATTCTCTTTCTTGACGCGACTCTGACATGTACACAAACAATGTATTTTTGAGGTTGCAATATTCCAAAAACTCGTGCACAATTGACAAAGCTAACTTACCTTCGGGTAAGTTAAAGATGTTGTCTAAGCTCGGATTTTGTTTAATGTCACAATCTTCCTCGAAAGCCAAAAAAACATTTGCCCGGAGCAAAGCGCGTATTTTCGCTAATGATCCGTTCTTTTCTAAAGCTTCGATCACCAAGTCCCTGAGTTCGGTGTCTTCGGATTGCGCCATAATAAAAAACAAACACCAATATCCACGTTATAATGGAATTGAAGGAATTTTAATCCTTACTCCTAGATTTGTTTTAGGTGTTTGTTCGTTTCGTGACAATACTGACAATAACAACACGTTGTTTTGACAAATATGGAATGTCAAAATGACAATTGGATCGCGTTTGAAATTTGTATAGAGAGTATTTGCATAATCGATTATATTATTTGTTAAAATCTTGTTCAATATTCAGAAATAATTATGTTTTATATTATAGCGAGTGGTAATAAAGTGCTATACAAAATTCAATAGTGTGATTAAACCCAATAGCTCTCGGCAAAGTTAATTATTTACCTTACCCATGAAATTACCCCAGATATGTATTTTAATTTTATTTCAAAAAACAATTGTATATTTATTATTATATTTATGTAAATGAACTTATTCTAAAATATCGCAGCAGTAACCAGATTCGTACAAAGGCCAGTAATCACATGTGCGGCCTCCGTTTTACATTACTTCATGTTACGGTCTTCAGTACCCAAGAATGCATTTTATTTAAAGATGGTTTGCTCTTGAATATCTTTCTATTGAAGCGTGAAGCTGAAGTTTGCTAGTAAATTAGTGTTGGTCGTTATGACTATGCTTCCCTGTCAGGGTAAAACTATGAATTTATGGATTTAATCGTTCAGATACCTATTACTCATTTTATTACTTGCTGAACTATATTAATCTAGTGGACAATACCAGCTCCAACTGCAACATCTCGGTTCTATATCTCTTGATTTTTGCTTTGTATCTTAAATGTCAACTCAAAACCTTTTCCTCGACAACAAATGGTAGATTCATAAGCCGATGGTAATAGCAGAATCAAAGCAATGTGGCTTACGGTACCATGTTCTCCCCCAATCTCACGTGTTTTCGGTGCATGTTTTGTGATGTTAATTAAAAAGAGGTGATTGTTGAGGGTTTAAAAATATTTTTTCTTCGTGATTATTTGCGTGTGTCCATGAATATATTAATTTAATTTTAGTTTCTATGGAAAAAATAGGATTTTTTAAAATACATTCTTTGGAATTCATAGTTAGATTAACTGAAAAATTATTACTAACAGCAATAAAACACACAACTACTTATATCTATTAGAACCTTTATAGAAACTCCTTCTTTAAATTTAGCACAATAACATTTACCTGGAATTATATTCAGTGTAAAGTTTTCGAATTTTATAAATTTAACTGACGGAACATCCAGATTTCAAGCACCTCGATGTGCTCGATTACAAGGGGTGAAGGCTTGCGCCGGGAAAATATAGGAAATTCAGTCAGTCGGGCCGAGCGAGCGCGTGAGGGCGGTGTACCGTCTGACTCCCTCTAAGCCCCATAATGAAACTTAGAGCATTTCCAATTCTTATACTAATAACATTTTTCTAAGGACTTAAAACAATCAGTGAATCCCATTTAAATTCAAGTACTGTGCATAAACTGTCAAGATGAGGCTACATGTGTTAAAATACTAGTGGCGGGAAACCGTTTTGATATCTCGCTTGACGTGTTGTGTCTATGTGTATGTAGAGCGAGAGGACCCGTCTGCCCTAGAGGGCGGCCGACATGCTGGTTTCGTCGTGAATCGATATTTTTGGAACGTTGTAGAGCAGAAACCATGAGGTCCGAGGCTCAATAAAGGTAGGACAGGTGATGTTATTAATATAGATTGTTCTGAAGGCGCCTCGTACTGCAGCCCGGCGGTTATTGTGAAAGTTGCTCGAGCACCGCTATGGGCACCATTAGCCCATCATCCAGAGTCAGCAACTTTCGTTCTGAAATTAAAAAAGTTTTGTCAACTACTATTATTATTGCCCACTCAGAATATTCATTATTTTAGTGTAAACTTTCAGTTAGATTAAAATTATAGTTTCCATAAATTGAACATTATTTTAAGAGTATTAATATTTTTTATTGTCATATTATTATATGTATTTTTTTTCAAAGGATAATTAATCGCTTTTATTTCCAACATTTTTTGTTCCACAAATGTAGCTGCATGGTAACAATATGTATAAGCGTGCTAAATGAAATTGAAGGGAGTATCTACTTTACTGTACTAAACAAGGCTGTAGATGTTGAAGTATTATTGTCGATTTTAATCGTAGCCTACGGACTTCAGTGACCCAGTCACCATCTCATGATGACGTGTATGACCTTTTTTTTACTCGCGTGCAATAAAAGGCGATTTAATGGTGATACTAATCGATTAATGTGACAGTTCATCTATCTTCTAAAATTGACTTTTTAGAAAAATACGGTGAAATTTTACTTTTATCCAAAATGGTTATTCATGATGCATCAACGAGTTGAATTTATCAATCGCTTGAAACATTAGCGGCTACTGTATTACCTATGCTATTATTTAACGGATTCTTACCAAATTTTTCAGAGTTAATCAGTTCCCAATATTCCTGCGCTGTTGCGTTATGATCTCGGGATGAACTGAAATTTTACTTTTCCTGAAAGCCATACGTAGGCAAGTGACGTGCAGACGTGACTCTTATCATGAATGTCGACCATGGTTGGTCATGGCTTGAAATTGGAATGAGCTATTCTACCGCTATTTGCATAAGACATTTAACAAGACATCGACATAATGTATTATACTTACGGTTTCTCTTAATAAGGAAGCAAAAAAAAGTTCTCATATTTTCCAATCTATTTATTAGTTGAAAAGTTAATGACCCGTTCTCGTATCGTGGAGACGTATGGAACTGTGGTTGAAATATAGCTTTGCTTTTTTAATTATGATCGCCAAAAGTTGATATAGTGTAGACTTTTTATAGCGTAGCTTATAACGGTGCTTAATGGGCCGCTAAGCTCGCGCCTGGTTTTAAATGGCTAGAAGGTTTTGGGAATCACAATATCACGTAAGAAGATCCCAGTACACATTGTCAATGCCGCTGTCAATCGCAATTATAAAATATAGTCTAGTAATAATCGCTGTCTTAGTCATCAAACATGAATGCATGATAGGATTGCGGAAAAAGTTGGTAGATTGGCGGTACAATTTTTTTTTATTGCTTAGTTCGGTGGACGAGCTCACAGCCCACCTGGTGTTTAGAGGTTACCGGCGCTCATAGACATCTACAACGTAAATGCGCCACCCACCTTGAAATACAAGTTCTTAGGTCCCAGGTATAGTTACAACGGCTACTCGACCCTTCCAACCGAAACGCATTACTGCTTCACGGCAGAAATAGGCAGGGTGGTGGTACCTACCCACGCGGATTCACATGAGGTCCTACCACCAGTAATTAACAACCAAAATAATCAGTAATTACATTTCGAAGCTTCCAATACGTCTTACGGTGCACAAATTTTTAAGTTTCTCTCGTCAAACCTGATTATTGTTGTTTGAAATAAATTCTTCTGATAGTTCGCTTGACAAAGTTTGCATAGTTAAACTACAAATCCGGTAGAATGTCAAATGTCAAATTAAGTTCGTGCCCAGACCAGCAAGTGGAAGATTAGTCCGAGCACAGTCACGGCCGGTAAATATCGTACAGCCGTAAAGCAAACGAGCTTATGTGTGTGTACATCCAGAGAAGTGGAGGGAAAGTAGGCTAGGTATGTTGGGAAGTTTTTATTGTCTTGTTTTCCCGCTGCCTTAAGACGGGTTGTAAAAGAAATAATGTTTAGTTTCATTTCTTTTTTTCATTTAAGTATAGTGGTCTGCTCTAATTAAACATAATTAAAAATGTGTGCCCCCGTTCATGTAGTATTAAAGTTTAAGCTATTGTCAAAATGTTTTGATTGCGATCGAGACAATATGGTTGTGTGTCTTACAATTTGTGTTTATTGAAAAACATGAAAGGTAATGGTTATGAAGTCAATTAAAATTTAAATTAAAATCAATTCTTCGATACTCAATAGCCAAACAATTATCTTTAGCTGCAGAACACGTCCATCGGCACCAGTTATTATTACTCTTGTTTAGTAAGTTCTTGAATATAAATGACTTGTTAATGATTTCGGATGTTTCAGCTGACCCATTAATTTTCTGAAGCATTACTCGGTCGTACGCTAAAACGATCCATTAGAAGTTATTCGGTAAACAAGGCAACACTCAGTCTGAACGGTCCAAAAACTCGTTAAATACGTTGAGCAATTCAATTTGTATAACCAAAGCAGTCTTTAACATGCTGTAGATTGAATTAATAGAAAATATGAAATAAAACACCATTAATGTAAGAAAGCCACACAATATAGAGTTGCATCTCTTGGCAATAAAAAATAAATTGAAAATGTGAGAACGATGACACATATGAAATATGTCTAAAAAGAGACCATTATTTTTTAACGCAAATTACTTTTTTAGCAAATACAATTTTAGAAAACCGTTACTATTATAGATTGTTATCATTCGTTAGCAGAGTACAACCACTAGAACTACTTAGCCAATGTACGATCCATTAGAACTTATTCGGTAAACAAGGCAACACTCAGTCTGAACAATCCAAAAACTCGTCAAATACGTTGAGCAATTTAATTTGTATAACCAAAGCAGTCGTTAACTTAAACTAGATTGAATTATTAAAAAATATGAGATAAAACACCATTAATGTAAGAAAACCACACAATAATATAGAGTTGCATCACTGGGCAATAAAACGGAGTAGCAATAAAAAATAAATTGAAAATGTGAGAATGCGATGACACTTTTGAAATATGTCTAAGAGCCTATTAATTTTTAACGCAAATATTTTTTTTAGCAAATACAATTTTAGAAAACCGTTACTATTATAGATTGTTATCATTCGTTAGCAGAGTACAACCACTAGAACTACTTAGCCAATGTACGATCCATTAGAACTTATTCGGTAAACAAGGCAACACTCAGTCTGAACAATCCAAAAACTCGTCAAATACGTTGAGCAATTTAATTTGTATAACCAAAGCAGTCGTTAACTTAAACTAGATTGAATTATTAAAAAATATGAGATAAAACACCATTAATGTAAGAAAGCCACACAATAATAATAATATAGAGTTGCATCACTGGGCAATAAAACGGAGTAGCAATAAAATATAAATTGAAAATGTGAGAATGCGATGACACATATGAAATATGTCTAAGAAGCGCCCATTAATTTTTAACGCAAATTACTTTTTTAGCAAACAGAATTTCAGAAAACACTTTCTAAAAATTCTAAATGTATTGTTATCATTCGTTAGTAAAGTACGACCACTAGAACTACTTAGTACCTAATGTACGATGGGTAGCTTCAATGTATACAAATCAATACAGTCTAGATCGAATGTCTGTTCGAATTTGATTCTTACAATGTAAGCCGCTTTGTTCAACAGTCTATTTAAATCAAATTTAATTCGGACATGTTTAATGTAGCAACACTCGAGAAAAAATCTATCAATTTGACGGAGCTATTTTTCGTTTTTTTCTTTTTATAATTATGAACCGTAATTATTTTATACAAACCTTGTTCTGTTAATGTTCAGGGTTTTTCTTTTAGCAAAACTTTTTCACGGGATTTTTCCGTACAATTAGCAATAGTAGAACTCGACGGGGCTTCACTAGTTTGAACAAAGGTAAATCGTTTGCCGGTACAGTGCTGTAGAACCGTGTTTTGAATCTGTCAATTAATTTCATAACTAGCGGTAGAGTGTATTGTGAGCCCTAATGAGTACTACCATCCTGTCTATTTCTGACCCGAAACCATCATGCCTTCCGGTTAGAAGCCTATGATCGCCGCTGTACAATAAAAATGAGACTGACTTCATTGGTCATGTAACTATTGGGCCTGGGGACCGTGAGATCGTCCGATTAACAACGACTAAAAAATAATCATAAAATGGCGACGACATGACACAGAAATAATTTTAAATAGACATGCTTTAACAAAAACCGACTTCAAATAAAAAAAGATATTTCAAAACAAATTAATATACACTAAAAACAACAATCATCGAAATCGGTTGGCGTGATATTGAGTTATTCATCTATTTGTCGCCTTAACTTAATGCAAATTAATTGTCGCCTTAACTCAATGCAAATGCAAATTAACTTAATGCAAATTTAAGACTTATAATTATGGTTTTCTCATGGATACCATTATCGGAACTGGACTAAATTGAGACTAAATGGGACCACACGAGAAGCGTCAGCTTTCTAATAACAAAATAATCATCAAAATCGATTCATCCGGTCAAAAGTTATGAGGTACAAACATAAAAAAACATGCAGTCGAATTGAGAACTTCCTCCCTTTTTGAAGTCGGCTAAAAACTAAAATAAAACACATTCACTTCGCAATACTCAATTAATTTAAGACTCTTATCATTTAACCCTCTATTAACAAATCGATGTTTCATATGATAGTTATTAAGGACCCAGAAATAGCTATACTATTAACGTCATCAGGTGAGGGCGGGTCGGCCTTTTTCAGGGTTTCCACGTTAGCTAGGGCGTTATTCTTGGTGACAATCAATACGGGCGTCTGCATATTTAAATCACCGGCGAGGTGAACGGCTCCAAGCCCGGATGCGTCGGGCCTCTCGCTATAAGAATTAGCATGTTTGATGACTGAAAAACGGTGAAGCGTCGCAATTTGCCTCTTGAAATTTAACGTCAATTTGCGTTATATAATCTTGAAACTTGATTATTCTAATAACGTATAGATTTTTATTACAAAAGCTCAACTGTAAAACGTAAACTCATTAATTATGGTGTTTTTATGGTTTTGCATGTGAAATGCAAATAAAATTGTTAAAGGATTAACACTTTTTTTATTTTTAGTTCTAATTGTAACGTAACAGTGAAAACATGTTATTGACATTCAGTTTTTTGAATTTCTCACAAAATGAGGAAACAGTAATTAATAAGGAAATTATTAAATGTTATTCCTTCATCCAGAAAGAAGTTTCAACGTATTTTCCTATCAAAATTGGTACTTACTTCAGATATTATGTGTGAGTCCACGGTGCCTTTAAAAGTAATATTAATAGCAATTGAAAACGAAGCATTTATTTTTCCAACCGTTGTATAATGAATTGGTGAAATTTCATTCAAATTATGTTCTCAGATCCCCTCCTACACCTTAAGATCGTGAAAGCTTATAATTTTATGCGGGCATTAACTAAGCATGACATTGGGTACCCGTTTCTGAATAATAGAATACCTTATCACCTCTAAAGGCAAAATAATTTGAATTTACATTGAGGCCCAAGAGTCCCTAATCCTGAATAACATAATGCGCGATAACGTAGGTAAATACGTCAAAAGGGTGAACGAAGGGTGTAATACGAGGTGTTTAGCGGGCTCTCTGAAGCTACCTTCGTGGCTTCTTATGAATAAATATGCAGCGAACTTCCATCACGACGCGACGTACTTTATGAGATTTTACGAAGCGACTAGTCCTATTGCGGTAACAACATGATTCGCGTATGCAATATATTTTCCGGTCACGTGTGCACTGAAAATGGCGGGCAGTAGTTTTTTTTGTTTTCTTTTTTTGTTGCCCACTGAATAACAAATAACGTGACGGTGTTGTTACATTAACTGCGGTTGAGTGAAGCGCTCTAGAGTCTGAAGAGGCAATTTCGCGACATCAAAGGTTATTTTATCGATGTTCCGGAACACGTGAGCACTCCAGTGATCTATCACGTCTCCTTATTTACTTAGTTGCTCCTATTACTCATAAGGCATGACTCTGCAGAAGCGAGGCACGTTTACGTTAAGATTAAGATTATTAGATAATAATAATGAATTTGTTGTTTCAAAAGTTAGATGAATAAAATATCAAACTGTTACGGTAATCCAAATTTGTTATTCGAAAGCCGTAAGGATGACAAAGATGTCTTTTATTATTAATCTATTAAAATATATGTTTGCTTAATTATGTGTCTTCTAACATCTTTCTTAACTGGTGGTAGGACCTCTTGTGAGTCCGCGCGGGTAGGTACCACCACCCTGCCTATTTCTTACTTAACACCAGGTGGGCTGTGAGCTCGCCCACCCATCTAAGCAATAAAAAAAAACCCTTTCGTTACGGCTATTTTTTATTTATTTGTGAGCATTTTAAAACTTTATGTTGTTGTGAAGAAATAATTGAATATGATTTAAATAAACATTTTTAAAAAAACAAATCATATTAAGCATTAAAACTATTATATAAATACGGTTTAATCTTGCGTTTGTTGTTTTCACTGGCCTATGGTCTATACTCGTTACTACGTAACTGTGAATCATAAATATAGATATTAAAACAATAAATTTAGATATTAAACCGTAAAAATAGTTTTAATTATGTATACGACTCGGGAAAGCCGAAGAAAACTCTATAACTTTATTAATGATACAATATTTTTAAATAAAGATTAAAAAATTAAATACAATTTATTAAAAATACAAATTTTCTATACAAAATAAATATACAATGGATATTACAGTATAATATATGTTGCTGTCTACGACACGAGGCATCGGGGGTAAAAGCTTCAGAGTGAGAGGTTCCTCACGAGACGTACCGTGTCAATAGTGACTGCTTTTTTCATCAAGCCTTTAACTCAGCCGACAGCGAAAGCTTCTTTACGTTCTGATTTAAAATTTTCGCTATCAAATCATACACTGATACAACCACCGAAACAATGATAGTTTTTTTATTTATTGCTTAGTTGGGTGGACGAGCTCACAGCCCACCTGGTGTTAAGTGGTTACTGGAGCCCATGGACATCTAAAACGTAAATGCGCCACCCACCTTGAGATATAAGTTCTAAGATCTCAGTATAGTTACAACGGCTACCAACATCATTGAATCAACATGCCGCTTGCAGGTAATCTAAACTAATAGGCATTATTTTTTTTTTCTCAAACTTTTTTATTTACATTATTATTAATTGAGACTTAAACATTAACTTACAAAAAGGTTAGTGACGATGTATACTTATTTAGTACAGTTAACATATTTATTTACAGTTAGGTACTGACGTTATTTGGACACGTTGGCTGATAAAAAACTGTCTCCCGTTGCATTTGCAGCGATAAATATTATAGAATTAAAAATTAAAAAAAAAAAAAAAAAAAAAAAAAAAAAAACGCGTGCTGGATCTGAACGATATTGTCATGGTTCGTTTGCATAAATACTATACAACATTCGAACCTATGCGAGTAAGAGCGTACACAATTTATTCTATTTCATGTTTTATTGCTTAGATGGTTGGACGAGTAAACCACCTGGTTGTTAAGTGGTTACTGGAGCCCATAGACATCTACAACGTATATGCGCCACCCACCTTGAGATATAAGTTATAAGGTATCAGTATAGTTACAACGGCTGCCCCACCCTTCAAACCGAAACGCATTATTGCTTCACGGCAGAAATAGACAGGGTGGTGGTACCTACCCGTGCGGACTCACAAGAGGTCCTACCACCAGTAATTAAGCAAATTATAATTTTGCGGGTTAGATTTTTATTACACGATGTTATTCCTTTACCGTGGAAGTCAATCGTGAACATTTGTTAAGTGCGTATTTCATTAGAAAAATTGGTACCCACCTGCGGGATTCGAACGCCGTTGCATCGCTAGATACGAATGCACCGGATTTCTTATCCTTTAGGCTACGATGACTTCATTCAATTTTAGCAGCAAATAAAGCACAGGTCGCCATACGATCACGTCATGAAGTAGGTGCTCTTGAGTTATTAGGCCTCATAATATGAGGGCGCTCAGTTGTTAGCATCCCCTACTGGATGAGGTCTGGAGTTCATCCATCTACCCCAGCTCATTGAACTCGATGCTCGTTTTCAAGCTGCTTCAAACGTTCAAAAGAAAACCTAACTTGACAAATAAATTATCTGTAAGCGTAGTAATCAAAATAAGTACAATATAATTAAGTCTGATGTACCGTGAAATATAATCAGGACCATTTTATATCGACCCGGAGTCTATTTCAGGCACAGAGTTAATGGCGGTAATTTTTGAGACGACCGACGTTGTTTCTCTCTTACCTAAACGTTCTGGGTATTTTTGTTTTTAATACGAATTATGCTAAAGCTTACATTGTGAAAATATATATTATCCAATTTTAAAGTTTAATGTTTTTATTCATTACTCGTTTGATTGTATGAAATCAGAAAAACAAAATCGCTTCGGAAAACCGTTAAGCTCTTTATCAAAGTGTTCGTGATATATAGTTACATAATAGTTCTGATTAACACTTACGCGCTACATTTCATGACGGCAAATAGAGTTAAAGAATGGATTGTTTTGCAAAAATCCCAAGTAAATTATAAAAGTCTCTAATCACGGTAATGAAAGCCTTTGCGATGTCTCATTCACTACCGGGATAATTAAATTTCGGAGACCACTTGCTTCGTACCAAAACATAATTAGAGATTAAAAGGACTGATGTGGCAAAATCACAGCACTGACCGACAGATTTAGTGAAGGAATTTCTTCTGTGTGAATTTATTAAGGGACCTAAATATTTTACGTTGCGAAAACAGACCTTAATATTTTCGTTTTCTTTTGTAAAATTCATATTTTTTAGACATCTCGGTTTTGAAGTGGCCTTCAAAAATATTTTCAGTAGGTAAATTCTTACTGAAAAAATATTTGAAGTATTTCAGTAATTTCTGATTCAACGAACCTTATTTTAGTATCGAATAATATTGAAATCTATCCTATATATTTATTAATATTTATTTTCTTCATTCAACATTATATCATTTTCTTTGACCTCAGAAATTAAAATCTATAGACCACGTCACTGAACGCAGTTATTCTCGACCAAAGGAGACAATATTGATGATGTGATGTTATTATATATCCAACCATCGTTGTTCGTTACGAAATTGCTTTGATGAATTAAAATACCTGATGCATATTAAATTCGCGTCATACATAACATTATTAAAGGACCATGCTTGATTAACTCAAACTCCAATGTGTTGCAGACTCGTGCGATTATCCGATGGTTAATAATATGGGACATAGGGTCTTTTTCTACTCAAAAACCAGCTTAGCACGTGTTAGCGAACGATTTTCACAATGCATTGTACCACGGAATTGCTAGAGCTAAGGGATTTTGTTGACCAGCAGACAGGTACTACCATCACGCCTTCTCTGTACGGAAATATTCGCACGAAAAGCCTCGTGCTTAAGGCTGCAATTGTTACAGCACAATTGAAGCTCCTACCTCAAGTCATAGCTCCAGTCTCACTCAGTGCAATCTGTTATTTCCTTTCCCTTATATCAGCTTTGTACAGAAAATTGCTGAGTGCAATAATAATGTTACGCCGGTAAGAGTACATCTATCGCTGAATAGTCGAACGAATATCGAAGGATCCAGAATGCTCGAGAATTACAACGCCATCTATTGACAGATAGCGGAAACTACGACTAGAAATGTGTAGAACATTCTCGATAATTCTAGGGATGAGGTATCGACTATAAAAGCGTTGTCGGGCGGCACGCAGTTAGTCAGTAATCGGAACTACTCGAAGCGAAACAGCGAACGGATCACCTGAAGCGAAGTGGAACAAGCGAATTGAGAGTTTTAAAGTGTTTGTGAAGTGTTTAAGTGTTTTAAGTGTTGAATACAGTTTTTTAGTTGTACTTTAGTGAAATTTTATTTATCCCGAACTCCAGCGCGTAACAATAAATTATAGCTCAGTTCCTACTCATCGTTCACACGGTAAAGAGTGCAAACAATTTCCAATCTAATATTGTTGTGTAACAATTTGAATCACGAAATAAATCAATTTGCACTCCTATGAACCAATAAATCAAATTCTTTTTAAAAAATACTTTTCAGTGATTCAATATAACAGATCGCAGTATGATTGTATAGAACTTAAAGAATGTTGGGCTGTTATAAGCTAAACCTCTACTGATATTTTAAGACAAACTATAAGAAGTTTGGCATTGCTGACCATGGACGTCAGCAATACCAAAGACCTACCGCTAAATACTTTCTGCAAGCCTCACATGCAGAAAGACATGACATACGCTCCAGAAAAACCGAGGATCGAAGTTCATTCCAAAGCCGCATGTACTTAGCAGAAATGATCTGCGGAAACGCATTGTGTATGAACGCAGTGGTTCTAGGTAGTGTGGATTAACATTCCTCTTTTTTATACAAGTGGTAATCGTCATGGTGTCGAAGTCTTAGAAATTACCGTAACGTTGACGTAAAATTAACATTTACGACAAAAATGGGTTTGTAATATAAATTGGTAGTACAAAAACGACTAATTCGGCTTAGATTTTATTCAATTTAATTAAAATGAAAGCTATGATTCAGTGAAACTCTTTGCATTGCCTTTTGCAGGCAGTTTTAATCGTCTAATGGATAGCATGTGCAGTATGTAGGGTTGTATTTTATGTTTCAAGTATAACGGATAACATTGAATACGTAAGTTTGTAGGCAGTGTTTAAATGAAGCGGGCAGATTTTCATCAAAGCAAGTGTTAGTGAAATTTATTGTTTTTATGTTTTTAACAATTCGAAATTATGTGGAGATTTAATCTCTATATATAAAAATGAATTGCTGTTCGTTAGTCTCGCTAAAACTCGAGAACGGCTGAACCGATTTGGCTAATTTTGGTCTTGAATTATTTGTGGAAGTCCAGAGAAGGTTTAAAAGGTAGAACAATATGAAAATGCTCTCAATTAAATAAAAATAACAATTTTGTTTTTCCTTTGATGTGTCCCCCATCGGTCTTTTATTTATCGATTGAGGCACTACGAAGTCTGCCGGGTCAGCTAGTAAAATTAATAAAATGAAATACGACAACTGCCGATGAAATAAAAGGATCGTATTAATTTCAACGTCATAATATAGGTAATTATTTTCGCATAAGTAGGTATAATAAGCTTCACTTTATGTGTGATTGCGTGATGTTACATGTGACATGAAGCAAGCGCTGACTATTAATAATTAAATCGTGTAGATGGGCAATGAAACATACAGTATCAGAAAACAAAATCGCTCTTGACTCACCTTTTTTATTGTCTTAGTAGACGAGCATACTGCACCTTTTGGTAAATGATTACCGTCGCTAACAACACAGCCAAACCACTAAGTAATCTCGAATGAATCTTGATTGAAAGACCGTATCACAACGTAAAGAAAACAAAGTGGAGGCTAGTTCATCCCAATGTCGGATAGTACGTGACAAGATCTAAGAAGAACAAGTCAGAAAATAATTAAATTAGGAGGCAAGAAAAACAAGACATCGGTTTCCTAATGACTAGTACATATTTACAATACAATACACGTACGAACAAGTTTGAAATCCAACACATAGTAACATCATTTCGCGTCGAATCCTCCAGAACTGAAAACACAAACCTATTTCCGCCAAATAGGAAATTCTCTTATTGCATTACCATAACAATGCATGCTACGATTTCCTTCGTAAATATATTCACGAATGAGTATCAGTTCGAATTCTTCACACCCAATGACGCCATACCAATAGTATAGAAGCGTAAATAACTAAGCGGTTTATTGCCAATCAGAGTATAAGCCGAATAAGGTACAATGTGCATTAACTTAAGTAGAATACAATGTTAATTTGCTAATGCTATTAGTTTCATAATATTTTATGAGCCCGTAATGTACACCGTAGCGCGGTTAATTTAAAGTCAATCCAATATAAAAATCAACTGAAGATTGCTTTTCATCACGTGGCTTTCCTTACATGCTGTTGTATGACTAAGACTAACCAGTATTTTTCATCGCCTTGCTTTTAATGCTGACGTATCTAGACGAACCAGTATTATCAGATGTATTAACGTTTTTGAAGTTCTCTTACATTCTGTATAACTATTATAAATTTCCACAAACTTTCCATAATCAACTACAATTTCCACCCTGAGTAAGAAGAATGTGTAACAAGTACTTACTGAAAGTTTCATTGGAAATTAGACGTTTAGGACGAAATCGCTGGAAACCCATTCGCTTTTACTCTCGATTACCTCTTTTCGTAGTCCCACATCTACTACTAATAATACTATTAAGCTTCCTAAAAAATGATTCATGCCCACTGGCATTTGTTTCGAGGATATATAAATTTATATTAAAGGTTTCAGGATTCATAACAAGAATTTATAAATTGCAGTGCAGTTGCATCATTGCCGACATATTATATCTTGTATACAATGTAACCTGTTATTGACATGCTTTTTTAATGCTCAAATGGTTGGATGAGCTCACTATCTGGTATTAAGTAGATACCGGAGCCCACGGGCGTCAACAACATAAATGCAGCAACCTTAAGACATGAGTTCTAAGTGACAGTTAGGCAGTACAACGGCTGCCCCACCCTTTAAACCGAAATGCCTTACTGCTTCACGGCAGGAATAGGCAGAGCGGTAGTACGTACCCGTGCGGTCTCACAAGACGCTTTATCACCAATAAAATGGCTCAGCATCATGACCAAGTGCCATCCTTCAGATTTTTTGTCGTAATATTATTAACAAAGAATAGATACTATTTACGTACCAACATGATTGGAGGCTGAAGTTCACAAGTTCTTTATAGTTCGAATGAAAGTCTTTTCACTTCACAATAGTTTATTTAAATATTATAGTAAATAAAAAATGAAAATTTTCGGGTGCACAAAAATAAAACTTAAATATGAGATCGCGTGATATTGAGACGTGGTGGCCGAGTTGAAATTGCGCGTGCGTTCGCTGTCAGATCGTGGCTCGACTAGTCGCTGCGACCGAGCGCAAGCGATTTTGTATTTTACAATACGAGTACTGAGTACACAGGTATCGTTCCTACACTACTCCCCCGCTGAGACCGAAGGTTATTGAGGTCGATAGTAGTCTGGAAAGTGAACGGTCCGGCCTGATCTCGTCTTCATTGAAGGGGTTGGATCAACTGCAGGTGGAATAGTGCTGATGTTGGTGTTCCCCGTTTTGGCCTCCTCTTTGGCCACGTGTGCTGCTTTCAGGCGGTCAATGGAAACAGTCGTTTCTCTTTCGTTTGTAAGAATTTTAAAAGTTTTGTTTCCTCTTTCAATGACTTTATAGGGGCCGGTGTATGGAGCTTCCAGTGAACGCCTGACTGCATCTTGCCGGAGAAACACGTACTCTGCCGTTGCCAGGTCTTTTGGTATGTAGAATGTTTTCTGACCGTGTCTACTTGCAGGTTCTAGAGACAGCTTTGCCATTTGGAGTCTGAGTCGCGATGCGAAGTCGGTTATGTCGAGTGCTGGTATGGCGTTGGATGGTACGAAGAATTCACCTGGCAGTCGTAAGGGTTCCCCGTAAACCAGCTCCGCTGCTGAAGCTTTGATGTCTTCCTTCCATGCGCTGCGGATCCCCAGGAGTACGAGAGGTAGAACTTCCGTCCAACTGGAGTTCTGGTGACATCTAATGGCCGCCTTCAACTGTCGATGGAGCCGTTCCACCATCCCATTGCAGGCGGGGTGATAGGCTGTGGTAGGACGATGCTGTGTACGCAGAATGTTTGTGACGCTGCGGAAGAGCTCGCTTTGAAACTGACGTCCTCTGTCCGTCGTGACGCGATGTGGGCAGCCGAAGCGGGACACCCAGCCAGCGACGAAGGCGCGGGCACATGCTTCCGCCGTGATGTCTTCGAGAGGGTATGCCTCAGGCCAACGAGTAAAACGGTCGATGACCGTGAGGCAGTACCTAAAGCCACCTGAAATCGATAATGGTCCCACGATATCCATATGGACATGAGAAAAGCGTTGGGAAGGAACAGGAAAAGTAGAAGTGGGTGATTGGGTATGGCGGTGGACTTTGTTTTTCTGACAATCTGTGCATTCACTGACCCACTGTCTGCAATTTTTCTGTGCTCCAGGCCAGATAAACCTCCTCGTAACCATTCTTGCAGTGGCTTTTGCACCTGGATGGCTCAGTTTATGAAGCGCGTCAAAAATAGGTTTCCTGAAAGCTACTGTCATATATGGTCGTGGATTTGGTGTGGAAATATCGCAGTAAATTTCCTTGTCGGAGTCTGATATTTTAATTTTCTTCAGATCTAGTGCTGAACCTTTCTGTAGCAGCTGTTGTAATTCTAGATCCGAGTCTTGTGATGCTGCGAGTGCGGTGTAGTCTATAATGCGACTAATTTCCTCTATGCGGGAGAACGCGTCAGCTACAACGTTTTGGCTTCCTTGGATATACTGGATATCCGTTGTAAATTGGGATATATAGTCCAGATACCGAAATTTCCTTGGAGAGCATTTTTCACGATTATGTGAGAAAGCAAATGACAGGGGCTTATGATCCGTAAAAACTGTGAATGGTCTTGCTTCTACCATATGGCGAAAATGGCGTATTGCGTTGTATATAGCCAGCAGCTCACGATCATATGGGCTATACTTCTTTTCTGCAGAAGAGAGGCGTCGTGAAAAAAACCCCAGTGGCTTCNATTGACCCTCAACCTGGGCAAACCACAATCCGGGCTCCTCGGGCCAAAATGGCGGTATTTTCACTCCAACTTTGTAGATTCCTACGGTTTCACCCATGCCTCCTTCTGTACGATCTCCAGAAGCGTCTCTGCTTCCCGATGGAAGTTGTCCCTTCTCACGACTCATCTTCTATCAGATCACGTCGGGGTCACCAATTGAAGTTCACAAGTTCTTTATAGTTCGAATGAAAGTCTTTTCACTTCACAATAGTTTATTTAAATATTATAGTAAATAAAAAATGAAAATTTTCGGGTGCACATAAATAAAACTTAAATATGAGATCGCGTGATATTGAGACGTGGTGGCCGAGTTGAAATTGCGCGTGCGTTCGCTGTCAGATCGTGGCTCAACTAGTCGCTGCGACCGAGCGCAAGCGATTTTGTATTTTACAATACGAGTACTGAGTACACAGGTATCGTTCCTACAGAGGCTATTAGCAAATTGATGTCATAAGCCCAATAAAGCCAACTGGGAATTCTAAATGCTCAGAAAATTTCTACAAAATGGCTCTTTGTATTCTTTCCAGACTAAGTTTGTGGAAACAGGAGGTCCCTTTAAAACGCAATTGTATTTGTAATTTACTCTTAAAGTTTGGTAATTAAGTATATTGGACGAATTTGTTCCATCTTCGAGTCGCTAATATCTCATAGAATTCTGAAATTCGATAATGACAATTTTATATTGACATTAATCAAAATTTGCGCTCGTTAACGCTAGGTTTTATACTTCAGTGGTTAACGCTCTGACATCAATCAATAATTATTGCCATTGTAGGTAGTTATTCATACGGCCCACCTGAGGGTGAGTGGTTCCTCTCGCCCATGAATGTCGGCAATGCCAGGAGCAGAGCCAAACCGCTGCCTACCGTTAAGTACTCTCCCCATGCCTCGTTTGAAGAAGGACATGTTACAGCGCTTGGGAAGCACGTAGAGGGGAGCTTATTCCAAAGCCGGATGGTATGTGGCAAAAATGATCTCTGGAAACGCACTGTGGATGAACGCAATGGCTGTGTATAGTATGGATGAACTCTAGTCCGGTGGCAGGCGGTGCGATGGTAAAAATGAGGTAACGAGATCTTCTCAAACAATTCCTAAGAGCACTCCCCATGGATCATACGGTACAAAATGCAGTATAAATAATCTAATTTATCAAAACTAGTATAGATTCCGCTACATTATGCTACAAATCAAATCACTTCACAGTGCCAAGCCCCTGAATCTTATTCAGGTATTATTTAAACACATTATGTCCATGATTAACATCTAAGTATCGCAAATTTAGCTGTGCAGCATTGAATTTTCATTAATTTATGATTAGATATTCGTTTTCCAAATTAGATATTAGCTATTTCTGTCTACAGCTTCCTATTGAATATTAAATTAAACTAAACGTCTCTCATCGCTGATCTTTGAGCCGACTTCCCTTTGCTGGGATAACGAGGAGACTCAAATTTGTAGATTAAATTATATCACGAAATTAACTTAGTTTTAAGCCATATTTTTTAATATTCTCAATTCCTGACATTGCAGCAACCTTAAGACATGAGTTATGAGACATAACGTTCAAAATATTTATTGCCGAAGTGGATATATTTTTAGGTTACATCTTAATAATCTCTTCCTCCATCCCTTTCTTTCTTTCGCGTCTCTTTCGTTCGCAACTACAGAGATTCGTAACAATATTAAGTACAAGTAGCTACGAAAAATGTGTGTTCTTTTCTATGACGGTTCAGTAAAATAAACATTCCATTCAAATTAGGTTGTGTCGCGTCAACAGTGCAAAACGCAGGGCCTTTTAGTCTAAAACAACATGAGGAAAAAATAGCAGAACACGCGAGTTCTCGTGACAGGGCAGTTTTTTAATTAGCGTTTTGTCACATTAGTGAGGGTTGCCTAATGAAGCCCATTCTTCCTGTGCCGTTCGTGTCGGAAGCGAGATTTAACAGACAAAAACGTAATTACACAAATGATAGCAATAGATAAGAGGACTTTTACATTTGTAACTTCTTGCTACGTGTTGCTTTTTGCTTATTTTTTTTTTCAGCCCGCCCCGTTTATCCGAGCGTCGATTATTCAGAGATACATGAGTTCTTGTATTCGTAGGATGTCCCAAATTATAATCTGTAACTAGCCGTCCTCGCCCGCTTCGCTGGGTATTTAAATTAAAATTATTATTAAAATTTATTATCATTATTATTAGGGAGTCCGACACTCATATAAATATTAGCCTATTCATTAAGTACATGTATTTTCTACATGGATATCAAGTTTCAAGTCAATCGGATGCATGGTTCAGTAGTAATAACGGAGCATCCGTAAAACCACTGTAGATTCATATAATAGTATAGATTAGAATAAATGTGACAATCATAATGCGACTACTATACGACATTGACATACAATATAAACAAGAGATACAATAAAGTACAAGTAAATGATAAACACAAAATAAAATACATATACAATTTCCAAACAACTAAAGTGAAAGTATAGAAATGGATAAGACTAATAACGAAACGGTAGCCACGAGACAGCAAAATTCCAATATAGACTCGTGCAGCAAAAGACTGGATGAAAATTCTTTAAGGAGGTATTTGTTGGAAGATAAGCCGCACCAGAAAACAATCATTTGACTAGATTTATTTTCAGAGAAACTTTATACTTAAAAATCTTAAAGGTATTATGTACAGTAATTAAGGCAATAGCTTACTTGTGGTTGGCGGTTTTGTGAGCCCTCACGCTGGTAGCTTAAGGAACTTTTCCAACTACGACCGAAGAGGTAGGTGAACGCACAGGCCCAAGCTGAGAGAATTTGCTAACACTAGCCCTAGCAAGAGCAGCGCTTTGCATAATCTACAACCGGATCGGAATCGCGACCCATTGAGAAGATCTTTATTCTTCCGGTGAGAAAATCAGTCAGCTACGTCACGAGAATATCTAAGGAAAAAAATGATTTGCTGTTCGTTAGTCTCGCTAAAACTCGAGAACGGCTGGACCGATTTGGCTAATTTTGGTCTTGAATTATTTGTGCAAGTCCAGAGAAGGTTTAAAAGGTAGATAAATATGAAAAAACCTGAAATTAAATAAAAATAACAATTTTATTTTTGCTTTGATGTGCTCCCGTCGAACGGATTCCTTTTGTTTGTTTTAAGTTTATTTTCTACAAAAGTTTAGGTATTTTATTTATCGATCGAGGCACTACGAAGTTTGCCGGGTCAGATAGTTACTTAATAATAGTAAGCTTGGTTAACAAAAACCAAACGACAAATTAAACAACATGCGGACAATCTTATCTTTTCAGAAAACATGTTTCTCTTCGATTAGATATCACGAAACAAAGAGCACAGGGTAGTGTATTCGGAAGTTTGGCAAGCTTGCGGGCGGCCACGACTGAATGACGCAAGTTTTATTCACACGGGCACAGTGCGTTTAGATAAAATCACATTTGACCTTTTTTCTTTCATAAGGAAGGGTTAGGATTATGAAAGTAGGAAACGACATCGATTTACGGGGAATACACTTTTTTGTATGTATTATAACAGAAGATGAACCTTCGGACGTTCAACCCTGATAAGTTAAATTTGATTTAATTTATGATGTTAGCAATAATCACTATATTTCACCCTTGCCGTTCGCTTTTTATACATTCTTAAATTTATTAATTCAAAGTTAAGATCTCTAGATAAATTTAGTTCTAAAAACTCTCATGTATCTCGCTCTTCTATTTATTAGTGTTCGTAGCGTAACAGATCAGACAAAAAGTGTACTTCTATTAACGCTCATACAAGCATCAAGCTTTTCAAGAAAATATGTACCTGATATATATTCACGAACGACTTCTAATCGTGGAGACAATAACATCGCGAAATAAAAGAGAATCCGCAAAGATGAAACACTGTGAGACCATATGGGTAGATACATACCACTATCTTGATTGTTTTTTCCGCGAATCCGAAGTAGGCAATAGCTGCAATTTCGTCTAGCCATCTAGAAGTCAGAAAGCAAACTAATTTATATACATAATATTCGTAAATTAATGAAAGTTCGACATTGAACAACTCAATCAAGGATTCTCTGATTGAAAATAGCCAGAAAATAAGACCGATCCTGCAAAAGGACCATCGCTCGGTTTTAATAACAAGATGACACAGAAAGACTGTTCAAAATACTCCAATTCTTCTAATAAATTTTGAAAAATAAATATCAATCACAGAACTAACGAACTGTGATAATTTTTAGCATGTCTACAAAAAATCTCTTAACACGGAATGCCTTATAAACCACAGTACGTAGAAAGCCGAGCACCCACCTGCTTTTATAGTCAATTACGTAGCACATATACGAGCCAACCCTTATTTCCATTACTCTTGAATACTGACAAAATCGTGCGAGACAGCACTGAATAAAGTAATAAGGTTTTACCACAAATTCCTGAAAGCAAAAGGGCAATGTGAATAGTGTTGTGGTTTTTACTAGTTCAGATGAACAGACCATCTCAGGTCACTTATTTTTAACGTCGATGGCAAAGAAACATCATTAGCGTTGTTAATGACCTTTATTAGTAAGTATATTTAGAACCTTTTTTTAACGCAAATCTTAATTTAGGTTTGTCAAGGATGATTAAATATAATTCATTTTCTTGACCCGCGTTGGAGTTTTCTAGCTAATTTTCGCTAATTATGATATTTAATTTCAATGGATGATTCTATTCTTCATCTTACTTTTGTCCTCGTTTGATTTATTTCACAGTTTAACCTCCTGCTTTAGGTTAACAGGCTTTTCTGTGTGCGTCTTCAAAGGTGAAAGAAAACACGACCTACCTAGTGGTGAATGTTCACCGCGGTTTTGTTCGATCACATAGAATCGATGGTAACTAAATAAATAGATCCTTCAAAAAATTTTTTATATTAAAATCTCACAAAAAACTCATCCCAAACAAATAAATAACAATTATGTATACACATATACCAATTGGGCATGTATATAGAAATTAAAAGAAAACCAACCATAAATATAAAGATTGTTATAAATAAAATTAAAAAGAACGGCTTAATCACCAAGGAAATCAAAAACAGTAAAAGTATATTGAGTGCTTTCTTTTACCTTGACCTCGTTGTTTGTACGACAAATTACCCACGTGGGGCAAATTCAAGGGCGCGTTTGGTGAATTTGGTTATGAATATTTTTTCATAGCAACTCATAGCTGCCCATCAAATGAACTACACTAAATAGATTGTAAATATTCTATAATGTATGACGGAGAGGCTCGTTCCATGGTGTTTTTAAAATGTTGCCGGCAGGGTTGCTGACGCCATTTTCTTCATCATTATCATTGCCTTCCATAGCGACAGTAATTAAGATTCACTTTTCTAATGAATTCGATTTATTGAATTTTATGTGTAAAACGATAACAACAGAGAGCTCCGCTCCATTCGACTGCTCGAGCCGGGATATTTTGTGCTACAATAGTCACTCGTATTTATAAAAGAATAGTGGGGGTAGCTTAGTCATGAATTCTCTTGAATACCGTCTTAAGCTGTTGTTTACATGCGTAACATTAAGGTGAGGTTGCGCTGACATGTATTATATAAACTGGTAGAGAGCATCTGAACCATGCATTTAAGCGAAGTGAAGCGTGCTTTAACAAATCTTATTTGGCCAATTTTATTTTAACGTGATATGAACGTAAATTTCACCACCTTGAACTGTAACAAACTGAACTGTAATTTTGAATGTATAACGACTATCCCACTACTTCACGGAAGGCGTAGGCATGGCAGTGATACTTGATTACGCTTCCTCTCAACAGTACGCCGCTAGTAATTTCGCTACAAATTTTGTGAGCGATAATTTTTACTCATCATCCTAGAAGTCGTCCATGAATAGTTAGAGAAGAAAGATCTGAGTAGCTTGCCGATTCTTCACTGTAAATAAAATACATTTCGAATCGGTGGAGAGTCATGACTAATATAAAGCATAGATAATACACATAAATTAGTTATAGATAAGCAACTCAAGGACTCTACACAAATATTTATGGGCGTCGGCCACTAGATGGCTTCGCTTCGATTAGTTTCTCATTGCTCCTGTAGATGGCAGTAACAAATTACCTATTCTATATTTTATTTTTAATAAAGGATTTTGTAAATTTTCAGAAACCACTAATTGATAAAATTTAATCAATTTGTCTTTAACCAATAAAGACTTGTATGATTTTTTTATTTTTTTTATTTTCTGTGTTTAGTTATACAATAATTAAATACATTAACTTTAATAACATATAAGTTTATGGGCATTCGCTACAAGATGTCGATAGTTTCCATACAAAAAAAATATTTGTCTTAAAGTATCACAGTTTCAGGGCCGTGTTATAAAGTATTAGTGAAGGTATATTTGAATAAAAAATTAGTTTCTTAGACTACCCTAGCTTACAGAGAAAGAAATTTGAAATTCATTTTTGAAGCCGAGAAAAGAGGTGATAAAATATTAAAAACCTTTTTATTCGTATTACGATGATGTTACGTTGTGAAATGTTTATTGAAAATAAATGGATACATATAATATAGCTTCATTGCTTATTTATATCCTTAGGGAGTGAACGGAAGTAGCGAAGTCTACAGAGAAATTAGTTTTTCTTCAAGGTACGTTTCTACAGCCAGTTTGTTTAGATACTAAGCTTTACCATTATCGAAACAAACAAATGGCAGATAGGAAAAAGATAATTTATAAACATAATTTAGGGAAATGTGGCAATATTGCTCTCTTCTATTAGCTATGTCCTCGTGGGGTAAAGGAGGAGACACCCGGTGCGTTTATACCTAGCGATGCGACTGTTCCGGTGTCTGAATTAACAAATTTCGCTTAACAAATATTCACGAATGACTTCCGCGGTTAAGAAACAAGATCGTGTAATAAAAATCAAACCCACAAAAACTTTAATTTACTTAATTACTTGTGGTAGGGCGTCTTGTGTATCCGCACGGGTAAGTACCACCGCCCTGCCTATTTCTGTCGTGAAGCAGTAATGCGTTTCAGCTTCAAGGGTAGTGCAGCCGTTGTACTGTAAAAACTGAAATCATGTCTCGAGGTGAGTGGCGGCATTTACATTGTAGATGTCTATGGACTCCAGTAACCTCTTCTTCTCGTTTCGGTTTCCTCAGTACTGAGGGTCGTGACTACTTCCTTGCAACAGGAGCCTATTCCGGACCATTCTACGCTATTTGCTCCTATCTGCCGCCGAGTGTAGAGCATCGTGTCAATCAATCATATCGTTGTGGTGTCGAGAGTAGTGCAGGTCTGGTCAGTCCAGCAAGTCGGGCCTCTACCTCGTGGTCTTCTCTCATTCACCTTGCTAGTTACCACTAGCTTCTCCAAACTGCCGTCATCCTTTCTGGCAATGTGGCCAAACCTTACGTACATAGTAGAAATCCTCGTCTTTATCTGTAGTTCTTGAAGGATCGACACTGGAGCACCGTGCTGCTCAGGGAATTCTAGAATTTCTGTGAAATCTCTAATGCATCATTTCGATCCCGATCGGCTTTCTTCAGGGTCCAAGTCCCTGCGCAACACTAAAGTGCATTCAAGGTTACTCATGGTTTTCAGGAAGATCTTTCTATCCTTCCATATCTTGATAAGTTGCTCCATGGCCCCCTTTGCTATTTCGATTCTTCTCTGTATCTTATTTTCGCACGAGCCATCAGTATCACGAGTTTGCGCTCAGGTATACAAAGTTGTCAACTACTTCGAAGTCAAGTCTTTCTGTGAGTTCAAGCTTACCCGTGCGATGTATGACCATGATCTTGGTTTTGGACCTTTTTATCGAGAGTCCCAGTTCAGCGCTGATGCATTCCATCCTAACCAAGTAGATGGTCATTTCTGCTTCTGTTGCCATTAGCAAGGTGGTGTTGTCAGCATAACGCAAATTACACATTTTGCGACCACCGATGGTGATGCCTTCAGCCCGGTAACCACTTAACACCAAAAAAAATAAAAAGTGCATTCTACATTGTTTGTACTAATAATTACCTACCTAGTCAGTAGGTAAACAATGAAGTAATTACCTACTGCAGTGTAAATTATAAAAAAATATGGGTATCGATTAGGATTCAGAGAAAATAAAATGAAAACAATAAACGCGAGATTTTAAGACTTACTTACGTCGTTTTAGTTAGGTCTCTACTACTCAAGAAATCTGAACAAAATACTACTTAGGTCTCAGCGTCTTCAAAATGATTTCGATAATCTGACTTCAAACACCTACATACCTCTAAACACTCTCTTTGTGAAGTGCAACAAATTTAAAATATTTAACAACAAAATATTTTTTCGTGTCTTCAATTTTTAACAAGGCAATTTTTAACAGTGCGCAACTAACTGTAAGAAATTACAAAGCGCTGACCGAGGTACCAATCAGAGCTAACGGCTCAACTCTGGTAAATTGAAATAATTTTTCACAAGTAGAAGAAGCGTCTTTGAAACTTCGTCTCAAATGTTTTCCTTCGGAATTTTACTGAATTCAATTTAAGCTTTTTTTTTTGATGAAATTGAGAAATCTCGAAACGAAAAATTCGAAAACTTTCAACACTCAAGATATTTCTTTTTTACAGTTTCTAAGATTAAACTTAGACATTGTAAAAAAATTATATGTAGTTAAGGGCTTTTATGTGATCTTACGTGACCTTTCCTTCCCTTTTTTTTTTTTTTTTTATTGCCCTTGTAGGCATACGAGAATAAGGCCCACCTGATGGTGAGTGGTTACCGTCGCCCATGGACTTCAGCAATGCCAAGGGCAGAGCCAAGCCGCTGCCTACCGTTAAAACTAACTAGTCTCCAATTTGGAGTATATGTAACCTTAAAGATGTCCAGTATTGGTTAATGCAACAACGCTGTATCTCGAATCCAGGGGTAAGTAACAATATTCACGTACCAAAACTCTTCTTTATCACCATATAATAGTTAATGTGGTTCGCACGGTTGGGCAATTTATACTAATGCGTTTCTATCGTAAAAGTAGGGCATTATAAATATTACACTTGAGAAATCCTCCTCGTGCCTCAAGAAGGAGGCGATTTGCACTTTTTGATTCCTATTGGCACCACGAAAACTGACTGTGGCATATTTTCTTCCTCAAACTAATAAATATAGAACTATGACAATAAAATAACTATTAAATGAACTCACGACATGCAAAGTAGAAGATATTATTATTCTTCGTAGCACTCCTAGAAACCAATTCAAAGCTTCCTTCCGAACTTATTCGTGTTTTTCACGAGCATTTCACTTTCGTCATTAAAGTAAAACTTAAGGTAAGCCTAATATGATTATTGAGCGGCCTTACCCTTTTAATAAGAATTAACATTTTCCTTTGAATTTGCTATCTGCGATCAGGGTCATTTGCATTTAATGAAGTGTATTGCCCCCTTGTAAACGAAAGGGTAAGTTTTAAACTTTCTAGGTGCTTCGTTCAAAATCGTTTTCAGCTTCGAGGGCCTTTATGAATGTTTTTTTTTCATGGTTTTATTACGAAAGTCTCACGTCGTCTCACACCGTGTCACTTAGGGAGAAGGGTTTAGGGCAGGAATGGATAAGAATTAGCGATAATGTAAATCGTTAGCGTAGACCGTCACATATGCGGGTACCGTCCCTTTCGAGAAGCAAAACAAAGTGACAGGTGTCAAATCCCGAAGGCATCGTCAAATCGCGACCCGTGTTGCCGTGGTAAAAATTCAAATACCAACGGATTGGTTTCGAACAGTCTGTATGTAACACGGTCATTTGTTTTAAAACAATAAGGACTTTTTTTAAAGAAAACGCAGAAGCTTAACTTAAGAATAACTAATGTCTCGGCAAGCTCAAAATCCAATTTGTCAACAGTCTTAGATCAAACAAAAAAGATTAATTTCCCCTGAGGTACAAGTATATTATTACATTTTTTCTGCATTATTTATGAAATGTACATATAAAATTTCCTATTTTACTTAAATGTCAGTTAAACTACCATTTGACTTTACTTTTATGTCACTTTCATCGAAATGCCCAACACCTTCGTATTCGAAATATTGCCCAAAGCTTTTATGCCTTAAGTTTTAGTTTTATTAGTTTGTTCTTTTTCTTTATAGTTTTCGTGGTAGCAGTTTTATACATGTCTATTTCCGTTTGATATCTACCGTTTTCCTATATTCATCGCAGCATTTAATATCGTAATGGAAATTGTGTTAGGGATAGTAATGGTAGTGGTGGCAGACTCAGCAAAGCACTGCTCTTGCTAGGGCTAGTGTTGGCAAGTCCTCCCAGGTTAAACCCCGTAAACTAACTCACCAAACCTTTCGTAGCTGGAATAGGCTTAGACCAAAAAAAGTAAATGGTAGAGAAAAAAAGCGTTAATGCAAATTCCTCTTAACCTTTGGTAATTAATATATCTTATTATAGTATTACTACATATAACACCAATCTTTAATCAAATCTCTACATCTACGTTATAAAAAAAAGAATAATTGAAGTAAAGAGCTATAGTTTCTATTAAAATAAAAGTCGACAACTACAATCCGTCATAAACGAAAATCGAAAGGTTTCTGTTTTAATCTAAGCGGAGAAGAAGCCTTGTCGTTGAACTAATTTAAAGTTGTAATGGCACAAATGAGTTTGCCGCAACAAGTTTCAAAACAAAAATTACCAATTATCGACATTTTTGTACGGTTTTCTCGTGTAGTTAATCAAATTTTCCAATACGGCTTATGTTCGTGATGTTTTGGGTGTAAGGTACGGGACAGTCATTATATTAAACAAATGAGAATTGAACTTAAGCTCGCAAGGCGTAGGGCGTTATTCACTTTATCATGGTATTGTGTGGTGAACTGATAGGTATCAACCATCAGTATACCAAGTATAACAGTATCAGCATATCAGTATACCGAGTTTTTTTTATTGCGTTTCGTGCTTCCCTGCAACGCTTTTATAGTCGATACGACATCCCTAGAATTATCGAGAACATTTCTGACAGGTCGAGTAGTTTCGATGTGCGTTTCTGCTATTCGACGATAGATGGCGTTGTTCTTACCGGCATAGCAATATTGTTATAAAACAGTATTAAAACAATATATTTATAGCTACTAAACAAAAAAAAATGGAAATAGATTGACAGACACAATTGTCATAATAATAATACATACCTATTTAATTGAATTCGACTACATTAATGGTATTCTCATTTAATTTTGGTGAAGCAACTTTTCTGTTTTGTTAAGGTTCTGTATTAATAATTCTGTTTATACATTCACTTGTGTTACGTACACATTTCAAGTGGTGTTTTAGTTTACCTACGCATCTCTTTAATATTCAATAGACGAGAAGCGAAATTAAATTTTAGAACGATGTTTAACTAATTTTCTGTGCCTGAAACTTTCCGTTGACAGCGACTGTAAGTAAAGGCAACCGCCAGTCAGCTAACATATTAGTCAAGTTAGTATTCAGTCACGCGAACTAACTTAAAACAATTTATCATGTGAACCAAGTGTTGTTTCATACTAGGATTATTCTAGAAACATGAAAATTGAAAAAAAGAAAAGATTTAATACGAATACGTCTCTATTGTTATGAATACACGTAGTTCAAAATCGAATGAAGGACGTAACGAATTAAGTACGTCTCAGGCCACAGCGAACCGTGAATTCACTAACAATAAGATCAAATTTCGACTGTACGGCAGAGTGTACAGTTAACGCTACTTATAAACCAGCAAAAGTATATAGAGACACAAAAGATATACAAGAACCGCACTTTATAATACAAACGTTTGATGTCGGGGCTCGGGTTAAGAAAGTCGCCAGAAATTCTTATAATCGGCTTACGCTTGACCGGTCTCTTTACCGCGAACCTTTTGATCTAACAGTAAGTAATAGCCCACCCTATTATTTAAGATTCTTTGTGTCTAAAATAACATTATTCTGACCTTCCGGGCATATAAAATATAATAAACGAAAATTCTGAACTGTTATAAAAAGCTATCTAGGTCAAAGACATTTAAAAAATATAAAAGTAACGGTAACAATGATACATACATGAAGAGAAATAAAATTTATTTCAACTTAAATGTCACAGTAATTTATAAATACTGTAAGATATGTGAGTTTACAATTGTTTTGCAAGAGTCACGATCCTGTGAAAAACCCTCATAAGAAGCCCAAAGGATTCATTTCATTATCCCTTTTGAGATGTCCATAATCAACTGTTTAGTCCAAAAGAGTTCATTATAATAGAATTACAATGAAATGAAATAGTCTCGAGTGAGTAATTCTTTCAAAACATAGCTGTCCTCTTTATTGTTATTACTCTATCGTATTTATTTGATAATTCATCAATAATTGCCTTATCAAAATATCTGTACATGGAGACGAGAGTCACAGATATGACGACAAATAAAGCTATAACTAAAGGAACGATTACAAGTAGAACTTAAAAAAAAACCAAACCCAAAAACCAGAAGCGCATACAAACATAGATGAATAACCAACACATCCTAACTAAGCCCTAATATACAAAGGATTACGTGTCTGAAAATACAATTTTCCTGGATATAAATTCGATTCGCATTTGTATTTGGTTCTGAATAAAAAAAACGGTCACAAATACTTCGATAATATTTACTTCGCAAGAGATTTTTTCACGAAAATCCTCAAAAATAACTCACTCCTGTAAACCTTAAGGCAAAACGAAGTAATTCTTTTTATATATCTATCAGTTTGAAAGCATCCGTGAAAAATATTCGTCAATTATTCTAGTCGTCGTGGCCTAAAAGATAAGACGTTCAGTGCATTCGTATCTAGCGATACACCGGCATTCGAATCCCGCTGGCAAGTACCGATTTATTAAATGAAATACTTACTTAACAATTATTCACAATTGACTTCCACGGTGAAGTAATAAAATCGTGTAGTAAAAATCGAATCCGCAAAATTATAATTTGCGTAATTACTGCTGGTAAGACGTCTTGTAAGTCCGCACGGGTAGGTACCACCACCCTGCCTATTTCTGCCGTGAAGCAGTAATTCGTTTCGGTTTGAAGGGTGGGGTAGCCATTGTTACTATACTGAGAGCTTAGGACTCATATCTCAAGATAGGTGGGGGCATTTACGTTGTAGATGTCTATGGACTCATAAAAAAATATAAAAGTATTTTTCCGAGGGACAGCGACGGTATATGTGCAGTATCCTATACGAAGCGCCCGAATCTGAGAAATATTGTCTTAAGTACGTACTTATACTCTTACAAGACTCGCTACTATCATAAAATGCCTCGAAAAACACGCCTAACTTAAACAAATTACTGATCATTAAAACTTAATGGGTTCTATTACGGTACTTACTTTATGCGTTCGGATTATTTTCATTGAAATTTAACCAAACCACAATTACTTTAGTGCCTTTAAATCTTTTTTTTTTTTTTTTTAAACATAATAATGGCGTGATGTTTTCTCCTGACAATGACAAATTTATAGCCGCCTCCGAAACCTTAGACAAGATTACGACAGCTTAATTGCGTTACCTGAAATACGCAAACCCAAGAGGGAATTACTCTTAAATATAGAGTCGAATTGGTAAAAGTCAACACTCGAATTACCAACTTCGCTTTTTAAAGAGTGAATTCTCTCGAGGGATCCCGACTTCGTTATTGTTTCAGAAGCAACTGAAACTCGTTTTAATTAACAAAGTTTTAAACAACAAAAATATTACTGGAGGGCATCTGAGCAACGGGCACTTCGGTCCCAGAAGCTGGAACTTCGCTAATGCTCGAAACGTAATATATATTCCGAAGCTGCAATAAAATTAATGTTTTAAAGATTGATCGTTAAAGGTCTAAACGATAGAATCAAAATATTTTGAAAAATTATAGACTCGTTACTGGTGGTATGACGACTTATGACTCCGCATGGGTAGGTACCACCACCCTGCCTATTTCTGCCGTGAAGCGTTATTGCGTTTCGATTTTAAGGGCGGGGCAGCCGTTGTACTGTTAAAACAGAGTCCTTAGAATTCTTGTCTCAAGGTGGGTGGTAGCATTTACGTTGTAGATATGTACGCGGTGGGTGGTGACATTTACGCTATGGATGGCTAAGATAACCACTAAACACCAGGTAGGCTGAGAGCTTGTCCACCCATTTAAGCAGTAAAAAATATCCTCGTTTTACTGGTCTATGTCATGGAGTTACATCCTTTGACAGATATCCTGTAAGGCTATTTTTTTAGGCTATTTCAATGCTTCTCCATTAAGCTCCCAGGCATCATCGAGGCTATTAACAAATTTACATTTTAATTCGATTTCAAGTGGATGTTCAACTTCTTAGGGTAAAATGTAGCTTAAGGCCAGTTTTCGTAAATTTTCACTGGGACATAACTCATTACTTCTCCTCGCCTCTTTACTCGGTTCGTTTGTGTGATGATAACATTTTCGTTTCTACAGCATAGAATTTGGCTTTTTATGTAAGTGCCGAGACCAGGCAAAGCGGCCACTAAGCTTAGGTAAGATTGTTTTTATGTTCTTTATTTGAAGGATATAAATTTGAAAAAAAAGTCGTTTTTTACTTTGGAAAGAAGGACAAAAAAGCGATCCATAAAACTTTGTCTATATGTATTACATGTGTAAGTACTGTTGAGTACAGAAGAGCAATTTTTTTATTAGCTATAAAGATTTTTGAAATTTTAAGTACCTTCGAGATTCATAACTTTTTGAATCACCGTCGAAACTCAACTAGCTCATCACTACATAGTATAAAACAAAGTCGCTTTCTCTGTCCCTATATCTGCCCCTATGTATGCTTAAATCTTTAAAACTACGCAACGGATCTTTATGCGGTTTTTTTTAATAGATAGAGTGATTGCAGAGAAAGGTATATATGTGTAATAACATCCATTACATAGTGGAGAAATCAATAATAAATTACAGTTGCCGAAGCGAAACGAGGGCGGGTGGCTAGTTAAAAATAAATTGTTATCTACAAAACTCTTGGATACAATTATAAATTTATAACACCTCAACAAATCAAAACCAATCTATTCCGATGGACATTTCAATTAAACCTTCGTTAATGAACTTGCTGCCGCCAGGTGAAAGTTTGGAAGAAGCCCGACGGAATCCTATCGAGAAATTGATTTGAGGTGCCGAATCTTCAATAGTTTCGTTGTATTTTGGTTTAGCTTTTAAAATTTAATTATATCTTAAAAAACTTAATTAGGAACTGTTCAGCTTAAATAAATATTACAAATTTTCATTAATTTTGTAAAAAACATTTGGAAAGCTCAAACCTTTCTATATTACACCGTATATCTTAGATTAATGATTTGCAAGCTGAATTTAACATTCATTTTTTAATCTCAGACTTTGGTTATGATATGGGCACAAACAGCGGGAAGAAGAGATGAATTCGTAAATAAATAAATATTTTGTTGCTGGGCTTGTTCATATGTGGCATACAGCTTTATGTATTACATATGTAAATTTCGTCGTATCTTAAAGGATAACATACCCAGTGTACGCGTATTAAGTGATGCGATTAAGCTGAGGCTTAAATCCCACACGTAGGCACTAATTTATATTAAGAAATACGCACCTAATATGTGTTCACGAACAAGTTATTGGAGGGATAGCATCGTGCAATCAAAATCAAATGTATTATTTTTAATTCACGCATTTATGGATTTAGTCTGTAGCCATTCTTTTTTTTATTGCTTAGATGGGTGGACGAGCTCATTGCCCACCTGGGGTTAAGTTGTTACCGCATCCCATAGACATCTACAACGTAAATGCCACCACCCACCTTGAGATATGAGTTCTAAGGTCTCAGTATAGTTACAACAGCGGCCCCAACCATCAAGCCGAAACGCATTACTGCTTCACGGCAGAAATAGGCGGGGTGGTGGCGGTACCTACCTGTGCGGACTCACAGGAGGTCCTACCACCAGCCATTTGAATTGTGATGTCTATAGACTACAGTAGCCGTTTAACTCCAGGGAAGTCCTAATCTCGTCAGCCCATCTAGCGCTAAAATGTAATTAGATAAGATATTAACATCGACTGCCGCGCAGTAGTCGAAATTCGACTATAATGAATTGGAATTGTAAGTTTGTACACTATTATGATTGTATTTTATACTTCTATAATCACAAATTTCGTCAAAACTACACCATAAAAAATATTAACAAAGACACACAATATTTAATCTATTCTCAATTTGACAACAGACGTCAAGTACAAAATTTTCACAATAAATAGTATGCATGCGTGTGTGTGTTAAATACACGATATGTAGTGTGTGTAATGTTTTCTTTATTGATTTAATGTACCTTTTATGCATTATTTAAAAAAAAAAATTGCATTGTGCACTTCTCTATATTTTCTATAAGTGTGGAAATTTTCATACTCCTCCGTCCGCGCAATTTTCGTAAAAAGGGATACAAAGTTTTTGCTTCACGTATTAATATATAGATAATCCGATCTAATTTTGAGCGTGTTGGTTTGTCATTATGCCTCATTAACTCGAACCCTGCAAAAAATTGAGAACAGGTTAATATTTGAACGATCGCGCTAACGAGGCCGGCCATCGATCGCTCTCTATTGAGTGACATTTAATTAGACCGGGAAGCTCGGTTCGCTACAAACTCAAATATGAGACGGGAAATTCTATAGGAATTAGAACGAAGTTTTGGATTTTGCAGGCGACTAAAAATTAAATAACTTCGATAGGAAACTGCAAACTAACCAACAATAATCCTTTGTGATGGTGTTGGCACGCTGTTTGTAAACTCGGAATGGTTTTAGGTTGTAAAGTTGGAGAGTTTCTCGTTCTATTGTATTGACTTTAGTTGACTAACTTCAGATAATATGGTAACTAGTCATCAAAAATTGTAATTATCTTTGACAATTTTAATGTGAAAAAATAAAATTAGAAGAGCCAGTTTTAAATCGCACTTAATACATAGACAACAGACGCCTATACGATCGATGATTTGTTTATCACTGGCCATTATCCTTTAAGCATGTCTCAATTTTAGTTTTTAATTTTACCTTTCAGCTTACCAGAACACATGCAAAATTTTGCTGGTGTAATTCCACTATGTTATTCGTTAATCATCAAGTTACTCTTAAATACATAAAGTACGCATTTCCATAGCAAAAATTAGTACCTACCTGTCAACTGGTTTTGAACACGGCATGGTCGCAATGCTTGTTCCGAAGTACCCCAGGCGTCCTATTATCTAGGCCACGCAAATGCATGCAAATGTCATATTTCCATTGTTGCCTTTATATACTTACGGAAAGGATGGAGGCGTAGATCGTTGTAAAGATTCCTCACGTACCACGGTGCTCCAATGGCTTAAGGAGCAGGGATTGCAAAACCTGGGTGCGAGCAGCCTTAGCGAACACCATACTCGCGTCATCTATAGTAATATTATAAAGAGGAAAGGTTTGTTTGTTTGTTTGTATTGAATAGGCTCCGAAACTACTGAACCGATTTGAAAAATTCTTTCACTGTTTGGAAGCTACACTATTCCCGAGTGACATAGACTATAATATTTTTTGAAAAAAAATTAGGTATCCTTACTAAAACTCCAATAATGTAACCCAAGGTGTAAAAAATTACCTAAAACATTCTTTACATCGCGTGCCCTGCGAAAACTATTGATGATAGAATAAAATAATGTACTACGACTTTGTGGAACACATTATTTACAAAAAGTGTCACGACAGCATATGTTTACCTATTATAGTTATGCCGCAATAAGTGTTCTTTTAAAACACGTCGTTGAAATTTTTGTTAAAGACCCGAGCGGAGCCGGAGCGAGCCGCTAGTTTCTAATAAGACGTGTATTAACTTTACAAAGTGTTACCTAATTACTACACCCTGTGTTTCTGTGCTAAGACGAATCCTAATCAAATACGTTTTAGAAGCCGGATTAGATCTTGGCTTAACTAAAAACAAAACTTAGTTCCCAAAGAAACTATTTTATTCTAAAACTGATTCGTTTAGAATTACAAAGTTTATTTAGGTACAAATGTAGCGAGACAGAGTATTAAAAAAGTGAAAACGTCTTATTTTAACGAGTATCTATCGAGTTCTACCCAGAAGTTTTGCAAACAAAGTAATATATAGGGAATCGATTTTATAATCAGTGATAGAAACCGAGTTTCAAAGTTTTTTTTTCTCCTGTTACCTAACTGTGGAACAACTGGTGTTTTTTTCAATTGAAATTTATATCTGAAGATAGAAGAAAATGGTATAAAATGGTCTTGTTATTTTATTCGGATGACGACTTCTAGACAATTATTACTCTATCAATCTAGGCTAAATATATAAAAAGTATCATATTCTAATATTATATTCACACAATAATCTATATTTGGTACATTAAAACCTATTATAATCACATTTGAAGAATTTAGTTTGTAAAATACGAATAGTACAAAACAAAGAAAATATTTGGTTTTTTTTTGCTTATATGGGTGGACGAGCTTACACAGCCCACCTGGTATTAAGTGGTTACTGGAGCCCATAGACATTTACGACGTAAATGCGCCACCCACCTTGAGATATCAGTTTTAAGGTCTCAGTATAGTTACATGTGGCTTCAGTACCTAATCATTTGTAGCCTAAGTGGTTATTCCAATTACGCACGGACTGGTAGGTCAGCTCGCGGGCTCAGCCTGAGAGATTGCTAACACTAGCTCTAGCAAGAGCAGTGCTTTGCTATACTTACCACAGGATCCAAATCGCGACCCACTGAGAAGATCCAGTAAGAAACTTAGTGGGTTATGTTCGGAATGATTCATCCATCCCAACTATTAAATCGAATATTTCATAAAGAAAACTGCTTATTTTGACACACACCATTTTCTTTAGTCCACTTGTACCTTCGCTACGATAAAGCCAGATTTATCATTAAGCTGTTACCTTAAATAACACCCCGCTACAATTGTCGTGGCTTATCGAATAAGACGCCAAGTGTACTTACTACTCATCTTAGGTAGCGCATTTAAGGCGATGTTCAAATCCCGCAGATGGGTACAATTTCTACTGAGAAAATTTGTACTTTACACAGATTCACAAACTACTTTCATCGAAGTCATGTATCAAGATAGGTGACAGGGTTCACGTTGTGACGTTTATGGGCTTTGGAAATGACTTTCTGATATTCGGTGAGCTATTTCAGATATCAGTACAATTAAAAAAAAAATTTTTTGGCGGTGCTTACAAGGGCGGATCCAGGGGGGGTCATGGGGGTCATGCCACCCCCCCCCCCTGAGCTGGTTCCAAGACCTAGGTGGACCACATATTGAACATAATGATTTTAGGACGACGGTTATGGAATATAAATGAGCTGCCTCATTCCGGGCGTGATAGTGCTTCTCTGGATGTCTTCAAGAGAAGATGACAATATGTACGTGTATATGTACAAGTTATTATGTGTTAAGTTTTTCAAGTGTACAATAAAGAATAAATATTTTTAAGTACAGTACTTACGTACATTAATAAAATACCTACTTTTTACTTGATCTATCGTTATCAAAATTAAATTATAAGTTCTTGACTTGACCATGACTATGTGACCCCTCCTGGCACCAAAGCTGGATCCGCCCTTGGGTGTTTACATACCTGAATGGATTAGAATAACAACAATAAACAGAACAACAGAACTGTAACTATTATAAAGGTGATCACGAAACGGACGACGAGGGTTAAATCTGTCAGACGGGAACAGCTTAGGGATGTTAGCGAGCACGTCATTTGGAGAGAATTTCGCGTGATGGACGGAGGCTTTTGGGTATATCATACCCGACTATTATAAGTACGTCATTTAGTATAGTGCTCACAGCCCTGTCAGTTACTGTTACATTTGCTCTCCTATTTATGATTGTTGGTGGTTAGTTGTTGTAAAAGGAACAAAGTTTCGGAGGAATTCATATCGAATTTACATCTGAAAGAAAATGGTCTTCATGCTCCAAATTAACCTTAGCCCACTAGTGACGATTATTTAAATACCAGAATACATTGCACTCGATAAGAAATATGTAAACGATCGGATGTATCTTCAATATAATATGTTCGATTAAATCGTACGTCGCACTCGAGATCCGGTTCTAAAATATGCAGAGTAATTTCATATGAGTGAGTGTATGTCAATGACATGAATTTTCAATATGCTACATTGTGGCAGTTATTGGGGCCGACATCTTTGCAATCTTCAATAAGAATTATTGAATACTGAAACGTTTTGAAAACATACTGAGTCTCCGTATCGGGCAGGGAATAATAAGACACTTGTTCAGTTAATTGATTAAAGTGTATTCGTATTACAACGTAACGTGCTTTATACAGCTCGACAATATCGAGTCTGGCGTCAGTAACCCTGAAACTGCGATACTTAAAGACAAATATTTTTTTCTGTATGGAAACTAGCGACATCTTGTAGCGGATGCCCCTAAACTTATATGTTGTTAAAGTTAAGTTAAAGTTATAAGTTAATTTTGCATAACTAAACACAGAAAATAAAAAAAATATTAAAGCATAATAATATGTACAAGTCTTTATTTGATACAGACATATTGATTAAATTTTATCAATTTGTGATTTCTGAATATTTACAAAATCTTTCATTAAAAATAAAATATAGGATAGGTAATATGTTACTGCCATCTACAGGAGCAATGAGAAACTAATCGACGCCATCTACTGGCCGAGGCCCGTAAACATTTTTGTTAAGTCCTTGAATTGCTTATCTATAACTATTTTATGTGTATTATCTATGACTGGCATAGCATCGCTGCAATATAATTATCGCTTACACGTGTGGATGTGCATATATCGATAGAAAGTATGGGTACATATTATGTAGTCCCTACAAACATTTTCATTACTTTTAAGTAGCATTTTAAGTAACATACTTAACCCAGTTTAACAACCGTAATATTTGATTCTAGCACGAGAATTTAAGATTATCGTAAACGAAATTCGCAGATTTTGCACTGTGATGTTGTTATCCAAACCTAAAATCAGAGCAGTGGCTTGAATTGGTCAGTCGAGCATTCAATGCGAATTGCTATCGAACGATAACGGTACTTGAGCCATTTCGAGTGCACCATACAGATTAATACACATGCAACCAGCAAGCCCCGAAATGTAAAGACCAATTTTGTATTTTATTGAAGTGAAACTTCTTTAGAATCGTTGTGATGTGATTTCAAACTCGATGAAACGAAAAAATGAAACGAAAATGAGATAGAGCACATTATACGTGAAGTTAAAATATCAAATCACAGAGGGCGCTACCTCATACTATAAAAGATGATTTACAATTATTTCTATTTAGTTTGTTATCAACAGATGTCGCTGCACGTAAATTCAACAATTCCTGAATCGCGGTGACGGTCACAGTTGATAGACGTTCTCGTATTTCTCTTGCTAAATCATACTTACCTGGCGTAGAGATCACGTGAATATGAAGACGGTTCCCCCAGGGTTAGGCTGCTCCATTGCACTGCGGAGTGGTTGGTGGTAAACCCTTGCGATTATTAATTATTATTATTTTTTATAAATTTCACTTCTACCGTGTGTGACTTGCACACATATACATATTTTTTTTTGCCCTACCTATTCGCTGGCAGCCTAAGGGGCTATTCAAGCTCGCGTGAACAGGATATTTTGCATCTTACAAATTTTTGATTATTGTATCGAAAGTTAGGATTTCGTTTTGAAAAATATAATCACACATTGGACACTATTTGTGTTAAATAAAACTAGATTGTGTCTTTAAAGCGGTTAGTTGCTCTCAATTAAGAAAAATAGTATTATTATTCGCCAATAGATGTCGGGAAGAGTTGATTATTTAAAACACGAATAAAACAACATTTTCTGAAAATAAATCGTAGCTAGATCGATTTATCGCCCCCGAAATCCCCTGTATACTAAATTTTATGAAAATCATTGGAGCCGTTTCCGAGATTCAGATTATATATATATATTAATATACAAGAATTGCTCGTTTAAAGGTATAAGATAAATGCCATAGAAATAGACTCTCTGTTTATTTTAGGTGTATTTTCGCTAACAAATTTTCACCAGTCTTTCCTGTTTCTGTCTGTATCAAATCTGATGCTTATAGCAGAATCGTTTCTAAGATGCGTTTGTATCCGTAATGTAATGCGTAATGTAATGTGTTCAAGATTGATTCCGGATCACCATGTTGTAGTTTGTTTGTTTATTCGAGCCGCAAAAAAAAACATTTTTATTGCTTTCATGGGTGGACGAGCTCACAGCCTATGCCTATTGCTATGCAGATGATAGCACGGGGGATGCGCGATATATCGGCCATCAGAGTCTCTCTCGGAGCGTGGTGCAAGAGAGACGATCAAAACTTGTGTCTGAAGTGGAGAACTCTCTGGGGCGAGTCTCCAAATGGGGTGAATCGAACTTAGTTCAATTCAACCCGTTGAAGACACAGGTTTGCGCGTTCACTGCGAAGAAGGACCCCTTTGTCATGGCGCCGCAATTCCAAGGAGTATCCCTGCAACCTTCCGAGAGTATCGGGATACTTGGGGTCGACATTTCGAGCGATGTCCAGTTTCGGAGTCATTTGGAAGGCAAAGCCAAGTTGGCGTCCAAAATGCTGGGAGTCCTCAACAGAGCGAAGCGGTACTTCACGCCTGGACAAAGACTTTTGCTTTATAAAGCACAAGTCCGGCCTCGCGTGGAGTACTGCTCCCATCTCTGGGCCGGGGCTCCCAAATACCAGCTTCTTCCATTTGACTCCATACAGAGGAGGGCCGTTCGGATTGTCGATAATCCCATTCTCTCGGATCGTTTGGAGCCTCTGGGTCTGCGGAGGGACTTCGGTTCCCTCTGTATTTTGTACCGTATGTTCCATGGGGAGTGCTCTGAGGAATTGTTCGAGATGATACCAGCATCTCGTTTTTACCATCGCACCGCCCGCCACCGGAGTAGAGTTCATCCATACTACCTGGAGCCACTGCGGTCATCCACAGTGCGTTTCCAGAGATCTTTTTTGCCACGTACCATCCGGCTATGGAATGAGCTCCCCTCCACGGTGTTTCCCGAGCGCTATGACATGTCCTTCTTCAAACGAGGCTTATGGAGAGTATTAAGCGGTAGGCAGCGGCTTGGCTCTGCCCCTGGCATTGCTGAAGTCCATGGGCGACGGTAACCACTCACCATCAGGTGGGCCGTATGTCCGTCTGCCTACAAAGGCAATAAAAAAAAAATAAAAAAAAAACAGCCCACCTGGTGTTATGTGGTTACTGGAGCCCATAGACATCTACAATGTAAATGCGCCACCCACTTTGAGATATAAGTTCTAAGGTCTCAGTTTAGTTACAACGGCTGCCCAACCCTTCAAATCGAAACGCATTACTGCTTCACGGCAGATATAGGCATAGTATTTATGCGCCTGTACATAGTTACTTCGTAAAAGGGCTCACGTAGGCACAGGAGTAATTCTGCTTTATTGGGTTAAAGCCGACTGCTGACACGTATACTCAGAGCTGATATGACTACAGATCGATGACTGACTATTTTTATAAATACAATTATTAAATAAAGTTACAAACTACTAATTAAATAGAATAACTTTGTAATTGACATCATTCGTTATTAATGTTTCTAACATCATTACGTAATTTCATCAAAGCAGTAAATAATATGCTCTTTTATTTTATTGTGAGACAAAGTCTTACTTTAAATGTAGTATATTTATATTATGAACAATTTCGGAATGTCGTCACATCCTTCTGATATCAAATTTCATAAAAAGTTTCTCGTAGCCCTGACGTAAAAGCTTTGATGTTATTAAAAAGTATTTTGTATCTATTTTAGTTTTGTAACTAACACAAACTGCCTACACTGAACTCTTGTTCATCTGACAAGGCAGAAAGTTTTTAGAATTCTCGTACACAATTACCTGATGTCAGTTAACAAATTTACATTCATTTTATGACGTTAGTATTACTGGCTATCGCATAAGCAAACGACGAATGCTTAAAGCCTAATTGCATTTAATTTGGGGTTAGTTTAAAATTGATTTCACCGTATAACTGCTTCGAACGCAATTTTCACTAAATGAAACAAAAGTAAATACTTAAAAACGGCATCATGTGTCTGTGCATCATGTATCATTCAGTAATTCGAAGTTACAATTAACGCTTCTATTGAAGTCACAGATATCACAGACAATGCGTCTACAGACTGTTAGGGTAGTTGATTTAACAAAACATAAGCCATGAATAAAACGTTGGCTGAATGTAATTCGGTCTAAACACATTTGGCACTTATTACTTTGAGTCACTAAGTGATAAACTTTGTTTTATGACTGAAGGGTACGCTTACATGGGCTATGAAAATAGTTCGACAGAAGCATGGTACAAATGATCGCGGCCTCGACCTCCCAGTTCGTGACCAAGCCGCCTGGAAAATGACTTTCGTTTTCTTCAAGCAGTTATTAATTTACGTTTTGTATTGAAACGAAATTTCTCTGCGAACCATGATGCGTGAATATGATTATTTTTCTCGAAAATTCTCGAATTAACTTAATTAATTTAAAGCTTTGTCAACAGAAAGTATTTAGTGTACGCCTTATCGCGCCGACAGACAAAGTGCCTATAGAATGTTTGACGAAGTTTTGGAAATGTTCGAGACGATATTGTAGACAATGTCATCCCATTTTACTACCGAACCATCTGTTACCAAACTAGAAGCCTCTTTTATATTGAGTTTCAAACTTTACAGTAAACTTCTTTTTCCTAATTTTTCCTGAAAGTAATAAAAAAGTCTTCAAGGCTACGATTCCATTTTCAATGTCCTTATGAACTATAAAACTTAAAAAAAAAAAAATTTTAATTTTTTTTTATATTTAAATCTTTCATAAGTCTTACACTTACGTCATCACCTTACGTGTCTATTTTCGTATACAATACGGTGACAACTTGACACGCAGTCCCAATTATATTCCATTGGAACGACATAGGGTTTCGTCTTAACTACCCAAATAAATATCATAGCCCGAAATTTTCGGATATGCTTATCCAAAAATAATATTAACGAAATGGGAGGGAGTTAAAGGCTAAATTTACATTTTATCTTGGTAATAATGAAAACGAAACTGAAACACCTTTTAATTAATTCATAGTTGACACGAAAAAGATCCATTAAATACATTGTTGTTTTAAGGACAACTCAAAGGAATGAACGAATGTAGTGTTTAAAAATGGCTACAACTATATATTTGAAGTCATGAAGATTTCAAAACCTAATAATTGGGATTTCCATTTCAGGTTTCAAGGTGGTAGCTATTTTTAATACGCTTTTATTAGCTTCAGACGTATGTATGTTAGTATGTAACGGAATCTTTGAACATGATTTTGACCCCCTTCAAAAAAAACGTCGGATTAACTCGAAATTTGGTAAACCTATTAAGGACTGATGACAACTATAAATAAAAAAAATGATTTTTTTTATTTATTAAAACAATTGAAATTCAACTAAAAATGAAAATTAAATAATAGTTTAAAAAACTAACAAAATACGCTTTTATAGAAAATCCAACAAAAAAATACTAAATACTTGGTGCTTTTTAGGATATTATCAAAATAACTCTTCTACTCATGTATGTTCATAAAATATTTATAACTACTGATACCATGCACCCCACGCTTTTTTGATATTTATCATCTGCAATAAATGCTTAGCGCCAAGTAGGCCACAGCTTAATAATAAAAATAAAATAATAATAATAATAAAAAAGAAGGAATGCTGTATACGGAATTAATAGGTTAGTCACCTATTAACTTGAACACCAAAACTATATGAGGAACTGATGAAACTGATGCTTCTTCAGATTTGTGTTACGCAATAACTAAGATGCGTTTTTACAAGACTCGATTGGGTTCTGCAGCCTAGACATCGACGCCCAAGCATGTGAGACTATTACTCAACTTATTTAGGAAAGTATAATTGTCTTGTAGGTGAATCGAACTGCGAGGATTCAGAAGCTGTTTCTGTAATAACAGTAGACTTATGAGGTAATATAACGACTCCCCGTCTTAATGCCAGATTCCCAAGAAAGGCTGATACTAGGCCGGCGCCCGTATAATTGAGAATCAAAATGGTAATTTGTGCCAACAGAACAGTGGTGTCTACATGCGCAGACTCACTATAGCCCCTACCACCAGTACGCTACACTTAAACCTCGAACCGAAACCGCAAAACATCATTTTCGACAAAATTCAAAATTCGTAATTTTCATTATTACACAATTTGCAATACCACTCGGAAAATCGTACCTCCAGTCATTAAAGTCAACAAAACGCACAATAACCCGATGGATCGCGTTCGACAAGAGCGATCCATCAACGGCGCGACGATTAATGATGTCGACGCATTGAGCGACCGTTTGTGACATCGTTACACGCAATATAAGCAAGAGCCCGTTTCACTACAAAGACGTTAATACATTTACGCTCGTCAACGACTGGAAACGCAGTTGCCGCGAAATTTGAAGTATTCCAAAATATAATTGTTGTCAGCCCTCTTAAACTGCCCCACTCTTAAGATAGAAAATTATTACCGCTTCAAGATGGAAGTAGGCATGGTAGTGGTATCTACCCGTGCGGAATCAAAAGACGCCCAACCACCACTAGGTAATTACGCAAATTATAATTTGTGCGTGTTTGATTTTTAGTACACGATTCTCTTCCTTCACCGTGAACGTAAATCGTGAACATTTGTTTAGTATGTCATTGAAAAAATTGGTACCTGCCTCGGGATTCGAACACCAACACAGTCCCATCGCTTGATACGAATGCACTTCTTATGTGTCTTATCTTTTAGGCCACGGCGACTTGTATCATCCAAAGAACGAAACAGGAAAATAAGACTGTATGGAGTCTTCAGTGAACCTGCGTTTCCTAAGCTACCATTATTTACTGTTTATTTTTTTCATTCTCATCACAATTTTTTTTTTAGCTGGGTAGACGAACAATAAATGTCCACACGATATTAAATGGAAGCCAATAAATATTAAAGTGTGATTTCTGCCAAACCGGTTCTCATATCTGCTTTATGGCAGAATTAGACAAGACGGTGACATCTTAAAAATGAACCCTTACCATCAGTAATAAAGAAAAACAGACTTTTAGCATTTGATTTTATTGAGTTTTAGGATCCTTGCAGTGTTAGAACTCCGGCACATTAGTACCACTCAGTATGTAATACCGTTAGGCTATGAACGCTTTTTTTTTCCCTATCTATGCTGATAGCCTTGAGAGGCTATTTCAGCTTCGCCCTAACGTTTGTAGGTGAGCTCGCGGGGCTCAAACCGGAGAGTTGCTAACACTGACCCTAGCAAGAGCAGTGCTTCGCAGAATCTACCACCGGATTGGAAACGCGACCCACTGAGAAGATCCGGCGAGAAACTCAGTGAGCTGTGTCTGTGGGTTGGCATGAACGCGGCACCTATTTCGCTATACATATATTTGCTCTGAACCCTAAGAGGTAGAGGAGCATTTTGTCAAGGTTTCAAGCTACGGAGCCTATTGGAATTTAAATTGATTTAATCTAACTCCATTTATCATTTTCCAAGTCGCGTACGAAAGTACAGCCGCTTATGCATGCCTTGTGATTTCGTGCGGATGTTTGTGTAAATAAAGTATTTTTTCATGTCGCATGCACAGTTTTATAATTAGACTGAATTCTCGAAGTCTTGTTTCGTGTTATTCGTCGTGAAACCTCATTTCACGCTTTCGTATAGGGCTAAAACGTCAGAAAGTCTCTTTAACCATAGATAATACACATAAATTAGTTATAGACAAGCAACTCGAGCACTCAACAGAAATGTTTACGGGCGTCAGCCACTAGATGGCTTCGCTTCGATTAGTTTCTCGTTGCTTCTGTAGATGGCAGTAACATCTACCTACTTACCTACCTATATTTACTTTTGATGAAGGATTTTGTAAATTTTCAGAAACCACAAATTGATAAAATTTAATCAATTTGTCTTTAACAAATGAAGACTGATTTATAATTTTTTTCTTTTTTGTGTTTAGTTATACAATAATTAAATGCCTTAACTTTAACAACATTTATGTGTAGGGGTATTCTCTACAAGATGTCGCTAGTTTCCATACAGAAAAAATATTTGTCTTAAAGTATTGCTGTTTCAGGTTAACTTAAATATAGTTACTGATCATTCAGTAGTATTAAAAGTGAAAAATGAAAATTATCTTACATTGTTTATCGCATGAAAATTTCTGAACGTTACATTTTCTACTGACAACCTCAATTTCTTGAAATTCGTGTAATTTTTACATTTTGCGTTAATTCAATTGACGCAATTTGGAATTTGTCACATACAAATTTAATGATATTGGTTATTTTATGAAATTTTATAGATTTGGTTGAAATTTCGCACCAAAATAAATCATGATCTGAAGTATCTGAAGATCTGCGTGAGATTGCTTTTTATCATAATTTTTTTTGCCCTTGTGGGTAGACGAGCATACGGCCCACCTGAAGGTGAGTGGTTACCGTCGTCCATGGACTTCAGCAATGCCAGGAGCAGAGTCAGGCTGCTGCCTACCGCTTAATACTCTCCAGAAGCCTCGTTTGAAGAAAGACATGTCATAGCACTCGGGAAACACCGTGGAGGGGAGCTCATTCCATAGCCGGATGGTACGTGGCAAAAAAGACCTCTGGAAACGCACTGTAGATGTCCGCAGTGGCTCCAGGTAGTATGGATGAACTCTACTCCGGTAGTGGGCGGTGCGATGATAAAAACGAGATTTATGACATAATAATTAATTACATGATCCGAAAAAATACATATAATATGAAAGTGTGCTTGTTTTTTTTATTGCCCTTGTAGACAGACGAGCATACGGTCCACCGGATGGTGAGTGGTTACCGTCGCCCATGGACTTCAGCAATGCCAGGGGCAGAGCCAAGCCGCTGCCTACCTTGTTCTGTGCTATAGCATAACAGCTACAAATCTACTTGTTTATAGAACAGAGAGTGACACAAGCAACTCTTTAATCCACGAAAATACAACATGTCTAAGTCGTCGTAGCCTAAAGAATGAGACGTCCGGTGCATTCGTATCTAGCGATGCGTCTATGGGTTCCGGTAACCACTTAATACCAGGTGGGCCGTGAGCTCGTCCACCCAGTTAAGTAATAAAAAAAATATAGAAATAGGTATAAAGCGGTTAAAATAGCTGGGCAAGTCTAGTTTAAGATAATTTTGAGAATCGCTTTAAAGTTTGGTTTTACATTAATATCTAAAAATAAAATACTTTTCTTCGAGATGGTATTGTCTTCGAATTGCAATTAACGAATATTATAAAATATTAATATTATAAATTATATTTACTGGTGGTAGGACCTCTTGTGAGTCCGCGCGGGTGGGTACCACCACCCTGCCTATTTCTGCCGTGAAGCAGTAATGCGTTTCGGTTTGAAGGGTGGGACAGCCGTTGTAACTATACTTGAGACCTTAGAACTTATATCTCAAGGTGGGTGGCGTATTTACGTCGTAAATGTCTATGGGCTCCAGTAACCACTTAACACCAGGTGGGCTGTGAGCTCGTCCACTCATAAAGTAACAAAAAAAAAAAAGTTAATAAATATTAAAATGACACTCGAATCAATTTATATTCGATAATAAATATGTTTTACATTGATGATCAAAGCTAATTAATCACAATCTGCTTAACTTTTCTTTTACTTAACGCCGTCTATCAAAATGAGACGTCAATATTTATTTATTTATTTACAAAGCTGTGGATTTCCCGGAAGAAATGAAAGCAAATGTGCTCAGGCGAACCGGTTCCGTAATAAGAGGACCTGCCTCTCGAAAAGTTAAGAAAAGCAGAAGGCTTTGAATAAATAACGGGATGCTTCGCCGAAACTTTTACAGATATTGGCTTTGTTCGCAACGGACTTGTATTAACGCTAACACATACAGCTTTCATAAAAACAGTGTCCTTAACCCGATTTATTATTAGATAGCAAGAATATTACAAATCTCTTAAATTAGACTCCGTCGGATTTTCCTCAATCTAGTTGTGAGAATTTTTATCAATGTACATATTATATGTATATATTAGATTGGTAATATAAAAAAAGACGGTAATATTAGTAGGACGTGCGAGAGAGACAGAAAGAGCTCGCCATTTTTAATTTGATTTCGAACGTCTTTACACATCACAATTTCTTCTTATTAATGTAGCATGCTATTTGTATAGTCGAGTACATATAATTTGACGATTATGATTATAGTTATTAGTTTTTTATTTATTTCTATTCTATCAGCCCATGGACGTCCACTGCTGGACATAGGCCTCCCCAAGCCTCGCCACAAAGACCGGTCCTGCGCTGGCTGCATCCAGCGGATCCCCGCGAACCTCAATAGGTCGTCGGCCCACCTTGTGGGAGGCCTACCTACGCTACGTCTCCCAGTACGCGGTCGCCACTCAAGAACCTTCTGGCCCCAACGGCCATCCGTTCCACGAGCAATGTGTCCTGCCCACTGCCACTTCAGTGTCGCAATCCTTTGGGCTATGTCGGTTACTATGGTTTTCCTGCGAATCTCATTAGAATTTTATTAGTTATTTAGGAAATATTAGTAACGGCATTTCACTATAGTTTTATTGCACCGTTTATTTTTAGTTTACGTGATACGTCTATGAAGACACGACCCTTTTCTATAAAATTTCCTTTATTTTTGTGATGCATGCATAGAAAACGAGTTCCTTTAACAGAATTGCACTTCGTTACTTTCATATCCTTATATTGCGTCCTCTCTTGTCTCCATTTTGTGTGCTCAAACATTTTTGCAGGCTACGTTTGCCGTAACTTAGCTTTTGAATTTAAAAAAAAAAACATACTATAAACTTATGCATAGTATAATGATAAAATAATATCTAAATAATTCGTTTACTAGCAAAATATCTTAAATAAAATGTTGAAATAAAACATATTCCAAAAATGGTGATGTAGATATTATTGATAAAAAAGAAATGAAACTTCCTGGCATCGAGTTTCCATTGAGATTGAGACCCATGGAGGTAATTAGTTTCTACAACCGTAGCGAAAACAATTAGATCTAGCTTAAAAAACTGATTGACGACCGTGATTTTAGATTTAAAGCACTTAATGGTCAGTTTCATATCAATCCATTTTATTTATGTTGTAAATTTTCGCCTCGTAAGCTGAGAAAACAACGGGGCTGTATTTTTATGCTGTTGATGTAAGTCACAGGCATTATATTCTTCGTAAGTTTGTCGTAGGACGTTAAATCAAATAGAAGACATAATGCATCTTTGACGAGCTTTTTTGCTCCACGAGAAGGGTTTCGAAGTCATCTCGTTGATTCTTACTGTTACTTTAGCTATTAAGTAAATGGCCTAAAGCAATCTAATCAAGTGTTTGGATCAATATCTACTTATACAGGGTGTATGATGATCGTTCCAAAGATTGAAACAGGAATTCACTACAGGCTTTTTTGGGGGTGAATTGTAAACCCGCAAGAAGAAGATATCACCGTCCTGCCTGTTTTTGCTTTAAATTAAGTTTTTACTGATGGTAGGACCTCTTGTGAGTCCGTGCGGGTAGGTACCGCCGCTATATACCCACTCAGTAACTATACTGAGACCCTTAGAACTTATATCTCAAGGTGGGTGGCGTATTTACGTTGTCTGCGTATGCATGCCTATGGGCTCCAGTAACCACTTAACACCAGGTGAGCTGTGAGCTCGTCCACCCATCTAAGCAATAAAAAAAAAAGTGAAATTGAACAGAAAACACTATTCATTCACAAGTCAATGTACAAATAGTTGTCATTTTAGTACGTGCGAATCTCATGAATATTTCTCAAGGTAAAGCGACATTCTCTTCTCTCCGGTATTCTGCATCGCCTCGGTACAGTAGATTTTCCACTTCATTTGATTATCGATTACGTTTCATTAAATTTGATGCCTTGATTTGACACATTATCAAAATCTATATATTAATACGTGAAGCAAAAACTTTGTATCCCTTTTTACGAAAATTGTGCGGACGGAGGAGCATGAAAATTTCCACACTTATAGAGAATATAGAGAAGAAGTGCACGATGCTAATATTTTTTTAAAATAATGCCTAAAAGATACATTAAATCAATAAAGAAAACATTACACACACTACATACCATGTATTTGACGCACACACGCATGCATACTATTTATTGTCAAACTTTTGTTCTTGACGTCTGTTGTCAAATTGAGAATAGAATATGGTTTGTCTTTGTTCATATTTTTTATAGTGTAGTATTGGCGAAATTTGTGATTATAGTAGTATAAAATACAATCATAATAGTGTACAAACTTACAATTCCCATTAATTATAGTCGAATTTCGACTACTGCGGGACTTCTACTGTTAAGAGCTTTATGAATCATCTGCCTTTGTCTCCTTATATTTTTTTAAAACACTTTGAATACACCCTGTTTAATAAATTAGAAACTAATTAAATTTTAAAAGTTTCAATTTATAGGATTGAAATCATAGATATCCGAATTATCCGATGGATAACTAGTTGTTTTAAGCTTTCATGGTTCTATATTTAACAACTACTTACCGTATAGATATTAGAAACAAACCTGTCTGTCTACCCTTTTTTATAGTCAACTTTTTGACTTTTTCATTGGAGATACAATGACTTATTCCAATAATACACATGTCTGGCATCAACAGTGCTAAAATTTCCAAGAACTAACTAAAAAAGGAATCGCGGTTTCTCGAAATAGCAGTATTTGTAAACCGTCTTTTTACAATGTCTCGGGTATATAATACAATATTTTTTCTGTACCTATGATAACACAGTATATACATAGGTACGATTATTTTAATTCAACTGAGAGTGTATTATGTATCTCTTTCAATGCTTTAAGTTGAACAGTAACATTCAAGTTAATGTAACTGCCTTGTAGAAAATCGGGTGAGCCTAGAGTTCGTCTACTCATGCACATTGTGATCAAGAACGCACACAAGCAGATAATTAAAAAAAAGTAATCCGCTATTTAGCTATACTATTATTATTACATAGTCAGGTCATAAATTCTGTCACATGTTTAATGTAAAATAATTGAAACAAGTTTATTCATTATGTAACCATTAATATACCAAAATTAACTTAACAAAACATAGATTCTTATGACACTAAAGTTTATTCAAATTGGCCTCCGTGATTTTGAATACAGGCCTTCAATCTGCGCGGCCAGTCGTCTATCGCAGCACGAACGAGGTCCATGTCAATATCGGCGGCTGCCTTAATCAAGGATGTCTTGAGTGACTCCAAATTGGGATGAGGCTTTGAGCACGCCTTTTCCTCCAAGTGTTGCCATATCTTGTAATCTAACGGATTCAAATCTGGACTGGAGGAGGGCCAGTCTTCGTGCCGGATGAAGTCGATTTCACGCGCCGCCAGCCAGTCTTGTGTGCTCTTCGCTCTATGAGCTGGCGCCGAATCTTGTTGGAATACCCAGTGCCTGTTATTGAACATGGTATGAGAAACAGGTTCCACAAGGTTCGTCAGGACTGTATTTTGATACACAACTGCATTCGTTTTTACACCTTTCTCACAAAAATGTACCTCTGTTAAGCCCCAATAAGAAACTCCCAACCATACCATGAGCGAGGATGGAAAATGACCTCGTTGGACACGCGGAATACGGTTGCTCGCTTCTTCACTACTGTGTGCGTACACCTTATCATTTTGTTTGTTGTAGCTCTCTTCTACGGTAAAAATTTTTTCATCCGAAAAAAGAATTTCCCGATATTTTTTTCCCGCGTACCGCTTCAACAAAGCGCGGCATCTCTTCAGTCTCAGGTCCATTAGACGAGCATTCAAACGATGTCCTGTTTTTCTTCGATATGCCCGAGGCCCTAAGTCTTCATTTAACACCCTTTTCACCGTGGTTCTGCTTAACCCCATCTGAAGGGCCCACAGTTTCTGCTTACGTTTGGGATTTCTTTGAATTCGCGCCTTCACAGCTTTTATCACTGCTGGAGTCCTAACAGACCGAGGGCGACCACTTCTTGACCTGTCATCTACACTAGAGTCTTCATTGTATCGTTTGACGGTACGATAAACGAATCTTTTGGTTGTATTCAAATTTTTCAGTATGTTAAAAATTTGAATTGGCGCATAACCGCAACGATGCAACGCAATAACTGCAACACGGTCTTCTTTAAGCGTCCACTCCATATTTAAAAATGAGTAAAATTCTAAATGTATAATATTTTTATTTTCATGAACAATTCGAAATTCGAATTCAATAAACTTTTTTGTGGCCAGCATTCTAAAAGAAAAGTTTTTAATGTGTGACAATACTTATGACCTGACTAGTTATTAATATTATAAAGAGGAAAGATTTGTTTGTTTGTTTGTATTGAATAGGCTCCGAAACTACTGAACCGATTTGAAAAATTCTTTCACTGTTTGGAAGCTACACTATTCCTGAGTGACATAGGCTATAATCTTTTTTGAAAAAAATTAGGGATCCTTACTAAAACTCCGATAAGGTTCCCAAGGTGTAAAAAAATACCTAAAATATCCTTTACGTCGCCTGCCCTGCGAAAACTATTGATGATAGAATAAAATAATATACGACGACTTTGTAGAACACATTATTATTTACAAAAAGTGTCGCGACAGCATAATATGTTTAACTATTATAGTTATGCCGCAATAATTGTTCTTTTACATAAAAAAATAAAACAACGTCTAATATCGTTGAAATTTTTGTTAAAGACCCGAGCGGAGCCGGAGTGGGCCGCTAGTATTTCAATATTTGATAAAAATATTCTTGTTATTCCCAAGATGTCCGAGAGATTCAAATACGCCTGACTCACAAAAGCTAATTGCAATTTCTTATACATAGGCCGCGACAAAATAATTACCTTACTACGTATTATAATATTCATTCGTTTGACTCATCAAAGCTATCGCAAACTAGTTACAGCTCCGGAGTGATTTCGTTTTCAGGAAATTGTGTTCTCATGCGCATAAAAAGTTACCCCGTTACTCTAACTTGATAAAGAGCCATTACTTTAAACTTGCTAAAGTCATTAGCGGCTTCCAAAGTCTTATTACGGGTACATCTCATCTTGAGATTGTGTTCACGTTGATTTGCTAACGAAATTTCACTAACGAACTGACGTAGACAAGGACCCTTCAGGGCTTGGTCCTGACGTTAAACAAACGTAAACCTGTTTATAATCACATTAAGATTTCCCTTTACCTTTTCGTCTGACTTGCTTGACTTTGAAAGTCCCCGGGTATCTCGTTTTGAAAGTAATCTGAGAATTTCCCTGTAGTTACCTGTACATTCTGTAGAAAAACTGAAGATCTAATAGCCTTCTTTCTGTTCTTGTTTCTTGTTTTTGTTCTTGTAGTGGAATAATTTATTAAACTAATATCATAGATTGTCGCTATTGGAAAAACTACGGTTAGTTCTGGATCTGATCAATATAAAAAATCAATCCACCTAGTATTTTGTGCATGACTATCTAACAACCAAACAATAGATACAGAAATTAGCAGTCCCAGTATCAATCATACCTAAATACCATAACAGTGTTTTATTTAAAAAACCATCAAAGTCTTGCTAATCCTGTTACGGTTTTAATACAGTTTTATTCTAGTATACAAAGAGATGGACGCTGCGCTACAAGCCTCGTCAGCAACATTACTAATTGGACAGAAGCCAGTCGTCGCTAATAGCGCCGTATATCGTCTAGGATTTACTGACAAATTGTAGTTCACTGATCCCTCATGATACAATATTAGGTCATAAACACGTGACCCCTCATAGTGAGGTATAATATGTAGATGTCACGCTTGAACGTTGCGCTGTTACCTGAATTACGTTGATGGTCGAGCTTCGAATAATATTGTGGAGAACGAGATGTGAGGTATAAATGATGATGCAGACTTTAATGAACGGCAGTCTGCATTCTCATTATTGTCTAGTTTATGTATTGAATTTTACTGTGGTCGTTAACGTATTATGGATACAATTACGTAGCAAGAACTTTTTATTTGTAGATCTTGTATTGCAAACGGTACGAATTTTAAAGTGAAACTTTTATTTGTCACTTTACTTGTTGCAGAACGCATTACATTTATTGTTCAACAAAAATGAAAGGAAAATAGATCGATTGCTAACGATAAGTAATTTTACAAAAAATGCTTGGAACATTTTGGGTTGAATGATAAAATAATTCTGGTACTACCAGATACTAAAATTATGAATGATCCTATGAACAAAAGAAAAACAAATCATCACAATACAGTTATATAGTAAACTAGCTGTACCTGCCCGCTTCGCTAGGCATTTAAAATTATCATTATTATTTCTCACCCCTCACAAAGATTCTCATCATTAACGCCTCGGCAACTGGTGTAGGGTGTCAACACTATCTATTAAGTACTATATTAGCCTATCCATTAAGTACATGTATTTTCTACATGGATACCAAGTTTCAAGTCAATCGGATGCATGGTTCAGTAGTTATATCGGAACATTCGTAAATGCCAATGTAGATTTATATATTAGTATAGATTAGTATAGATATGTATCACAGCGATTCGACCTTTTGAGAGTGGCAACAGCCCGAGCGGTGACAGTTGACAGCTGACAACCGACGTCGTTGCTACTCTGACACAACTCCGGACCCTGGTGGCATTACATGCGATGCTTCGAGAATAATTGAGAGTAATGCCTAGGGACTATCAGAGGGATTACGAAGAGAACCTACTAATGTTTATTATAATTTCTACTTTATTTTGAATAAAATAGCAGCTGATTTGTCCAATCAGGATATTTTACAAAAAAAAAGTCGTTGCTGGCCTACTCACTTTATATCACAATTTATAAATAGTGAAGGATGAGCCCAGTAGACGATGATTTTGCTCTACTGTCATCAGGTAATATTTTTTTAGGAAAATTGTACGTTCCACTGCTGTGAAATTTAGTTTGCTTATATATTACGCGTTCAGTTCATAACTAGTCTACCGATAATGATAAAACTTTGGTCACGTTTTATCCGGGCTCCAGATAGGAGCAACCTCCATCGAGGAAAATAGTAGTTCTCCCGAGAATAGAATTTTTCCTCATAAAGCGAAACCGCTTGTAAAGGCTAGTTGCTGTACACAAAAGAGATACAAATAGCAATGAAATATTTGTATACTACGTATTTTTTTTTTTTCATCTCAGCTTGAATAAAAAAAACCACGCAATGAACAGCATATTAAACAGCACATTATAAAAATAAAAATGTGCTGATATTTATTTTGTCAAAATTTAACACTCAACTAAATAAATTAAACTAACAAAAGTGAATTTATTTTCACGAGTTTTAATCAAGAAGTCTCTTTAAGCAATGATCGGAGTTAGGATGTTCAAAGTTTGCCCAATTTCACACAAAGGAGTTAAGAGAAAATTCGCCCGGAAACGTGTACCGCCGAGTTTGTCGAAACCAAATTTAAAGTGCAACTATTACAGTGGCTTCCGAAGATTTCTGTGTTATCTCTGGGGACTGTAATCATTGAGGAAAATCTTACCTTTAATAAAATTCCTATTACCGAAGATCAAAGATCTTTCGAGATTGGATAGTAATATATATTTATTAAAGGTGGAAAAGAATACGATTGGATATTTCCAATCACTCTGTTGATAGAGAGTCTAATTATACAACATTGTATTAAAACTATGACATATAAGTACAATAGTTTTGACGCGTAAACATAAAAAAAAGAACTATTTGGAAGGTTAGAAAAAAAAACATTTTGTTTAATAGTTTTTTTTTTTTGTATCCAGATGGGTCAACGAATTCACGGCCCACCTATATACCTATATATCAAGTGGGTAAATAATTACTGGAGCAAATAGACATCAACAACATAAATTTCGCCACCTACCTTAATTTCTAAGTCTCTGTTTACAGTACAACGGCTGCCCCATTCATCAAACAGTAACGCATTACTGCTACTCAGCAGTAATAGGCAGAGAATTGGTACCTACCTAAACAAGACGGCTTACCACCAGTAGCAAATTATAATTTTTGCGGGTTCAATTTCATGATACGATATTATTCCTTCACCGTGATAGTAGTTCATGAATATTTATTACGTACGTATTTCATTAGAAAAAATGGTATCGGTGTACGGGATGCGAACACCGGTAGTCGTAACGATCAATACAGATGGACCGGGCGGTTTATCATTTTTCTTTTTTTTCCTACCTAGCTTAAGAGACTATTTCAGCGTAACCGAGCGAGTAGGTGAGATCACAGGGCTCAAACCTGGCGAAGTTGCTAACACTAGCCCTAGCAAGAGCAGTTCTTCGCAGAATCTACCACCGGATCAGGAACGCGACCCACTGAGAAGATCCGGCGAGAAACTCACTGGGCTACGGGTTAGTTTAGGTACTCGCCGAGCCATTCGTCTCAAGCGACGGATTGGACGAGTATGATGACCGGTGTTTGAGGTACCTAAAGCGGTTTATCTTTTAGATAGAACACGATAGAAGATTCAACAATATCGAAATTGCTAATTAAGTAAGATGTCGATTTCATATATTGATCAATGGCTATGCGAGACATTCCTGATGAATCTCTTCAAAATGTTGCACGCAATGTATAAGAAATAAGAAATCACCTAACGTACGGGTCCGATTTCGTGCAAGGGAGGTTGTCGTCTCCTTCAACTTTTCTATTAACATTCACAAAAATCCAGAAGGTATCAAAAGCGAAATTCTCGTGCATCTGTAGCACCTGATCATCGGATGACCTTTATATAAGAGATTCAAAACTATACACGTAAAAATATATATCCATTATCGTAAGAAGTAGAAGTATTTCATGTATTTTAAATTATGCTCACGAGTGCTCACAGAATGGGTGGTATTTAGCGGAGGTGACTCATCGCTAGGTGCTCGCAGTATGCATGTCTGCGAAAACAATAAAATAGACCAATAAAACAAAAAAGACGAAAGAGAAATGGTCTTCTTTGTACATTTTTCTTCTTTTCATTACAATGTTCTTATCAAAAAAAACACCATGTTAATAACATTACCTTGGACTTTGTAAAATTTGTTTCTTTAATGGCAAATAGCTTTTGCAAATAGTTTCCCGATCTCGATACGATCGGAGCTTAATGCCTTTGTAGAGAACAAAGCATCCCCAAATGGATAATCGATGGAGCTTTCACACGTATCTCTTAAATAATGAGCTAAAAGCTTTTAGAGAATAGTGAAGGAAGAGCGCGTGATCTAAAACACGTTCGTTTTATTAGTAAAACCAGCTTTCGCTACCAAATTATTTACAGTTTGTAATCATGTTTAAGCTACAATATTGTTCAGGCGATTGATTTTAAAATTACGTAATGTAGTGGGTTCAACAGTTTTATTTAAAATTTTCGAAAATTTGTTTCTTTAAAAGCAGACGAGTATGCGATTCACTTGATAACGAATGTCTGCTGCCGCCTATCCTTCCTAGCCACGTTTCAAAATTAATATGTGATATCACTCAGACTGAAAATGTACATTTCAGATTTGCATAACACTTGGAAAAAAGTTACTCTAGAAAAGCCCTGTGAATAACCAGTAGTTGCAAATAGTACACGAGCTTTTGCTCAGGTTTTACAGCCCGATCCTGCTATGTGTACGTGGGTGTACCGGAGGGAGGCCGCCCCGTAGGGAGGCCCAAGTACCGCTGGTCTGACGCTGTGGAAGGAAATTTATGTGAGCTCCAAGTGTCGGACTGGTAAGGTGTTGCGCATCGCTGGGATGAATGGCAAAGCTTATTGTCGGAGGCCAAGACCCACTTCCGGGTCATAGCGCCAGCGCAGTAGTAGCAGTAGTAGCTTTTGCTCCGGTGACGGGTGGTCCGATAATAAAATAGCATGATCATTTCAAGCGACTCCTCTTGCACAAACAATTTTCTATGTAGGTCACGGTCGAATAACTTCAGTGCCTTCATTGCCGTCTATTGCCGAGAACACAAAATAAACAAACAATCTGTAAACTAATTAAATCATAACTAAAAGGGAATTTAATCTACCCGTGTACACAAGGAGGAAGGTATCTTGGAACGCACAATTAAATTTAAGTGCCAGCATCTAATTGCTAGCTACTGAGCAAAAACCTTTTTATTTGTAATAAAAGAACATAATGAAAGTGCTAATTAAAATTCTATTGTACTGTGTAAAGGCGTTTTTATAAATTTATGTGAGACTAGGCAAACTCGACTGTGGACCCTGTGACGTTGATGCGACAATAACACAAACCTCTCCTGAGGTCCTGGTAAACTTTCAACTCAATCTCATAAAATACGTTAATATTCATCGTTATACTTTTTTATTTTATTTTTTATTGCCCTTGTAGGCAGATGAGCATACGGCCCACCTGATGGTGAGTGGTTACAGTCGCCCATGGACTTCAGCAATGCCAGGGGCAGAGCCAAGCCGCTGTCTACCGTTAAAACTTATATAATACTATATATAGGTATACTACGTTATACTTATATAATACATCTGCAATAAACATAATTTACATGCATAAATGATAAATAGTAAGCATATTGTGTTTTAAATAGACGCGTACATAATAAGACTGGAAAATAATATAGCATCATCGACGATTTAACGGGCTCCCAGTCCACATGGTCTTGAGTAGTTATTTGAGCCCATAGACATCAACTACAACTATGTAAATGCTTAGACATGAGGTCTAAGTCTCGGCTATATGGTATAACGGCTGCTCCGCCCTTCTATCTGGAACGGATTGCTGATTCGCAGCAGAAATAAACGGCGTGATAGTATCTATCCGTGCGAGTTCACAAGACACCATCGCACCAGTAAAATTTGTATTTTTAATTCAGAAGACCTAAAGCTATTTTTTTATTGACTTCGTAGGCAGACGAGCATATGACCCCCATTATAGTTGAAGAAGGAAATGTCATAGCGCTCGGGAAATACAGTAGAGGGGAAGTAATTCCAAAGCCGGATGGTGGCAAAAAAGATCATGGCAAAAAAGATCTCTGAAAACGCACTGTGGATAGACGCAGTGGCTCCAAGTAGTCTGGATGAAATTGAACTCTATTCCGGTGGCGAGCGGCGCGATGGTAAACTGGTGGTACCGGTGGTAGGACCTCTTGTGAGTCCGCACGGATAGGTACCTCTACCCTGCCTATTTCCATGAAGCAGTAATGCGTTTCGGTTTGAAGGGTGGGGCAGCCGTTGTAACTATACTGAGACCTTAGAACTTATATCTCAAGGTGGGCGGTGGCATTTACGTTGTAGATGTCTATGGGCTCCAATAACTACTTAAAACCAGGTGGGCTGTGAGCTCGTCCAACCAAATAACCAATAAGACAAACAAAAAAACGAGGTAATGGAATCACCTCAAACAATTCTTCGTATTTTTCTACCAAACTCGAATTTTTGCCCCTTTAGTTCTAATTTTAAATAGTAGTAGGTAAATTAATCCAAACATTACTGTGGTTTCGGCCTAGAATGGGTTTCATCTCCATCACTCTTTCAGTGGATGTCGTAGAAGCCGATTAAAGGATTCACCGGAGATGACACTCAGTTCCATTTTAGAAACTAGAGCAGCAGAGTACATTTGACACGTTGTCATCTATACGGGATCCGGTACTAGACCCAAGCTATCCTTTAGACACAATCCACTAATTTTCTCCCGATAATAGGATCTTTACAAAAGGTCGCGATTTCGATCCAGTGGCCAGTGGTAGATTCAGCGAAGGCTAGGGTTAGCAAGTCCTGCCAGGATGAGTCCCGTGAGCTCTCATACCCGTCCGCCTGTATATGGTATAGCCCCTTAAGCTACCAACGATTAGGTAGGAGAGAAAAGACAGAGACAGAGAGAGTGCAAAATTCCATCATAATTTTAGTCGACCATGGCACTAGCTACTGTATAACAAAGTTTGTCTTGGATTGTTGATTAAATAATTTTAATTAACTGCTGTTGGTAACTGGTTGGTAGTGGCACCGCAAATATTTACTTCCGTCCCAATTTATGTGACAATCTCGTTGTCTAATTAATCTACCACGATGTCATTAATTAAGGACTACTATAAAAAGTTAGTAGCGTTGAGAGAATATTTGGGGGATAATCTAGCACATTCGTACTGGATACACAAAGTTAATAAATATTTGTGCTTTTCGTCGTTTGTATAATACAATAATGCTAAATTTCTTATAATTTTTTGTAGCATGTGTTAATAATGCTAATATATGAGAAACGCGCGAAAAATAGCAACAGAGTAAGTCAAATTACCAGATCTTTCCGGATGTAATTCGGTTTCAGAGAAAATTTCATTTCCATATAAGCATTCATACACACACGCGTAATTTTTGACAAGGGTTAAAAATACTCCGCTTTAGATCTTTAGCCGGGAAAAGATTGAATAAAAGAGGACAATGTGAAATATAAAAATCAAACACAATGCCTCTTCACGCCTGTGAATTCGGTGAAAAGGTTCAAATTCTTTATTGTGAAAAGTCTTGAATGATAGCACTCGGGGCACTCATAAATAAATATGATGACTGACCCTTGGAAATCTTAAGCGGATTATGAATAAGTGGACGTATAATTTTACTGAAATACGTGCACAATAATTGTTGATTACAAAGCTGCGTCTTCGTGCACATAAGCAGTTCCATAAGCTGATCCTGTTTTTTTTTCGACTACCCTCTTTATGTCAATTAATTACTGCAGCTAATATTATTATATATCGAAAAGAAAAGGTCAGTTTATAGTAGTACCCCGTTTAAAGTCCGCGCGTTTTGCGCGTTTTTCTTTGTTTAGAGTTTAATGTGGTCGCTACCAAACATCACGGGGTCACAAGACCATACTAAATTCGAATTTCAATCGAATTTTAATCGATAAACACATCGATTAATACATATTTAGATCGAAGGTATTAATCAATTATAATTATCCTAGTTTTAGAATAATAAATACCTCAGAAAGCCCCATAACAATTAAACCAATTCGTTTTATGGAACTTAAATATTTACTCAGCATTTCTGGCGGCTAAAAAGTTCGAATGAAATTTAAAATAAGAATAATACTGGAATGTTTTTGTAAGAAATTAAAAAAATATGATTAGAAGAAAATTATGTACATACAATTCTGGCCAAGGGAATTTTTTATTGCTTCCTTTGTAACTTTTCTCGCTTTGATTATTTAAATTGAATTATCATAACATTGGAATTCCCAATTCATAACATTTAGGTAATTTAATGAAAACATAAAAGAAGCAGAAGCTCAAACAAGGGGAATGCCTTAGGGTTTGCTTTTATATTAAAATAGTACAATTAATTTAATTACGAGACGAGATCTCCAAAAAAATAACGGAAAATCCCTAAGGCAGTACATGCCAGCGTTGAGATTGAAATTTCTAAAAAGATGCTTATAGAAGCGCTTGAGAAAACGGTGTTACGTAACTTTAAATAAGAAGCTTGGACGTATTTTATTTACCAGAACTAGAGTAAAAATAGAAATTCACTTTTTATTTTTTATTGCTTAGGTGGGTGGACGAGCTCACAGCCCACCTGGTGTTAAGTGGTTACTGGAGCCCATATACATCTACAACGTAAACGCGCCATTGAGATATAAGTTCTAAGGTCTCAGTATAGTTACAACGGCTGCCCCACCCTTCAAACCGAAACGCATTACTGCTTCACGGCAGAAATAGGCGGGGTGGTGGTACCTACCCGTGCGGGCTCACAAGAATTTAAGTAGTAGAATCACAACATCTTATGACACTATTTCCTAGACAGACATTCTGAAGTTATAATAGATACACACAGATGACAGTTACGATTATCTTCAGATCTAATCTAAAATAAATAAAAAAGTATTAAGTTATTTCTATTACGACCTTTTTAGGAACCAAGGCAATAATAAAAATCGAAATCAACCGTATTTACGAACACTAGTGGTCCCGCAGTAGTCGAAATTCGACTTTAATTAATTGAAATTTTAAGTTTGTACACTATCATGATTCTATTGTCAAGGACTATTATACTTCTTAATCACAGATTTCGTCAAGACTACACTTTAGACAAATATTAATAAAGAGAAAACAGTATTTAATCTATTCTCAATTTGACAGACTATAACTGACAAACTGCAAAGAAAAGTTTGAGAACAAACAAATAGTATGCATGCCTTTGTGTGTCAAATACATGGTAGTGTGTGTAATGTTTTCTTTATTGATTTAATGTATCTTTTATGCATTATTTTAAAAATATATTAGCATTGTGCACTTCTTCTCTATAATCTCTATAAGTGTGGAAAATTTCATACTCCCCCGTCCGCGCAATTTTCGTAAAAAGGGATACAAAGTTTTTCCTTCACGTATTAATATATAGATGCTAAACTAGACAGATAAGTGCATCAATATAAATTTTATAGAGCAGTTAAAAGCATTCAGAATATACTGTCGTTTTTAATTACACAAAATTTTGTATTTATACAGCACTTCGTAGTAAATACACGTTCCGTAAATCTGATTTAGGAGCCTAACGAAATAACTGTAAACCAAAAAAACAAAAACATACATTTTACACGCATTAAACCGCTAACGTAATTCGAGTTTTCCTCAAATTAAATGTTGACATTAGGAGGGTTGATTAAAATTTTCTTAATGGGAAACGTTTCTCGGAAAGGGATTTCTAACGACAACTTAATATTCTGAGCAGCTGCGTATGTTATATTAGAGATTCTGTAATGCAAAGACGCGAGTATGAAATTTTGTGAGGACATAAAATTCTTTGGATAATTAATGTTTTATGTTAGGGGGAGGACCGTAATAACGTTTGGAAGGAGAGCAAAAAAGTTTTCAAATTTTCAAAGCATTCCATTTGACCGCTGTATTTAACATAATATATTTCGATACTTCATTTTGTGGCATTAAGAGAAATCTTAAAATATTCATGAACGAAATTAAAGAACATACGATGCTTATTATGTTTTTAATACGCTTTTATTAGTTTCAGATGTACCTATGTAGGTATGTTTGTAACGGAATCATTGAACATGATTTTGACCCCCTTTAAAACGTCGGATTAACTCGAAACTTACTTATTAAGGACCGATGACAAATTAATATTTAAAAAAAAATGAAAAAAATAAAACGTTAAAAATTGAAATTTAGCTAAAAAATGAAAAATAAATAATAGTTTAAAAAACTAACAAAATACACTTTTATAGAAAATCCAACTAAAAAATAGAAAATAAATTTTAATAAATTTGAATTAAAAATTTTGTAAGAAAAAAATATTTTGTTAGTTTTTTTAAACTATTATTTATTTTATTTTAGAGGTAAGTCTAAAAATCATATAAAGAAGCTTATTGGCACTTAAAAAAAAACTTTGTTTCAAAAAAAATTAGCACATTACAACATACAACTCGCATTAGTCCTTACAAATCATTAATAAATAAATAAATTCTCACAAAAAATAAACGTCATTCGGCACAAGACTGCAAAGCCAATTCAGATCAAGGCAAAATTTAAGTGCTAATTAAATTATAACCACACAGTGGCCCCGGATTTAAATAATTAAGCAGATAAAATCAACAATGGCTTAGGGTATTTATTTTTGTATTTTAGTATATTATGTACTATAAAAACAAAAATAATTATTCACAAGGAACAAAGTTCTTATAGCATAGTATCAAACCCTAAATAATTACACCGTATTTTCTCTTTGCCGATCGTGTTTGAAGCTGAATGCCAATAAGATTATTTACTGGCACGGGTGGGTGCCACCGCCCCGCCTATTTCTGCCGTGAAGCAGTGGTGCGTTTCGGTTTGAAGGGTGGGGCAGCCGTTGTAACTATACTGAGACCTTGGAACTTCTATCTCAAGGTGTGTGGCGCATTTGCGTTGTAGATGTCTATGGGTTCCAGTAACTACTTAACACCAGGTGGGCTGTCAGCTCGTCCATCCATCTGAGCAATAAAAAAAAGAGGACTATCTGCAAGCCTCGTTTGAACAAGGACATGTCACAGCGCCAACGGCTCATGATCTATATTCTGTATCACTTGCTGATATTACGAAAATCTATGCTGAGTAATCCGGGGCTGAATGATAAGAGCTGTATAGACAGACAGACACGCGTGATCGATGCGATACGAATAAGCGTCCCAACATGGTATATCATATAACGAAGTGCTTGAGCACTCGCCCGAAAAATAGCCCTCAAGGATGACTCGTAACATTATTTCAAAGTTATTGATGTAATTTGTGGGTACTTTACGCAAAAAAATTTGGGGAATTTGAAAATAAAAATACCTGTTAATAATCACGTTTACGTCTGTCTGTACGTCCTAGTTCGTTGTTTGTGAATTTTATAACACATTGGGAGTGCCCAAGGCAAATTAATAAGCACGCGTCGTTATTTCAATATAAAAAAGTGTGTCATGGTTTGTCTTCAAAAAGATATACACCTTTTTATGGTTCTATTATTATTGTTTTATTTGAATTATTTTAAGATCGAAAAGCTATTTATGTGCTAAAATCGTATACATTTTTTCAGTATGATCATAAGTGATCACCGTTGCTTATAAAATTCGGCAATGTCAGGGGTACAACTAAGCAAAAACGTACATTTCTGTTTGCTTTTGATTGATTGAAACCAAAATAAAAACAGCTTATTCCTTCAAACAATTTTTTATTTGCCATTATTGGACATATTACTTCATCGGAACATCTACAGCATAAATGTTCATTTGTTTTTTTTTTATCTATGAACACAATATCCGTAGTGGCGAATAATATTAAAGGTCCAATACTACTATTTGACAGGTCCAACATAGCTCTAAGCATAATAATGTTCTTTCTCTTTTAATCACGCTCGTGAATCCTGAATTAAAAAAAATCGGTTGTCTGTAAAGTCGGTTTACTGACGACAGTTGAATGTGACAACGTCGTAAGAAAATACTGATGTAATGGTTTCATTTTTAATTTTTTTTTTCGCGTAGGCGAAGTTTAACGCGGAGGCCGATTGTGCCTCTTTGTCGCTCGTTGCACGCTCTCGCTTGCACTTCAAGCCTTAAATGGTACGCCTCAGAGCGAGGTAACGCCGCATGAGTTATGTTTTTTCGTGCGGCTCCATCGAATTATAAGACGTTGTCACGTCAATATTCGTCGCTTTTCAACAAATTTTATCATAATGCAAAACCAACAGCCAATTAAATAAATTATTTATTTGTATTTGTTATGTACATTTTAAAACAATTATAACATAACATACAGATCATCGTATTGTTTTAAAACATATTATCGATGCGTCTTCGGGCTAATAGATAAGATGTTCGCGTACGATTAACTTCCAAACTAATTACGCTCAGAATAATATTGATGTTACAAATGAAACAAACAAGCGCCTGGAGCTAGCTTGTGTAACATCAGGCGAATATGAAGCACAGTGTTCCCAAACAAGTCTCACTAATAAAGCCAAGTTCAGCGCTTCTGGTGACATCTATAGCCACTTGTGAGGCACGGTGAAGGTCCGCTTTGTGCTTAGATCAGCGCTGTCTTACGAAGGGCAAGAGTATAATCGATCGATGCCAGATACGAACGGAAACTTATTTATTTATTTATTTATTTATTTATTTTATTATTATTTGTGGTCATAGTTTAACAAAGATTAATAAGCTAATATTAATAAATGTATGACTATGTCCTGCTAGTAAAGCGTACAAATATTAGGTGTAAGTCTACATAAAAATAAAAAATAAAACTTAAATAATTCTACTTTATAATCTTAATTATCTAAAGTTATCGTCTAAATATTCTGACATACTATAGTAAGCCTTATCTATTAAAAATACTTGTAATTTTTGCTTAAAATCTTGTAAATCTACTGTCTTCAAAATTTTTATTGGTAGTTTATTAAATATTCTTGATGACATACTAAAAAAACTCTTGTCATAAAGGGCAGTTCTATGAGGTAGCGAAGAGATCTTTAAAGTATTTCTAACAGATTGCGGTTTTGCAAACAGATGTTTGTTCGTTTTGACAAAAATCGCTACCTCATAAATATATAACGATGTAAAAGTCATGATTTTAAACTTTTGAAAGAAAGGCTTACATGAGTCTGGTACATGAATGTTTGCTATAGCACGCACACATTTCTTTTGTGCTTTAAATACGTACTCTGTATTAGTGGCGTTTCCCCAGAATATTAAAGCATATCTAAGGGTTGACGCCACATATGCATGGTAAGCTGTCAGTACAGCTGANCACATAATAGGTCAGACTTACTAAGCAATCCATTAATATTTTGATGCATTACTCGTATCTTATTGTAAACGAAAAAACTCTTTTTGGTTGCTAGAACTAATCTGTGTATCGGAAATATCAGCATTATCATATGAATCAGATTCATTTAGCTGTAAGGTAGATTGTTCATAACACTTATTTAGGCTTATTATGTAGTTTTTTAATTTACTAAAACTTCCTGGGACACTCATTTTCCAATAGTGCAAACAAAAATCTATTTATTTATATACAGTTTAAGTCTAATAAGATCTGTTCGATTAAACTGTTTTATTCATTGGCTGTAGTATGAATATTAACGATCATCAATACAGTTACAATATATCGTCGTTGTCAAACCAGAATCTGCTATATGCACTTTTTGAGATTTTTATTTACTTTTTGACCTTTTCGTATAGTTCACAGCCCTATCTACCGAATAAAAAAAACTGTTATGTGTCTATAGCTTTAGTCGATAGTTTCCTTTTTTTTTCAAATTTCAATCGCGAATTTCATAGACAGTTTTTGTTTTTGTTATAAAACATTCCAACGTATTTTACGGGCGTGTCATCTGTTTTCATTACGCGTATCTCGACTAAAGGGCTTAGGTTCTGACCCTGAGAACGGAGGCTGTCTATAAAGTCGCAGCTTAAGCGCCTTAAACTTTCCATTGTCCGTTAATGGCAGGCCTTGAAACGTACGTACGGCAAAATGGGAATAACTTTAGATATAAATTAAAAGGTCTATGCATAACGTTAAAGTTTTTTGTTGAATTCGTGTGACTTACTTAACGTTTACACAGCGGCAATAACAAGACAATAATATACCCAGATATGAGGACAATAATAGTTTTTTGTTTACAAAATCAACTTTATGTGAAAAGGTTAAGGTTTAAAAAAGATCGTGTGTAATCGAGCATCCGCAAGATTTTCCGATTCTCACGCCATTTAATCTTTATGTGATATAAAAAAGGTCTGTAAAGTTACATGGGATACATGTAGGGGACACATACATAAGAAATAGAATCCGACCAGGATATAAACGAGCGCCATAACATTGAGGAGCTATGAACGCTGTCTGCACAACGCAGATAAACAATTTTAACCAAGCCAAATAGTTATACCCAGACAAATAGAATAAAATTAAGTAATTTTTATTAATAGAATAAACACTAATGCCGCTCATTCTTCCCATAAAATATACTTCAATTCTTTTTTTTTAATTGCTTAGGTGGGTGGACGAGCTCACGGCCCACCTGGTGTTAAGTTACCGGAGCCCATAGACATCTACAACGTAAATGCCGCCACCAACCTTGAGACATGAGTTGTAAGGTCTCACTTTTAACAGTACAATGGCTGCCCCGCTCTTCGAGATGAAACGCATTACTGCTTCACGGCAAAAATAGGCAGAGTGGTGGTACCTACCCGTGCAGACATAAAGACGTTCTACTACCAGTAATTACGCAAACTATAATTTTGCGGGTTTCATTTTTATTACACGATGCTATTCCTTCACCGTGGAAGTCAATCGTGAGCATTTGTTAAGTACGTATTTCATTGGAAAAATTGGTACCTGCCGGCGGGATTCGAACACAGATGCATCGCTACATACCGATATTCACCGGACGTCTTATCCTTTAGGCCATGACGACTTCATTTCTGGATATATCACTGCCTAAGATAGCTGTAATCCGCACACAATGCATTCTCGGCATATTAAACAAGTCGGTTAACCGCGTCCAACACAAGCTCAAACAGGAAGAAGCCGCATAAAATGGAACTTCCGAGTGAAATGATAAAAATTAGTACCTACTATCTATCGAATAAATTGAAGCGTTATGAATATTAACCGCTAATAAAGACACTTCTGATACAACTTTGAGACAGGCAAAACCCGTCGTAAAGTTACATAGGTAGATTCGTTGTTTTGTATATTCACGTCACATATCGATACTTTTTCTACGCGAACGATCGTTTCGGAGCTGCTGAAGATTTATTCGAATTGCCAGAAAAACGCGTGAGTTAGGTTAATTTGGCTGTTGATATTCTTCAAGCTTTTTCTTCGTGTTACATTATTTTTTTTAATTTCATTTTTAATACCTAATATTTCGAAGTGGTTGCCTTTTTTATTGCTTAGATAGGTGGACGAGCTCATAGCCCACCTGGTGTTAAGTGGTTACTGGAGCCCATAGACATCTACAACGTCAATGCGCCACCCACCTTGAGATATAAGTTCTACGGTCTCAAGTATAGTCACAATTACCTCTTTTTTTTTATTGCCCTTGTAGGCAGACGAGCATACTGCCCACCAGATGGTGAGTGGTTACCGTCGCCCATGGACTTCAGCAATGCCAGGGGCAGAGCCAAGCCGCTGCCTACCGCGAGTATGTAGTATTGTAAAGTAGGTTTTTTTGTTTAAATTAAATAAATAATACAAACAAAAATACTAAATACAATACGATGTACGATACCAGATGCGATACGATACGACACGATGCCAAACTAAGCATCGAATGAAATAGTTAAAAGCAAAAGCTCTGATTATCCTAAGTCTGTTTAAAAAAAGTATATATAGGACTTTTATGTTTCCTCGAGAGAAACAAACTTTTTATGATTAAGTCTAGGTTCGTATTTTGGAATGGTGGGCTCAGGTTTCAATTTCCAGGATGACAAAGTTCCAATTTTCCCCAGAAACTTTTGATGTCCTACCGGCTACGAAATATAAATAAAATGTAGGTATATGTTTGTAAAGACTCTTTCCTTAAATAAAGAAAACTCTATAAATCTTTACTGATGGTAGTTCGTATTATGTGTCGATTATTATCATCAATAATGCATATTTAATTGATTTCGACTACATTAGTGATATTCTCAGATTATTGAAGCCAGATCTTCTTCTTATTTTATTTATTAAATTTTGTATTCTTTCTCGGTCAATTTATTTGACATTTTTATATCTACGCATTTTTGTACGAAGTCTTCAAAATTGCTGTTTTCCGCTATGGCGTTGACTAAATTCGCGACGCAAACAAAGCGAAGTTTTATCATTAAGCTGGTGCTTGCAGTTTTGCAATTCGGTGAAGTTTTAATGAATTCCCATCGAAATAACGAACCGTATATAATTTCGGGACGCGATCGAACAGTACACGTTATTTACCGGGACTATCTTAATATTACAGTGTTGGTTAATTAGCTTATGAAGAGTTTGCAACAACGCTCGAATGGATCCCCCACTTAAATAGGACTCAGCGCGAAATTCTATCTCGCACTAAAGCTGTCGAGCTGTCCAACTTGTTCCTCGATATCTGACCGCAGCTCCTGCCTCCTGTTAATTTAACAGTCCGTTTCAATAATTTAAGCATTGCATACTTGACTATTTGAATTAAACATTTTGACTATTGTCTGAACTCCACGAATATCTTTAAAGCACTCGAAAATGACGCTACATTTTTTTTTAATTACGAACAATCATTTGTTAGGTACTAAAAGCGTCAAGAGTATTTATAAAATAAATTATTACTACTTATTAAGTATTTACCGGTGGTAGGACGTCTTATTACCTCCACCCTGCCTATTTCTGCCGAAAAGCAGTAATGCGTTTCGGTTTCAAGCAGGGTGGCAGCCGTTATACTGTAAAAACTGAGACCTCAGAATTCATATCTCAAGGTAGGTGGCGGAATTTACGTTGTAGATGTCTATGGGCTCCGGTAACCGCTTAACATCAGGTGGGCCGTGAGCACGTCCGCCCACCTAAGCAATAAAAAAGAGCCTCTGAAGATCCATATTGCTACAAAGAAACATGTCACCATCATCAGCCCACAAAAATCTAATTAAGGACATAGCCCTCCCCTAAACTTCGGCATTATGACAGGTCCTGGGCTGTCTACATCCGGTCAAATTTCACAAAAGCAAAAAACAGTCCGGGCTTAACAAACAGAATTAAGGTGCGCCACTAACATTGTAAATATTGATGGCGCAGCATAGATCGAAGAGTGGTGAGGCGTATTTTCGAAATCGTATTAATCTGGTACGCGTCTGTTTACCCTAAAGCAGGTAACTCAATCAACGCGCTCTGTCACCTATCGCGGTCCAGCTCCTATAAAGTGCTGTCATGCATACTGATCACTCATAGCACAGAGTGATACCGTAACAGGACTTATTAGTGAACAACTTTTTTGTGACCTCAAATGGCCGATGACGTCATAAGCTCATCATCATCATAATTTTTTCCTATTACCCTGTGCTGGGGTGTAGGGCTCGAATCAAATTTTCCCATTTACATCGGTCTTGGGCAGTCTGTTCTAGCTCCTTCCACGTCATGCCCAAGACCCCTAGCTCCTGCTCCACCGAGCGACGTCAAGTTGTTCTGGGGCGGCCTCTATTCCCTTTGCCAGACACTTTCCAGGTCAGTGCTCTCTTTGATAGGTAGGTATCGGGCTTTCTCAAAATGTGACCAATCCAATGCCACTTCCGCTAACGGCATAAGCTACTTAGTGTAAAATTGAGCTCACGGTAACACAACATAAATTTCCTTCATTTACACGTTTTGGCTTTGGCGCAATTCTCCTAACCTTCAAAACGGAATGAATGATTGCTTCGTTGTAGAAACAGGCAAGATTTTTCTAATCTACTTATTTCTACGCTCGCACATTCCTTGAGAAACGAGTTCTTAGTATCAAATAGCAATATTTGAAGTCATCGTGGCCTAAAGGATAAGACGTCCGGTGCATTCGTATGTAGCGATGCACCGGTTTTCGAATCCCGCAGGCGGGTACCAATTTTTCTAATGAAATACGAACTTAACAAATGTTCACGATTGACTTCCACGGTGAAGGAATAACATCGTGTAGTAAAAATCAAACCCGCAAAATTATAATTTGCGTAATCACTGGTGGTAGGACCTCTCGTGAGTCCGCACGGGTAGGTACCACCACCCCGCCTATTTCTGTCGTGAAGCAGTAATGCGTTTCAGTTTGAAGGGTGGGGTAGCCGTTGTAACTATACCGAGAACTTAGAACTTATATCTCAAGGTGGGTGACGCATTTACGTTATAATGTCTATGGGCTCCAGTAACCACTTAACACCAGGTGGGCTATGAGCTCGTCTACCCATCTAAGTAAAAAAAAAAAAAGAAAAAAATATCTTTATATATTTTTGAGGCAAGAATATTGTTACGACCACAAGAAAATCATCATATCGTGAAATCAGATTATCCATGATCAATTGATTGCGCAACGCAATCCTGAACGAAGTGACAAAACACCGGTTTTACCGATATTAACGGTTTTCGTGGTGAATAATACACTACAAAAACAAATGTCGTGAGCACGATACATTGAACGCGACACACAAAGCCCTACCAAATATGATATCCTGTGAAATAACTCCTATTTGATATTATAATCATAAAGGTGCGGTATTTCGTACACGGTTTTGTTTTATTAAATAACATATTGTTTCAATGTTTATCGGACAGTGTTTGCTTTGAGGTCTGATTTATATTCATAATTTGGGAGATATACAATTTTGTTTGTGTTTGTTTGCTAAATATTGTCTATACGTAATCAAAACTCCAAGAGTAAAAAAACTAGAAATGAGACAAACAAAACAGTATTTTCCCTAAGATTGACCGAGATTATTTCCCGCGTGATGTTATGGGCTTTCTGAAGTCCATAAGGTAAGAACCGTCACTGACCTTCAAAAATTCGATTTGAAGTCTTAATTAAATTGTAACACTGACTAAAGCCTACCCTTCAAGCCGACATCGCGGGATTGGTGATCGATACTCGTGGAGTGAACAATACGCTCTTTAAGTGCAAACTTAGAATTTTCTAAATATTGTATTTGTTACAAAGTTGTCTTTTTAATGCGCTTTTATTAGCTTCAGACATATGTATGTTAGTATGTATGTAACAGAATCTTTGAACATGATTTTGACCCCCTTCAAAACGTCAAATTAACTCGAAATTTGGCATACGTACTAAGGAGCGATGACAATTCACTACTTAAAAAAATATTGAAAAAATTTAAATTCAACTAAAAAATGGAAAATAAATATTAGTTTAAAAAAAAAGCAAAAAAATGCACTTTTATAGAAAATCCAACTAAAAATATAAAATAAATTTTAATAAATTTGAATTAAAAATAGTGTAAAAAAAAATTATTTTATTGTAAAAAAAGCGCGGAGTGCATGGTATCAGTAGTTATAAATATTTTATGAACAGATATGAGTAGAAGGGTAGAAGGGTATTTTGATAATACCCTGAAAAGCACCCCACGCTTTTTTTACAATAAAATCATTTTTTTAAGTAGAGAGGCACTAAACAGGTGTTCGTAATAGCCGTAGGCTTAGTTTTTTTTCCTACTTACACTGGTAGCCTCCGAAGGTTATGCCAGCGTAGCAAGCAGGAGCAAGTAGGTGAGCTCACGGGGCTCTAACCTGGTGACAAGTGCTTCGCAGAATCTACCACCGGATCGGAAACGCGACCCACTGAGAAGTTCCGACGAGAAACTCAGTGGGCGAAACTTTGGGTAATAACAAAATTGAAGCCCGTCAAACTTCTTCTTTTCTTTATTCTCTCGGTCTGGAATTTCGTATTTCTGTTGAAGCAGCCCCTCAAATGAAGTACATACTAGTATTTATTTAGCAGCCATAAATATTAGTTCTAGGTAGACGAGCAAATAGGCCACTTGACAGATAGTTGACAGGCCACCATCAGACATGGACATTAGCATTGCCACGAACAGAGCTACGCCGGTGTTTACTAGCAAGCCACTACCTACTTCCGATGCTGCCGAAAGCCAAGCGGTTGCCTACTGAGTATTCGTCACAAGTATCTCTGCCTCTTTGATCCATTATCAAGCTCAAACCATTTTGACCCAATTTTGAAGAAATTTGATACGTAAAAGTTTGAACCCTAGAATTGAATCTAAGCTACTTTTCATCCAACTGCTGAATATAGGTCTCCGCCGACATGATACAAAATATAGTCCATGCAGGTGAATCAGCGGGTAGAAAGACAGTTTATAAAAAAAAATGGCCCTTTATATTTCATTGTTTGTTGAAGTCATTAAATATAGCTAATATACATGTTTTTGCAACAATACAGAGAGCAATAAAAGAATATTTATAATTCGAACTTCGAGCCACCACTGACATGGGTGAACCTTCAAATCTAGGACAGAAGAAAAATTCCTAAAAATAAAACTTCACAAGATTCTTCTCGACATATCTTATTTCATATTTCTGTTTCGCCTCATTTCGTTTCACATTGTAGACGAACGCTTGAACTGAGTCGTAAAGTGCAAGGGAGTCAGTCGGTCCTAATAAATTATAAATGAGCCGGTGCGCGGAACGTTAAAATTCTTACAAAATTTCAACTTTTACAGCGCGCATGCAGATTGTATACTCACGTTTTTACTGTTCACGTATCGCGTTTTTGTAATTCGAATATTTTTGTGAACGATTCTCTGGTCTCTTGCGTAACGTTAAATTCAAGAGACGGAGTAAAGTGAAATATTTACTTCAGTTTAATCTAAGGGACATAGGGTGAGAGATTTATAATAGTTTTCGATTATATGTGGGTGGATTTAAATATGCATTTTTTCATGTAGGTGTCATGAAAGCGAATAAGGGACTTACCGCAGTCTTGGCAGGGGTAATCTCTGAGTATTACCATCATATACCGGTCACCGTCCTCGTCGAACTCGTCGCTTGCTACGAAGAGCTCGACGAGCGAACTAACCCATAGACACAGCCCACTGAGTTTCTCGCCGGATCTTCTCAGTGGGTCGCGTTTCCGATCCGGTGGTAGATTCTGCGAAGCACTGCTCTTGCTACGGTCAGTGTTAGCAACTCTCCGGTTGAGCCCCGTGAGCTCATCTACAAACGTTAGGGCGAAGCTGAAATAGCCCCTCAAGGCTATCAGCATAGGTAGGAAAAAAAAACCATGATATTATATCACCAACTGCCATTTAGTGTTTGTAAATATAGGCCCCACGATTCCGTCTGTTTTTGCAAACAAGCAATTTTGCGTTCAGGTTTTAAAGGTGGGACATACGTTGTGCTCATATCTTAAGATATAAGCAACGTGTCGTCTATGGGCACAGATAACTACTTAAGACCAAATTGTCTATAAGCACATCTACCCAGCCAGTGAATAAAAAAAGAATTTTAACAATCGAAAAGGGGCAACCATTGCCGGAACCAAAACAAAAATAAACTGATGACCTAAACTAAAAATACCAAGCTAGAAAGATAGAAACTATAGGCTGAGGCTGCCAGCGCTTCAATGCACTCTGCCTTTTGTAAATGATAACCACCGCCCGAAATTTACAATTAGATTTTGTTTAAAACAAAATCCCTTCGATTTTATATTTTCCATGGCAGTTTAATACGAAAACTAAATAAAAAATCATAGCCCTCGGTAACTTCTCCGTCACAATTTGATCGGAACCAGGAGTAATGAAAAAATATAGTGCGTTTTCTTGAATCCCGATGTAATTGTAGAACGATTTTGTAAAAAAAAGAATAGTTATTTAATTTGATCGGCGAACGAGCTCCCGGCCTATGCACACTCAATTAGATATTAAGTAGTCTGTTAAATTTTCAATTAAAAAAATCTACTGAAAAATTATCTTTTGTGATATTTTACACAACTGAAATTTGCCTCTCGCGTCAAAGGATGTTTTACTGGACAGTTTAGGAGTTACGTAAAATGACGATCAAATATTTTGACAGGCCTTTTGGCGAACGGCGTAACAACGTACACAGACGACAGAGTAATTAAATTCTTGTCTAATACTTTAGGGAAGCTAAGTTTTGCTTGTCATTTAAATTGATTAAATGTGTATTCGGCATGACCGAAGTTACCTTACTATTTATTATATTATTATTATTATTATGTTATTTACTGGTGGTAGGACCTCTTGTGAGTCGTGCGGGTAGGTACCACCGCCCTGCCTATTTCTGCCGTGAAGCAGTAATGCGTTTCGGTTTGAAGGGTAGGGCAGCCGTTGTAACTATACATGAGATCTTAGAACTTATATCTCAAGGTGGGTGGCGCATTTACGTTGTAGATGTCTATGGGCTCCAGTAACCACTTAACACCAGGTGGGCTGTGAGCTCGTCCACCCATCTAAGCAATAAAAAAAACCTTGAAGAATGGTAGATAAATAAAGAGAGAAAGAATCATTAATTCTCTATCTACGCTAGTGTTTGAGCTAATAACACGGAGACCGGCTTAGGTGGATCCATCATGATGTTAGTTCTGGTATACAACACAGTAAAAAATCCTAACTTGTGACGACCATTAAAAATCTTTTGTCAACACAATCCTTTGAGCTAGACTGAACTTCTTCAATGGCATGTAATATTGATTCCTAGACGCCATTTTAGACTTTACATCATACTATCTAAGCACTTGACACATTTATGTATATTGAAATAAATATGATATATCCAGTAAATAGTGCATACTGTTCAACCTGAGGCCTTAGAACTCATGTCTTAAGGTGGGTAGCCACATTTACGCCAGATGTAGATGTCTATGGGCTCCGGCAATCACTTAATACCAGGTGGGTCGTAAGCTCGTCCAGCCATTCAAGCAAGAAAAAATAATTAACAGAATTATAAAACAAACAATTTTAAATATTAAACTTGAAGGTATAACGTAAAGTAAAAACATAATTTAGAACACCATCCGCTCTAAAACTTTATCATTCTGCTTAATATCCGTACAGAATATAAACCTAATAAGTATTTCGTGACCCAAATGACACTCCGTGGAGAACGACACTCCCAAACAAAATATATATGTATACTATTGTATAAGTATATAATAAAGAGTAGATGCTCTCCCTAAGTGAGCGTGAAACAGCCCTTTCTCGGTCCTAAATGCCTTAAATATTAAATAGCTATGTCCGTCATAATGTTGCGCAACTGATTAAATACAGAATCATTCCTCGAGATACCAGTTTCATTTCCCTTCGGACGTTGAACTTGTAACGTGAAATTACTTTGCATGCTTCACGCACTCGCTCGCAACGGAAAAAGGCTATCATAAAACATAAGTAATGTGAGAGAACTGAAGTGTACGCTACCGTATAGCGTATTAGTAGGACGCGTTCGCTTTTGTTAGATTTTAAAAACTATAAACGTATTATCCTGTTATATCCGGAAACTGTATGTTTGAACTTAATATAGCTAATTTTAACGGCAAATAATAATGCGAAACAATTTTATCGGACAACGCGATCCTTCGATTATCAAAGTTGTCATTAAATTTGTGAAGAACCGTAGTAGTCGAGGTTAAAACAAGACTTACTTATGTGTTATAATGAGCTCTTTAAAACGAGGCTAGTTCTGAAGCAAGACAAAGTTACATAATGGAAACGAGAACTCTGAGAGTAGCTGTGGAAGCGTAAATTTTTAAGTTAGCGCTGCTTGTTAGCAGTCCCACCTCAACACCTCGACACTAAAGCGGCTCACGCAACTACAACTAAACTAGATACCCCGAGATGTTTCCCACTAAGGTCATGTATATACTATTCAGTCTCATTTCTTACATTTGAGAATGATTTTTTATGCTATGGCCTATTTTCTTTATTAATTACCAAAGCATTATTGTGATATATCCTCAGACTAGCTCAAAAGTCTGCATATTTGGTTGCGGGAAATGAGATGGAGAAAATATAATGAAGAAATTGGTATTACGAATATAATAGCGGCTCAATAAGACCAAGCTTGCAAACTTTTCCTTATGATTTATCCTTCTCTTCCTCCTTATGTCGTATTCCTCACGGGTGAGGGTCGTGACCGCCCCTTTGTATCAACTTCGCACGCAAGATCTTTCTTCATCTATTCTTGTCTCTGGCAGTGTGTAGGGCGTTGTGAAATCTGGAATTAAGAGCGATGCGGACGTGGTAGGACCAATATATTGAGTTGCGCCCCCAAAGTCTCTTCCCATCCACTTTACTGGTCACGATGAGCCTCTCGAGATTATTACCATCTTGCGAAGACACTCGGATGACAGCCGCGAGAAGATTTTGAGTTCTTGCAAAATTCAAACGTTAGCCCGAAATGCTGTCAACGAAAAAGAGAGCATCTTTCTCCAGCACCACATCTCAAAGACGTCAATGCGCTTACGGTCTGCAGATTTCAGTGACCAAGGCTCAGCGCCATATGAAAAACTCGAGAAGATTATAATACGTACTAGTTTGGTTTTGGTCTTTACGGAAATATTGCGATCTCTAATTCTGGATTTCTGGATTTGAAAATTCCGATTTTTTCCGAGCTGAGTCACGACACTTTTGCCCATGCAAATTCTTCAGCGCACTTCCTTCTCGCACGAACCATTGCTGATGCACTGATGTTGGAACCCAGGTTGTTAAAGTTGTCCGCTATTTCTAGGTCCAATGCAGTTCTGGAACTTACTGGGAGTTCCAATTTTCCAGAACTATCCACCACCATGACTTCGTTTTTTTACTTGTTTATGGAAAGCTCAATTTCCTTGCTTATCCACTCCATTCGGTCTAGAAGCGCAACCATTTCCAAATCATTAGCTGCAATAAGAGTAGTGTCATCGGCGTAACGCAAGTTGGTGATTAGTTGGTTAATATGATTTATAACTACATACATATGAATAAAATTAGAATATTAGGTCGATCTTTCTACACATGTAAAACAAGTGTATGGAATTTACTCAAATAAAAGGAAACCTTTCGAAGTATTTGTATCTCATTTTTTCTATTTCTAATTCTACAAATGTATATGTTTGTCTTTATTTACGGAGGCTTCTTGAGAGTCATCGCCGTCTCAAACAATAATTGTATAACTCCCACACAAAAATACGACCACAAAACAATAAAGTACAATTCTGTCCTCTTTTTTTAACCAATAGCTTTTTATTAGTAGGCATTGACGAGTTTTACCGTGCCATCAATAAAGGTATTATTTTTTTAAGTGTGAATTAAAAAAAACATATATATTGTAATACATAAATAGAATCTAAATTATGAGTTGTTAGTGATTATGTTCGAAAATCGATAATTGAGCAAACACTAACTTTAATAAATGAATATGAAGTCGTCTTTTTTTGCGATAAACAAGAATTTTTAGTCAAAATATAAATATGGCCTGATCTTCAATTGTACTCTTACCTTAACACTTAAGCCGTATAGAGGTGAGAGGTTATCTTACACTAATGCAAAGTACACACTGCAAAGACCCTTACAAACAGGCAAGAAAGATCAAATACATTATTTTCACCTGTTCTCAAAACCTTTTTGTTACTTATTTATTCTTTATTGTACATAGAAATATTACGTCAAAAGGTACAATTTAAACGGTACGGTAAAAAGGCAAGCTTAACTCAGATATAAGTTTTCTTCTAGCAAACGAAAGGCGAAACCTAGATTTTTATTTCAAAAAAAATTACTTTATAAAAATTAAATGTTCAAAATAACATTAACGAATCACTTTAATTATTGCTGATTTTCACAAATATCCACTAATCAAACTATTTTTAAATAAACCGATCTAGGATAATTGGAATGACAATATTAGTTATATCCAAGAACTGATTAAAAAAACGCAACTGATGATTTTTGAATTATTACAACATGAATGGTCGCAGCAGTATCTTGAACACGAGGTCGGAGTGTCAGTTATATTGTACAACGGCTGCTTCATCCTTAAAACTGAAACTTATATCTGCTACACGACAAAAAAATACGGAAGATGGTACATCATTTTTGTATTTTTTTAAGTTAACCTACGTACACCCGGTCGGCAGTGTATCGCGTTCCGACCCGGCAGGCTGGTTCTGGCCCAGCGGGGTATCCCGGAACACCAGCGACATCGCCCGGGCGGCCTGGTAGGGCTGCCGTATCGCGGAGACCGACGTCGTTGGTAGTCGACTATCGCCTCGACGACCCGTCGGTCGGGCGTCCTCGGGGTGGCGCCGCGTGTCTGGTTGTAGTGTTGACCGCGGGAACCCCCCTACTCTGACAGGGTTTTGACCCCAAACGGAGATCGGACGTCGGGTGTAAGAGTACAGGGGTGTCGTTTAGTGGGTAGGGCCCTAAAATTCCTTGGGTCCACGGTCTGCTCCCAACACCTTGCAGATCGTCGAGTCCCACATACCCTGCGCGCCCCCTAGGTGCGGGGACCTGGTAGGAGGTACGGCACCAGCCCGAAAAAAAAAAAAAACCTTCACAACACGCCCCGTCACCAGTATATTATGTTAATTTTCCACGTTTCACTATTATTATTTGCCGTCAAATAACAAATCGAGTTTTGTATATGCGAAAGTCGCATTTGTTTAAAAAACCCCTAAGTGAAAATAGAAGTGAACAACCACGCCATTGTCGACGAGAGCTTTGTAAGTAAGAAATCAAAATCTTAAATTGAATCTGTAATGTCGAGATTTATTTGATATGAACCGTGACGTAGCGTAGAAGGTGTAATTACACTCAATCAAGCATTAATAAGCCCAATTTGCTTTCAACTCAAGCCGATTTACGGCTTTGATACGTGTGTAATGAACGTACGGACCACGGAATATCCAATTGTTCGTAAATGCTACCCATTTTACGTATTTAAGATTTGATTTTGAGATTTTGGTAATGTCGTTTTTTTTTTTCGCTGTTTCAACAGCTTTTATTGACGAATGATAAGAACGAATTTTTTATGCTAGTATAGGAAGGAGATAACAAGAAGCAAGAAATATAACAGGTAATGAAATTTAGTGATAAACAATTATTATTGCTCCAAAATACACATGTATGACAATGAAGAAGCAAATTTCACAACTGGACTTAAAAAAAAATCTATTTACACTTTATTGCAGATAAATAGTTTGTAAGAAAACAAACGGTATGTAAAAGTCGAACTTAGCTCATCTATAAGTTTTTATCAAGCAAACCAAAGTATCTTAACTTGTTCGCTAAATTACATTTTAAATATATACCGACTCTGTAAGAAAGGTCCTGTAATCCCACAAGTACACGGTAGGCAGCGGTTTAGCTCTGCCCCTGGCATTGCTGACGTCCATGAGCGACGGTGACCACTTACCATCAGGTGGGCCGTATGCTCGTCTGCCTACAAAGGCAATAAAAAAAAGTACGAAGAGAGTAATTGTTGGATTGTCAAAAAGACTAATTTAATGATGCAAATAATTAATAAACATTGTATTACTGAAATTTCACGCACTAAACGGCTAAGCTTCACGTTCACAAACATGAGATCCATGTACGAATTTACCAGGTCACACTGCGAGCTCGTCCTAAAAACGGGGCAAATGGTGTTGGATCCATTTTGTATGAGCTGTCTCAGCTCGTTCGAGGGCGGTGAAGTAAACTGAATTTAAAAACGTAAACACTCATCAAAATTTAGTACGGGCCAGTTCGGAATGGACGAATAAACATTTTGATTTTAACACAAAATGATTACGTTTTGATGCAGATTAAAATTAATATTTCTTTAGTATTGGATTCACGAAGCGATCATTCGAAACAAATTATCCTCCCTAAATTAATAAAATTGATTTTGAAATATACGTGTGGAATGGTTATTAAAAAATTATATTTAGGATTTCAATTCAAATTATGCAATAGTTATTCTTCAATGACGAACACTGATACAAATAACACAGTGAAGACAACAAAGGTTACATTATATATATGCAGATATCACAAATACGTGCAGAAATAAAACTTAAGAATTTGGGAATAACGACTGCATGAACACGTCATTTACCAAACCATACGCGATGGTTATATTATGAAAATAATTGTCTTCAACTAAACGACTCATTGGTTCTGTGTAATGTCAAGGATTTTTCGGAGGGCCGCGAACCTTCACAATACCTTTGAAGATTTGTAAAGTCTTTGAGAGCTTGTCCATTCTGTGTCACACGTTTTTATCGTCCTCTGCCTTGATAATTAAGGGATTTAAATATTCAAGACGCTTTTAAGATATACTCTGGACAAAGTAAGACAAAGCGAACGAAAATTTTCTCCAAAGACCGGGCCCACTCTGCTGCCGTTTTCACCTCATTAATATTATTAAGGTCTTCTTCTTATACGCACCTTGTGCTTTAGTTTATTAATAATTCTAATACGTTATATAACGTTAGAAATGTACGGTCGAATTACATCAAAAGAAAATTGAAAATTAATCAAAAAATGAGGATAAAATCGAAATTTATAGAAGAAAAACTTGATCACGAAATTATAACAAAAGGGTTTTCTTTTTAATAAATAACTTTTTCAAAATTAAATATAAATTAGCTTAGAATAGCCCCACCCAAGTTTCTTCAGTAGATGTCCTGAAAGCCGTCTAAGGTATTCGCTGAGTAATGGGCAATGCTTTCTTACAGTTATACCCAGTGGTAGGGCGTATTGTAAGCCTACCCGGGTCCTCCTCCTCGCGTCGTTTTCCGCATTACTGAGGGTCGTGATTCCCCCGCTGCATCAGTTTCTCCCCCAAAAAATACCGGTTCTGGGCTGCCTGCAACCATACTATATCCATACATCCTACTCATACCGGCTTATTTATTTTTATTTCGGAATGTTGGTTCGTGAACACGTGCTACGTGGGTTTTTTTTTATGTTCCTTACCTGCGAGACTTGAACATAATATGCATAGTGGCACTGCTCAAAACTACTATGTACACGGCGTGACTTATCCTTAAAAACCACGAAAATGCAGGCGTCTGCATTCAAGTTGTAATATCTATAGGCTTCTATTATTATTTTTAAACTAGATCTAGGCAATAAATAAGTAAACAAAAAATACAATGTAACATTGTTACGCCTGTAATATTAATGCCATCTATCGTCAAATAGCAGAAATGAATATCTAAAGTGCTAGTAACATCAAGAACGTCGGAGAAGGGCAACGCCATCTATTAGCAAATAGCGGAAACACATCGAAATTACTCGATTTGTCAGGAATGTTTTCGATAGTTCTAGGGATGACGTATCGATTATAAAAGCGTTGCAGAAATGACACGAAGGCGGTTATTAATCGGATCTACTCGAAGCGAAACAGCGAACGAATCACCTGAAGCGAAGCGGAAGAAGTGAATTACGAATTTTGTAAAATGTTCTGCAAGTGCTCTAAGTGTTAAATTTTAATTTGTACTTCGGTGGAAGTTTTATTTATCCCGAACCTCAGCGCGTAACAATATTATATATGTGCTATACACAATATTATAATTTAATGAACCTGAGAATTTCTAACACCGTTAAACTCGTGATTACATACTCGCCTAACTGAACCTCTCTAAGTCGCCCTAAACAACTTTTCAGATGTAACAAAACTAGCTCACTAGGGACACGTGTTAAGCCAGACTGCTGTACACAGAATATAGTTGTGTTTTTATGATATAACTAGACATTAAATTAAAATGTTATGATTCAATCTTGCGTTTAATATTTTCACTTAAAATTTTTTATGTGTCGAAGAATACTTATGTTTCGTGGTCACGGACAACTAAGGCATTATTTGAAACTTTAATATCGCTCTAGCCGTCAGCTAATTTTTTTTAAATACTAAGGACGTTTATATTGTTTTGCTAATCCTTAAAGGAAGCTAAAGTTAAAGGAAGTTAAAGGAAGCTAAGTAATCTTTAACCGAAGAAACTAGTAACTGTTATTTATCATTTTGATTCTAAAGTATTATGAATATAAGCTGGAACGTTTTTGCCTTCCAGATAATGAAATTAATCAAATTGGTGAAGGCACAACGATTCAAAAGCCCCTGTAGATTCCTCCTTAAACAAAAATATTTTCAACAATAATTCCAACCAAAAACAAAAATACAAATTTTCAAGAAAATTTCATTCAGGACTATTTCTGAAACATAATTTATTTCACATAATTAAAATTAATGAAAGCATTCGTATTTAGAAATTCAAATATCTCGTAAACAGTTCATTCACAAAGCGATAACTAAGAGCAAGTTTACCAAAAAAACAAAATAGTAATTAAAGTTTCAAAAGCAATTAAGTACATTTAAGTTAATGAAATTGCCGTCAGCTGCCGTTGATAGAACGTCCAATTTGCTTTATAGAGGTCGTAAAGTCGCGTGCGTATGTGGGATACTTACTATCCGGTGTCCCCACATCTATCTACGGGAGTGACCGCTTAAGAATTGACAGGACAAAGAGCTGGGCCATTACCGCGAGCCTTGAAATTGCAACGCTTAACAAAGGACTTTGCTGTCTCACGTCTATTCAATTGCAAAAAAGGTCAAAAAACACATAATATCGCTACCGACCAGAGAAAATAATGAGAGGAGGCTGTTTTTATCGCCCACGCGTTTAAAAGTAATACCAAATTTAATAAGGCGACTGAATTAATTTAGCCTAAACGAAATATATGAGTGTACCAGGCTCACCACAAACCGGGAGAAGTGGCAATTACCCGTGAGGCGTATAACATCTGCCCACATCGATGATACTGAATGATCACCACCGCTCTGACAAGAGTGATAAAACAGAAAAAAAAACGATATTTTTTTTGTTGTCCTCCAGTCTTTTGGTACGCGTAACTTGTGAGCATATTTTAAATTTATCTTCTATGGTGTCCATCATAAGTTCCGGGGTTAGCGTTTGACTTCTTAAGGACATTTTCTGCCTGTCAGGTTTTTCTGACAGTGTCTTGGCATCCGGGTCGAGTATACGGGCACGATTGATTCCGTGACTTATAGTTCAATAATTCAACAGGATGACCGAAATACGTGCTTTCTATATATACGTTGTGTACATACATGAACAGACCGTAACTTCTAAGGATGACATTAACATGAAACTTTCTCTTAACGTAGAAGCTAGCTAAGTTAGCGTAGAAATAATTTCATAAAAAATAGGCTTGTGTGATCGCTTCTTTATGCTTTGACAATGCTCATCTGAGTTTAAGATTAATACAATCAATTTCATAACTTTCGTAGAAGATGAATTAGTACAATATTTTTGTATTCGCGATGTAAACTGTTGATGTTCAATATGGTGGCCGAGCTAATATTTAGCCCATTGGTCCGAGAATGGGCGAAATAGCGACACGCTTCTCCTTCGAAGCTTTGTGTGCTTTTTCATAGTTGCTCAGCAGAGACCCCGGCGAAGCTTACCTCTATGTCCGACTCGGAACTGGCCCACTTATGGCTTAGCACGCGCATAACTCCTAAAAACATAGGATGATTTTTGAAGGGACATTACTGCCCTCCTCCCCGTGAGATGATAATTTTTTAACAAATTTACTCGCATGAAAAACACATAATCAGTATTTACAATATTGGCTAGCGAGTTTCGTCAGTTGAGTTTATATATTCAGCCATAGTGGCAGCGAAACGTAGTAGGCCTTACCTTGTAAGAAAAAAATTTAGACAGTTTCCAATTTATAAGAATCCATATCGTTTCGTTCGCTCCGAAAGTTAAAATAAATAGACAGAATAGATTGTAATTAAACACTGTTTGAGGTCAATCGGAAACTTTATAGAACTTTAAGAGCTACTGGTAAACTTCGTCTCTTCCAGGTTTTACACGACTTTTTCAACTTCAAATTGTGAAACGATAGAAAAAGTTAAAGTTATAGTTTTGGATAGAATAAAATCCTAGTTAAAAATACAGCGTGTTCAAAAACTATTAATTTATAAATTATCGATACCGCCGGTTCAATTTAAAACCGGACCATTGTTAAGAAAAGTTTTGTGGCGTATACTTTGAAAATTTCGTCTAATACAAGTTTTTTTCTGAAAGCAGTATAATGCGTATTCGATTTAACATGTTTTCACGCATATTACTAATTGACAACCTGTCAGTTAAGGCAACATTTTTAATGGCTTGTAGTGTTGACCGCAAGAACCCCCCTACTCTGACCGGGTTCTGACTACGGACGGAGATCGGACGTCGGGTATAAGAGTGCAGGGGAGTCGCTTAGTGCGGTAGGGCTCTAAAATTCCTTGGGCCCGCGGTCTGTTCCCAACACCTTGCAGATTGTCAAGTCCACATACCCCACGCGCCCCCTAGGCGCGGAGACCTCGTAGGAGGTTCAGCAATCGGCCCGACAAAAAAAAATTGTTAATGGCACGGACGACTATTACAGTTAAGACGCTTCATCGTCTGTCAGCCTAGAAATACGATGTCAGATCAGTTTTTTTTTTGTTGCTCAATGCCAGTAGATAGGCTTTCAGCCCACCTATTCTTAAGTAGTTACTGGAACCCGTACATGTCACAGCGTAAATGCAACAAACCTTTCGAAGTTTCAATGATGTGGTATGACAAGCTGCGTCACAGAAACAGTGCCATTCCCTAGCACCATCCACCAACCATGCATAGATGCACCATCTCGTAAAAACTGGCAATGAGGTGTAATAGGTGTAATAATAATATATGTGAGGTGTAATTAATGTAATATTAAGATTTACATTTCAACAGATTAACTAAAACAAATTTAATCATCTGAATACGAAATCTGTTTGCACAGCCCTAGGTGCAAACGTGCTCTCATCACACGTAGCAATATCGGATGGATCAGTCTATCTGGATACGGGAATCAATTAAAATTGCTTCGCTTCAAGCCTGTCACAACTGCGTACTGTTCCCAATATTGAACTACGTAACGTTGATGACAAAAATCCAATCCCACGTTTTGAAGAGTATTTTATAAAAATACAAAAAAAAAATACAGTGTGTATTGGATTGGTTTGTATTGGAACTAATCATCCAAACAAAGACTGGTCACAGTTTACAATAAACAATATAAATTAAAAAGCAATTTGATACGCATAAGGTTGACCAGTATCTATGGAATATTTAAACGTAATTTTCATTACCTTCAAGAAATCCAATTTACTTGAAAATTTTCAAAAGTATCAAGGACACGACAATAAATATTGGAAAAGAAAAATTATTTTTTATTTGGTGCCCATTCATTTATTTTTGAGTGATTGATTCGATAAGCTCAGACTTCATGCTAACACAATTACAGGTACCTTTAAGCTAATTATAAGTATCTAAAAACTATAAAATATATTATATTTACTTTTAAAAAGTGACTGAATAATCTCGCTTATGTCTACCTACCTTGAACCTACTTTTGAACTTAAACTACTATTTTGAAACTACTTTTGTTTGAAAAATATATCACGAAAACAGGAAAAGTGAAACCCCTCCTATAAAGACCTCTAAAATATGTAAATGAGCACAATCAGACTGGGTAGTAAGGATTAAGGTCTGGTCGATGCTAAACAGGAGATTTGAAAACTGATATTTTTAGTGAACGCTTATTTATATCTATGCCGCCTTTCTTCCGATTCAGATTTGCATTCTCAATAAGTTTTCGCAGTATGCTGGTTTAATACTCAAAGAGTGCGTTTCCAGCGAATCCCTGAGTAGTATTTTATGACACTCACGGAAGGGATGGAGTGGTTAGGTCGCTACCACACAGCCATATTCCTTGAAAATATTCCTTATGTACATTCGGATATAAGGCTTATCACGAAAGCAATAAATAGAACTGCGCAAACATTTCCCAATAGCGAAATCGGTTTAAAACTTATTCGTTTTATGATTCGCAATAAAATTTTCACTATATTCTGTTTGTTGTAGTTTAAAATGGAATTTCTCGTTGTAAAATGAGAATGTTGCAAATAATTTTGTTGGTGACTTTGTTGTTCTCTGTTGTGGAATTAAAACACAAGGACAGATCTGAGGGTGATGCTTCCGGATCAGATATAATCGTTAATTTGAGAAACGACGCCAATCTAGATTTATCCGCTGATGAAGAGTACGAAGATTTGAGAGCAGATCTGCTAGCTTATCACACAGCACTAGCGTCGCTTGCTTCAGAAGCAGATACTCGAAGTGAGTAATGAGGACCTAAACAGAAACGACTCAAAATCTCTCTTTTTTTCCCTAAAACTTGGTTCTGCTTTCTTTCCCAGATCTAATATTGCGTGAAAGCGATTTTACAATATCGATAAACATACTTTGTATGTTTTTTTGTATTAGCACGATTTGGATACTACGTAAACCTACCTGAAAATCCCGTACAGCCCGTGGTTAGTCAGCAACGAATACCTATTAATATCGCTAGTCTAAATCGCGCACTAAAAAAACATTATAAAATATAACGAATACTATTACAAACCATATTATTTAACGGATTCTTAAAACAATTTTCACGATATAATAATAATAAATATAAATATTGCCGATATTTTGGCGTGGTTGTAACCTTCATGATGAAGGTAGATTATATATAGCCTGAGGATAAAACACTAGCAACAAAAAAATCCATCTACCCTCTTGTACGTTTTTGTATGTTACCAATAGATTTGTTAACTTGCCCCGACAATAGATATACATGTGGAGGTTAATTATCTAGTTCCGGCAATAGCATTTACTGGCATTTACAATGTAGAACCGCAAAATTTTGAAACAATTCATTAAAATACTAAACACTGCTCTTGTTTTGATAGAATCAATGGCGTCAACATCGTGCTGGAATATTGGAGGCATTTGCGTAAATTACAAACTGTGTACCGGGTTTCGTTTTCTAACCCAAGTCCCTGGTTGTAAAGGAAAATTGAACGTTTGCTGTTTTGCTTGGAATCGTTACAAAGTAAGAGACATGAGAGACAAAGGTATTGGCGCCTTTGCGATGCCATGGAGCCAAAAAACTGATTTTGGAGGAAAAGGAGTAATCATGACAGACATAGGAGCAAAAAAGAAAAAGAAGAAGAAAATTAACAAAGTGGAGCCTAAGACGAGTCCATCTAAAGCATTATTGGTGTCCATGATTCCTTAACAGCTTTTCATTTTTAAGCAAAAACTTTCAGCATTCGGGGAAAAGCCCCTGCTAGTTTGAGACCTTTTTAAAATTTTTACAAGTAATTTCCGATGAACTGTCTATTAAAAGTTCCATCATAAATAATAAATAGTAACTAATGGTATTATTTATTTGCAAAATAATACAAATGTGATGATTGAATAAAAAAAACCATAATAAATTAGTTGATACCAAGTGGAGGGCAGTGTGTTTTTGTATAATTTTTGTTTTTTATGACTAAATAAACTAATAATTTGAGCACTTCACAACAATTTTACAAATTAAAAAGCATTCGCAATCTCCCATCTTCCAAGATTCGCTTAAGTATTTTACGCTAAAAAAAACAACAAACAATTCTCGTTTTTTTTACTCCGTACCCAACATTCGGAACTGTGGTGAGTATGGGCCTTAAGACAGTATTGCACAGAAACAGTCTTGCGGTTCTTGAAAGAAGTTTCAAGCGAAAGTATCTATGCGGGCCGTAGTAGCACTTGTTAGCGGGCTTTATTCGCCTGCTTATCTCTGAAGATATTATTTCTTATGGGTTACTAAGGATTTAAGGTATATAAATTCGTTCGTTCGACACTAGCGAATGCCTTATTGCTAATGTTGATTCCTTGAAGTAAAGTTTGTTGATTTTATGAATCTGTCAGATACTAAGTGTTGGTCTGATTAAGTTGCCAATCGGCCTTGATAGCTAGTTTTTCAAGATCTAAAATTTCCCTCTCCATAAGCATGTTCCTATAAGTTAAGTTAGTATTATTTTACGCAACAGTTACCTTATTACCCATCAACATATGCAAGTTATCGTTGCCAGAATCAATGTTTAATGCATGATGGTTTCTATTCTACAAATAATTCATAGTTTCTATTTTATATTCTATGCTCAGTTTGTTAGTTATTTTACCCCAATCGACGTCACAAAAAATTTAATTAAATCCAGACGTATTCTGTAAAGATAGTCCGACTATTCGGAATTATTATGTTTGGTGTTGTCGTTTCATTATAATGATTGTCCTTACAGCTACCAAGCCTTAAGTGAAATATACTTTAAGTTTTGATGTCTCTCTGTCTATAATCTCTCTCTCTAAATCTCTCTAAATAATCAAAAACATCTTAATGTAACTTATGCTCTTCAACAGTAATTTTATTTATTTTTAAGAATGTCTCAAAAAGGATATTGGCTATGTTTATTTTCTACTGTAAAGATAAATAAACTAAATTACCCAAAATATATAATAGGTAGAACGTTATTTTTGAAAATTATGATGTAACTGCCAATTCACCGTGTATGCGCGAAAGAAATGACGCTACCTACTATGCATAGTCTAATAATACCAATTTTTTAATAATAATTGATAAGGAATTTGCCATTGCCGGTCCCAAGCCCGGATGAGAAAAGAGGAGGGTCGGCGTCGGTATGCCACCTACCCGGCCGTAAAAATATAACGCCGAGCAACGGGCGGCGGTCAACTAACCCAACTAGGGCTTCAGTAGCCCAGAGGAACTAAATCGCCTCTGAAATTCTGCTGTGGAAGGACGCCGGAACCCACCACTACCAATTTTCCCAAGAAAACCTTTACGCATTTATTCTGTAAAGGTCACGATCCTCAGCACTGAGGAACACGAGGCACGGAGGAGGATAAGGAATTTAGCACAAAATGATTATATACGTGTCTTGACAAATTCTTTACAAATGAAAGTTTTGTCTCCTCCCGATCCACTAACGGTGCTTCTAGGTACTTCAAGCACCGGTCACCGTTCTCGTCGAACCCGTCGCTTGCGACGAAGGGCTCGACGAGTAAATTAACTCTCAGACACAGCCCACTGAGTTTCTCGCCGGATCTTCTCAGTGGGTCGCGTTTCCGATCCGGTGGTAGATTCTGCGAAGCACGACTCCTGCTAGGGTTCGTGTTAGCATCGTCGTCAGGTTTGAGCCCCGTGAGCTCACCTACTAGTTACGGTTACGCTGGAATGGCCTCTCTAGGCTACCAGCTTAGGTAGGAAAAAAGAAATCTACGAAATCTATTACATTTTTCAACGCACAATTAGAAAAGTCAATCATAAATCAATTTACGATTTAAATCACGGAAACGATAAATGCGCAGTACTTTGCGTGATGTTTTTAATATTGTGTGTGTGTTTGATTTCACTAAGCGATTGTGGTGAAGCAAAGCTCACAATGGTCGTGAATAAGGTGATACCAAAACTACCGGATACGTACAAGGACATTTTTGTTAAGCCGAATGCGAAACCCACCTTTGGTTAGTGTCGTACGAAAAATAGCACGCATTCTGTTGAATTCTTGAAGGTATCAACCCGCAGATGTCCACTGCTGGTCATAGACGTAAACATCTAATTTGAAGATAAATTTGTATCATAAAAAAAATATTGCATTAGTGGAAAATAGAAGTCTTAAAAAATATCTTAATGAACCAATATTCATTTTTGATTGTTTAAACTGTTGATTGTTTGCTGGTGGTAGGATATTTTATGAGTCAGCACGGGTAGGTACCACTACCCTGCCTGTTTCTGCCATGAAGCAGTTATGCGTTTCGGTTTGAAGGCAGCCGTTGTAACTATACTTGAGACCTTAGGACTTATATCTCAAGGTGGGTGGCGCATTTACGTCATAGATGCCTATGGGCTCCAGTAACCACTTAACACCAGGTGGGCTGTGAGCTCGTCCACCCATATAAGCAATTAGAAGAAAAAAACATTTATATGGCTATTTTTATTCAAAAAAAGCAACCTTTCTATATATATATATATGTAACATAACTTAAAAGACAGAAAACTGAAAACGTTTCACGGCCAGTTAACAATATAAGCCCGGGATTCTGATTCACGATCCGCCTCCGAAGGCCCATACAGCGTCGAAATCACTTAACGTACCATCAAATTCACGTAAATGCTATGCAACATTGATGGGTTGAATTATTTATTAAATTGACCGTGTCATGAAAGTTGCGATTGTACCCTTAGACGCTTAACTCAAGTTTTGAACGTACTTCAAATAATTTTCTAATGTTTACGACTAATACATACATTGTATAAACATATTGATTTTGACGTGGCTTAAAGGATAAGACGTCTAGTGTTTTCGTATCTAGCGATGCAACGGTGTTCGAATCCCGCAGGCGGGTACCAATTTTTCTAATGAAATGCGTACTTAACAAATGTTCACGATTGACTTCCACGGTGAAGGCATCGTATAATAAAAATCAAACCCGCAAACTTATAATTTGCGTAGTTACTGGTGGTAAGGCCTCTTGTGAGTCCGCACAGGTAGGCCCCACCGCCCTGCCTATTTCTGCCGTTAAGCAGTAATGCGTTTCGGTTTGAAAGGTGGGGCAGCCGTTGTAACTATACTTGAGACCTTACTTATAACTCAAAGTGGGTGGCGCATTTACGTTACAGACGTCTACGGGCTCCAGCAACCACTTAACACCAGGTGGGCCGTGAGCTCGTCCAACCATCTAAGCAGTAAAAAAAATTAGATGTATTGTGAGACGCAGATATGTTCCATCATCATGCCTATTGCTTCCTTAATTCAATTCGGCGAATTGAAACTTTAACTTCATTAAGGTAGTTCATATTAATTGTGACGTCTATGGGTTTCTATTTAATTATTGTTTATTTTTTCCTTGTGTATGGATGGACTGTCGAGGTCACAACCCCGGTGTTAAGCGTCTACCAGAATTAATAGACTTCACAACGTGGATAACATAGACCTCATACCTACATTGAGACATGAAGTCAATTTTAATAATGTTATAATAAAGCTTTGAACCGGAACGCACGACTATTTCGCGGCAGAAATAGGACAAGAATCATTTGCAAACGAATTACATGTTTAGTTTATTGATTTGATTAATTATTTTCGATAGATTAACTATTTTTTTCTAATAGGTACCATGAGAACAACGTGCTGGGCACGGGGTGGTGTTTGCATTGATATTAGAGACTGTCCCGATTTGAACATCGACGTCAATGTTCCCGGATGTAACAGGGGTTATAAAGTTTGCTGCAAAATAGCGAAAGTGTTACCACCTACAGTCGGCATTAAGCGCACTAGCAACAATGCTTATTCAGCAGAAGATTTTGATGACCACTCAATTAATATTGCGGCACAAGAGAACGCCGAGATACTGAAATTGTATTAGAGAACCTTGACGTTTGAGGTGTTAAAACAATTATTTGACTTTTTTTTTAGAAAAATATTTAGGTGATAACTAATTTTAAAAATCTCAAATCCTTTTAAAATTTATTCACGTTAAACATATTGGATTCCCAATAAACATGCCAATTATCTACATGAAAAAGAAAATAAAAATTATATTAGTTCGACTTGTTTTACGGATAACTAACTATAAATTGAGATCTTCTGTGAATGTTAGTTTAATTTGCCTTATTTTAATACGCTAACATGATTATATAAATCAATCTATAATACGTAACGGAATCTTTCAGTGTAATTTCACCTAACATCAAGTATTTTTTTTATTTTATTGCTTAGATGGGTGGACGAGCTCACAGCCCACCTGGTGTTAAGTGGTTACTGGAGCCCATAGACATCTACAACGTAAACGCGCCACCCACCTTGAGATACAAGTTCCAAGCTCTCAGCATAGTTACAACGGCTGCCCCACCCTTCAAGCCGAAACGCATTACTACTACATAGTAAGTTAAGTCGTTCAATTAACTTGAAAATTTGGACACATATCAAAAGATATTATATGACAATACAACAATTTTATTTTTTCAGCCTAATATTCTGACCAGGGAAAAATGATAAAAGTAGACTATTTCAATTTTTATTTCGGCTTATTGGAGCAGTTTGCTTTAGTCTTTAAACTACGCATTTTATTATTTAGTTCGCTATGACTATTCTATTATTATTCATCACAATATACCCGCTGGTGGATTTTCCAAACTTCGTAAAGAAAACATGAACTAATATAAATCGTATAAGTATTTATGGTAATTTCTATTCTCGAAAATCTTCGGAACCGCCATACATAATGAATTAAGCCGAAAGTAAGCGAACCCGCGAGCACTCTCGAGATAATAACGATCCTTGCTTCGAATACGGGTCGTTAGTTTGAATGCGTGCCAAATTAGTTTACCTCTCTAAGTACCTCATCCTATAAACATAACCCGGAAAATTGTTTGTTTTATCTGTACAACATTTTCCAGAAAATATTATAATATAATTTTTTTAACTGGGGGTAGGACCTCTTGTGAGTTCGCGCGGGTAGGTACCACCGCCCGCGCGAACTGCCGTGAAGCAGTAATAATGCGTTTCGGTTTGAAGGGTGGGGCAGCCGTTGTAACTATACTGAGATCTCAGAACTTATATCTCAAGGTGGGTGGCGCATTTACGTTGTAGATGTCCATGGGCTCCAGTAATCACTTAACACCAGGTGGGTTGTGAGCACGTCCACCCATCTAAGCAATAAAAAAATAAAAATAAAACAGTTTGTCCGCACAAAATTAACAACATACAAAATATGCTCACAATGATAAATAACTTTCAGCTTTGTTATTTTACAAGACTTTCATGCGGAGTTAGCATCTTAAAGAATATAAGGTACATATTATATCGCAGACAATTCAGATTTAACGTTTCAAAAATTTGCATTATTAAGAATATTGCAATCGTAACAATCCTTTTTATTTTTCCTAAAGCATACAAAAAAATTGTACGGAAAATAAATACATTATTGTTAGTATTTGAACATTAATTAGTAGGTAGCGTGTGTGTGGTATGTGGTTTGATGTATTCTCGGTCAACTGCTATACAAGCAACTAGAATATAGTACATAAAATATATATCATGTAGGATATAATAGAATTATATGTATTTTGTGGTCAATATAGGTCAAGACCTAGTTCCAATCCATTTACCACCATATGCTAAATGGCGACCACAAACTATACCGATATGAATTCGTTATTTAGCAACAAACTATTTAATTAAATGCGGTCATAATGTACATATTGTATTTGCGAAACTATGCAATTAAAAGAATCACAAAACTGTTTGAAATAAATTGGATTGGTAGAGGAATGTAGATTAACGAGTCGCTTAGCAAAATTGCTCCAGACGGGCGCTCGAACCGGAAAAGGGAGATAAAGGGTTAAAGGATAGCACGTGCACAATTTATCGGTAAAAATCGTACACGTGCAAATTCTAAATGATTGTTAACTGTTCCGCTTCGAAAGTACTATTGAAATACCACCGACAATAAATTTTAAACGATCGTTCGAGACTTTTAAAAAGTCCACAGACTCCGAAGAATTTTAGAGAATAAACGACGTTTTATCCGCTCCGAAATCTATTCGGATTCAACCATTTTTTTTTATTTTTTTTTTTTTTATGATTGTAGGATTACTGGTGGCCCGGAGGCCTTTCCAGTTTCACCAGGACAGGTGGGCGAGCAAAGGCTCAGCCAGGAGGGGTGGGATTTGCTAACAGCTACCCGAGCGCCTCCGAAGGAGACCTAACAGCTCAAGAGCAGCTGCTTCGCGAATGAATCTACTACCGGATCGGAATCGCGACCCGCTGAGAAGATCCGGCGAGAAACTCAGCGAGCTGATTCATGGGTTAGGTTGCACGGCGAACTCTTTGTCGAGTTCGACGAGTACGGTTACCGNCGCCAGTATAGGCGACGCGGGAACGGCAGGCACGACGGAGGCTGCGGTGCTCGATGCAGAAGCTTTGCACGCAGGTACAGGCGACGCAGGAGCAGCGAGCTCGGTGGAGTCCACGAGAGGGCTCGCAGTGTGATCGGCCTTGAAGGCCTGAAACTCGGAAGTGAGCTTTGGGTAGCGAAGCCGGAGAAATTCCGCAAATACAGCGTCCATGATGTCTACGTGCCCAGGTGGGGCTACCCTGGGTCTTAGAAAACACTCGCCTTGCGGCGAGGCCCCAACTTCTCGGACCTGAGCGGTTCTATTGAACACAGGTGGCGATGCGGCACGATTACTGCAGGACAAAGAAAAATCACAACAAAACGGAAATTACAAAAAGAAACAAAACAATTAAACACTTCCAGGAAGACAGTTTGTCGGCAGATGTACCACGAACACAGAAATAACAAAAGGAAACAAAACAAATAAAAACTTCCAGGAAGAGCACTTAGTCGGCAGATGTACCACGAACACAGGCCGCGCGAACAATGGCCGGGCTAACAAAAGCCGGGCGAACAAAGGCCGGGCGATCGAGTGGTCGATGAGCACGTCCGCGCGTGACGGGTGCTTCTATCGGAATGCGGATTCAACCAATCACGTCGCTTGAATTATGCGGACTCCGAGTCGAAATGGAACGGACAAAAACCGTATAATAAAACGCAGTCCCGCTTGCGAAACAATTGATTCCGTTAACAACTATTTCAGCATGATCGATTTTATGGCCTGCACGATGAATTGTTTTTTCTTTACAATTGATTTTCATAATTAGTACGAGAAATAGCGCAGCGTGATCGTCGGCGTTCAGCATGAGGCGGAAGTGTCAATTGTATTTTATCGATAACGATAGAAGGAAGAGAATCGAATGATTGAAATGAGAATCGATAATTCAGATATAAGAACCACGACTGAAGGAGGAACCTATTAAAATCCATCAAACTCTTCTGGGTATTAAGTCCTCATTCAAATATGAATAGGGGTAGAGTCAGGTAAGGAAAAGCAAATCAGTAGGCACCGGCTTTGTTGTGCCCTTGGAATTGCTGATGTCCATGAGCGACGATGACTATTTCTCATAAGCTGAGCCGTATACTTACCTGCAAGGGCTATTAAAAAAATCATAACGTTGATACGCCGGACGGATAAAGGATAATTCTGGAAGCGTGAAGTAGCCACGTCACACACTCGTGTTATCTGATTATCATCCACTAAATTATTAATCCGTGTTCATAGACAATATATTTTAAAACTCTGGAACTAGGCCACGCTCAGCAGTGAAATTCGCCAAATATATATTATATAATACGCACATTTGTTGAAACTACTTACATACTATGTCTATGGTAGTTGTCTAAAACCTTTCCGTGGAGTGCCAACAACAACTGCACCAAATTCCATCATAACCGAATGAATGACTTATGAACGTATAGAAGACTAGCGACCCGCCCTCGCTTCGCTTCGGAAACATTAAAAAACAAATGAAACCAAAAAAAATAAATAAAAAAATAATTTAAAAAAGTAGCCTATGTTCATCAGGGACAATGTCGGCTACTAATGGAAAAAGAATTTTTCAAATCGGTCCAGTAGTTTCGGAGCCTATTCGAAACAAACAAACAAACAAATCTTTCCTCTTTATAATGAACGTATAGAAGACAAACAAACATTAATACTTACTTAAAGAAATTTCAGAAATATCTTCAATACATTTACAACGGCTACACGCCCTGCGGTGAGGTTATATTTCGAATATAAGCAACTACAGACATTCACTTGAGCAACTTGAATTTCTCACACTAATCTTGTATTCAATGATAATTTACTTTCATCGATTTGCTTTCTTTGAAGTTTACTGTTTCCGAGAAATTATGTACGCAATTGTTAGCTTTAAGTAAAGGAACATTTGAACATGCCTGTGAAAAAACGCTTTCGGATTTCAATGATTATCTTTATTACAATAAGGACTGTTTTTAGAGTTTTATAATACTAAGAATTATTGATTGATTGAAAGTAACGCTGGTAGTGAATCATTCCCGATCCTGCGGACAGAATGGAAAGCAGTCGACGTCGCCCAAAACACGTCATCTCGGATCCTCCCGATCCACTAACGGTGCTTCTAGGTACTTCAAGTACCTAGCCTACCTACCTACCGGTCACCGTTCTCGTCGAACCCGTCGCTTGCGGCGAAGGGCTCGACGAGTAAATTAACTCCCAGACACAGCCCACTGAGTTTCTCGCCGGATCTTCTCAGTGGGTCGCGTTTCCGATCCGGTGGTAGATTCTGCGAAGCACGGCTCTTGCTAGGGTTCGTGTTAGCAACGTCATCAGGTTTGAGCCCCGTGAGCTCACCTACAAAAGTTAGGGTTACGCTGACATAGCCTCTCAAGGCTCTCAGCTTAGGTAGGAACCAAAAAAAAAAAAAAAAAAGGTAGTGAATGGGAGAAAAAAGAAGAATTGTATTCCCGTATTTTTTTTTATTAATAGTTGGCCATGCTTTTAATTTGTAAGATCTTTTCAAATTTCAGCCTTTCGTGTAAGGGTGCAAGACGGCATCTTTCCTGGGAACTGTTTACATCAGGAAGGCTATGTACTCTTCTTGAGGTACTTGTAGCGTGCAACACTCGGTTGCACTCGGGCGTCATCGGTCGCGATCGGAGTTCCCGAACGTGCAGGTGTCCCGTGACGTCATGCTGCGAGTTTCGCGCGCGTCGATTTAAGTTGTTTGTAAAATGTAATTTTAGTTTTAATTCGTATCTTCTAGTGCCTAGCGTTGTTTTCTTTACTTTTGGTTATCGTTGTTGATTTTCTGTTTTCATTCTTTCTATCAAACGAATGGCGCAAACAAACATGATAAATAGCTCGAGCTTATCGTCTATTCACACACAGGATCAGGCCACTGAGAAACTTTTTCATTTACCGATTACATATGGGAAGGCTATAATTTTGTGGCGCATACCAGCCGTCGGAATTACCATTTTGCTGATTTATTCTCGGCGCCTCGGTCAATAACGTGAAGCGAAATTACTTGGAAGTATACGGGCCGTGCAATAAATTGTTCAATAGGCAGGTTAATTAGACAATTTCTCTAAATGACGCCGCGTAAATCGCAAGGGCCTCTTACGTAAATGGCCCGAGGAATACAATTCTGCGGAAAACAAATGAATTCTTAACAGGGTTGAGGCGATAGTGATCGTAAAGCAGCCGGTACGCGAAATTAAGATTATGAATTGATGTAGTAAACTGCTTGCCTAAGCACGTGTGACCGTACAATATTCTAAAGTCATTATAGTACTGAATCTATTTATGCGTTAAACAATAAAAATTTCATATTAATTAATTCACTCTATTAACTTATCTACTTGTTCAGTAAAATTCTCAGAAAAATGGCGTAATGAACAAATAGAAGCAAGCGATCCTGCTGATTATATGTAATTACTAGCCGTACTCGTCCGCTTTGCTGGACATTTAAAATTAACATTATTATTTATTGTAATTATTATAAGGGAGTCCAACACTCATATAAATAATAGCCTATCTTTTAAGTACATGTATTTTCTCCATGGATACCAAGTTTCAAGTCAATCGGATGCATGGTAGTTATAACAGCCATTCCGATAGAGGCACCCGTCACGCGCGGACGTGCTCATCGACCACTCGATCGCCCGGCCTTTGTTCGCCCGGCTTTTGTTAGCCCGGCCATTGTTCGCGCGGCCTGTGTTCGTGGTACATCTGCCGACTAAGTGCTCTTCCTGGAAGTTTTTATTTGTTTTGTTTCCTTTTGTTATTTCTGTGTTCGTGGTACATNACCAGTAAACCTTCAATCAAAAAAAAAAAAAAAAAAAAAAAAAAAGTTATAACAGAACATCCGGAAAAACCACTGTAGATTTATATATTAGTATAGATTAAACCGTCTTGCGAAGTGATAACGAAATCTCAATTGAATTGTATAATAGTCGTCTGACTCTTCAAATGAGAATGCTTGATTGTTTCACCGCAGAGTTAGGTAATACGTAGATACCTACTCATGCGAGCTCACAATAAGCTCCTCCAACAGCAAATAGTATATGTATATACACAGTTATAATTGCACTAATTACTAAGGTGAATGCACACAATCCCTCGGAACTCGGAACCGTTACGAGCGGTCGCCTGTCGTCGCTCCGTATGCAAATACACGGAACACTACAATACATTTAGCTATTTGCATTGAAGTTAATTGCTTTTCCTTTCATCGCCGCCCGAACAAACTTCGTTTATTTCTTTGTGCTCGGGACACCTTATAGGCGCTAACCGCTTCGACTAAGCTTTCCGGAACAATTAACAACATAGATAGATAACATTCACACTAAGAATATTCCCAGCCGCAAAGTATGCGTGAGAATTAAATGATCAATTATTTTTAGTAACTGCTTTGCAATGTCATCGATTAAGTATTGAATTATACTCATTTTATCTTCCTCATTTATTCCATAATATATTGAAAGTTTTCCTAAAGCAATGTTAAAATAATAATATAATAATTCAGTGGATTTCGGTTGTGAAACAAAACAAAGACCCGAACTCAAAAGACAAATTAATTCAATCAAAGTTCCCAAAACACGTTTTTTTTGTTTCTTTTCGATCACGATTCTTCACTATAATGTGTTTCACATTGAAGGTACGGCTGTAAAAGTATTTCACTAAGTCTCTTACAAGCTTCTTATTTTATGTAGGTATATTTCTGTGCGAAAATGCCGGTGGTGGTGTAAAAGGTCTAAATTTTATTCAAGAAATAAGTTGGATGAAATCCAAAACACTCAAAATATGCCCAAGGAGTTAAATCTGCTGAAAATGGAAACACAAGGCCTTAACTAGAAACGATCATATCACAATAAAATTCAGATTAATTTACCGGTATTCTAGCAGCGACATCATGAACGGTTGTGTTCGTCAATATTATATCATGGTGGCAGGACCTCTTGTGAGTCCGCGCGGGTAGGTACCACCACCCTGCCTATTTCTGCCGTGAGACCTTAGAACTTATATCTCAAGGTGGGTGACGCATTTACGTTGTATATGTCTATGGGCTCCAGTAACCACTTAACACCAGGTCTGTGAGCTCGTCCACCCAATCTAAGCAATAAAAAAAGAAAAATTAACGCAATAAAAAAGGAGACCAAAAATATATTAAACTGATGTCAAATGAAAACTTATACCTAAAAGTTTCGTGGAACGTATGAAATGGCGTATTGTTCTTGGCTAACATCCTACGAATCGCTTCGCCGGCCAATTGTCAAAATGAAAATCCGAGATTGAATCGGAGGGTCTTCAGGACGCGTTCAGCTTTTGTGGTACAGTCGTCCGCCTCAACGGCCCGTTCTGAAATTTTATTAGCCCACTCTATTTCCTCCGCGACGTAATAGACTGTAACTTCGGTTTGTATCAATATTCAGGCCATTTCTAAGATATGATATAAGTATAATTACTCTGAACACAATATGGCAGGGTGTTTTTTATGTTTAGATGTAGAATCTAACTTCGGTGTAATAATTGAAACCTAATTGCTTTGTGGACAAACCTGTTGGATGTTTGCACCCATCAATGCGGACTGGTAACAAACTACCAACTGATTAAAGTGCTATTTGAAATGTTTGCAGCTTTCCAAATACTGTCTGTATTTGACAAATGGCGGTCAATTTAATTAACAATATATTTATATTCAACCGATTTCAACAAATGAAGAGGTTCTCATTTCGACTTTTTTATGTATCCTACTTACTTCTGAACTTTTTCTATATAAACCTATTTTAATCATTTTTTTTTGAAATCCGTTGCTTTTCTTGCGGTACTATTTAAATTTTATGAAGAACTGACCCGTAGTTTTTGAGTTAGTCATTAATAATGCATTTTTAATTAACTTGGGCTGCTTTTTGTTTTTTTAGAAATCGGTTTTCTTTTTATATTGTTTATCATTATAAATTATTATCATTTAACATCTAACGATAGTATTCATGGCTTCTGTGGCCCATTGCACTCATGGGTCAGCACACCCGACCAAATCCAACTTTGTCTACACTATTATATGTCTACACTATATGACTTCTACATATCGTCTAAGCATACGCGGCTATATTCCCATTCTGTCGATTCAATCCTTGTTAAATAAGGCGAAATTTACTTTGAAGTTCGAGTACCATTTATATACCTTCAGAACCCCACGGCTTTCTGACCCCAAAGCTCGCTTACTTATTATCAGGCGAGCTATAAGCTCTTCTAAATACTGTGAAGTACACTTCCGAATATCTTCCAAAGTACCAGGTCGACATAAACATAAGGAGCTCACATCGAATTCGTTCCTCCGGTCAGTACCGGCAACAATTACAATACAATAGTATATTGATTCAAAATAAGAACTGGATAATGATTTTTCTGTTTTCAACTATAGATGAGTATACCTCACGGATTAAGTACCTACCGGAGCCCCTACATGTAACAAAATGCCTTTGTCCACCTTGACCTGTCTCAGTATTGTATATTTTTTCTCCTACAGGCCGAGAGGTGGTACTTCTTTAAAAAGTTTAACGTCTATCACGCGTATGCTGATTACGCGTGATTTGATTTTTGTTTTTTTTTTGTTGTATCTCATTCCAGTACGATACAAGAAGAGCACCACACAAATCATTGTTGCACCGATACGATCATTTCACCTCTCGCGCTAAAGACCGCGACAATACGATGCTTAACGTTCTGTATCGTGAACATATAAACCGACAGTAAATAACGCGTTTTTACGACGTTTCCCATACGATATTGTCGTCCAACGCGAAACCGTGTTGTAAACGTTTAATGTAGCTTAAAAACAGATCCCGACTTAAATTGGGTTAATCAACAACTAGCAATCCAAACTTTTCGCTGTTTGTTAGTTACTTAAAGATTTGGAGTCATTTGGTTTTTTTATGACTGAAGTATTACTGGTGGCCCCGAAGCCTTTCCACCAGTTTCACCAGGACAGGTGGGCGAGCAAGACTCAGTCAGGAGGGGTGGAATTTGCTAACAGCTGCCCGAGCGCCTCCGAAGATGACCTAACAACTTAAGAGTAGCTGCTTCGTGAATGAATCTACCACCGAATCGGAATCGCGACCCGCTGAGAAGATCCGGCGAGAAACTCAGCGGGCTGATACATGGGTTAGGTTGCACGTCGAACTCTTTGCCGAGTTCGACGAGTACCGGGATCCCTAAGCCTGCTCCTAGTGTTAGAGCTGAAGGTATCTAATGCAAGAGTTATTGGATCTGATGGATCCGTAAGAACGTGTCTAGGGCGACGACAGTAACTTGCTCCTGCGTGACCAGGATTCGGGGAGTAGTCAGTGGCGGCAACGATAAGGTGATTATCGGAGTCATTTAGAAGGTAAAGCCAAATTGGTCTCTAAAATGTTGGGAGTCCTCAACAGGGCGAAGCGGTATTTCACGCCGGGGCAAAGTCTTGCGCTTTATAAAGCACTAGTTCGACCTCGCATGGAGTACTGCTCCCACCTCTGGACTGGGGCTCCCAAAAACCAGTTATTTCAATTTGACACCATACAGAAACGGGCTGTTTGGATCGTCGATAGACCTGTTCTCACAGATCACTTGGAACCTCTGGGTCTACGGATGGACTTCGGTTCTCTCTGTGTTTTGTACCGTATGTTCCATGGGAAATGCTCCGAGGAATTATTCGAGATGATCCTCTCATCTCCTTTTTATCACCACACCTCCCGCCATCGGAGCAGAGCTCATCCATATTATCTGGAACCGCTGCTTTCATCGACAGTGCGTTTCCAAAGATCTTTTCCGCTACATAGCATCCGGCTTTGGAATGAACTCCCCTCTACAGTGTTTCCCGAGCGCTATGACATGTCCTTCTTCAAACGAGGCTTGCGGAGAGTACTTAGTGGTAGGCAGCGGTTTGGCTCTGCTCCTGGCATTGCTGAAGTCTATTAGCGACGGTAACCACTTACCAGGTGGGCCGTTTCGTCTGCCTATAAAGGCAATAAAAAAAATTATAATAATTTAATTCGTGCACATTTATAACGTTACTTTTGCAAGTAAAAGATACCAAAGATGAAAGATATTTAATTTTTCTCTAATGTGGCATCGTAATTTAATGATATACATTGAAAAAAAAAAATATTATCGTTTAAACGTCACGAAAATATATCCACTTCCCGAGAGTTACTCAAGCGGCGGTAAGTCTGTCATTTTATTTTAATACCGGAATCCTTCTGAACGTTCACTCCCAACAAATACAAATTGACACGTTTCCTCGCAAATACGTTCAGATAAGCGACAAAAGAATTCTTTTAACGGGACAATACACCGATATTTCCCAAGAGCGACGTTATATGAAGAGCAATAAGAATTAAGACGAAACTTGACAATATTCTCTGCCAATGGGGTTACCCAGTTTTCCTTATCTAACGAACCTGGTTTTGTTAACGATTATAATATTGGCAACATTGAGCTCATTCCGTCTGCAAAGATATCTTGAATAACGTAATCGGGCGGTTGAGAACCGAATTGGTGTGGCTCGATTACTGAAATTTCGTTCAATGAATTTTAATAACATTTTCATTTTATTTTATTACCTATATCTGTATAATCCTTTGAACGATATTAAGATTATAATGTAAGACAAATATACAATTCTAATTTCGAACATTGAAAATTTAAAACGAGTTGAAATTAACAAAAAACCACAGCTAACCCAAAATATGCACGATAATGTGTAGAATGCGGGGTCTTGACACATTTTTGGGACAGTCATCAAACAAGAAGCCCTTTTCTGGGCAAAAATTCTGAATTTAAATACTCCGAATTTTTACCCCTTGAAGAGCAAGCAAAATAACAAACAGCTTTGCTTTAAAATAAGGAAATTCACGTCGAAAAATTACAGATAACTTTTAAAGACACTTCCTTTGGCAGCATGACTGAAGTTTGTTAACTACGACTCAAACAAAGAATTTTTCTTTACTTGAAAACTTTCGAGTGAAGACTTTTCAAGTATCCAACTCCACTTTATTCGTAAATCGGTTTTTAAACAAAACACATTTATTAGATTGGCAACTTTCATAATATTTTGTCTTAACTTCAAAAAAACAGAGGCTCAAATGCGAATATTAAAACCAATTCGCTGAAATTATTCTTTTTTTTATTTATTGCTTAGATGGGTAGACGAGCTCACAGCCCACCTGGTGTTAAGTGGTTACTGGAGCCCATAGACATCTACAACGTAAATGTGCCACCCACCTTGAGATATAAGTTCTAAGGTCTCAGTATAGTTACAACGACTACCCCAGCCTTCATACTGCTTCACGGCAGAAATAGGCCGGGTGGTGGTACCTACCCGTGCGGACTCACAAGAGGTCCTACCACCAGTAAAAGTGTGTTCTGTGAGCTACTTTATCTTCATAGAACAATAACGTCGATCTTCGAAAACTGTACACAAATATAAAAAGATAAACATGTTATTTTTCTAGCTTAAAATATTCATTGTATGGGTAGGTAAAATTCGGGCGCAGTTGTAAAAGTGACCTTAAATGTAAACGAACCGATACATATATGTTGGTCCATAAAAATAAATGGTTGATTTCGGTCACCCAGTCGGTCCCTCGAACGCTTCTGTTTCCTGATTTTATTACATCCATGACTACATGTCAGCGGGATCCGACACCGCGGTGACCTGACAACTTCGCGTTTTTACGTTCAACGCGCGAAAAATAAATGGAAATCTGTTGAAGACGTGACATTCTATGTCTTCTTTATATAAATTCCCTTTTCGTTTAATATGAGACTTTCTTATTAGCGGTAGATATGGACAGACGGGCTTACGACATCTATACTAATATTATAAAGAGGAAAGATTTGTTTGTTTGTTTGTATTGCTCCGAAAGTACTGAACCGATTTGAAGAATTCTTTCACTGTTTGGAAGCTACACTATTCCCGAGTGATATAGGCTATAATCTTTTTAAAAAAAATTAGGGATATACTACCAATACCACAGCGTGAATGCTCACCCTAGGGCATGAGGTCCCAATCTGAGCGTACTGAAATAGGGTTTGCGGCATACATAGGCAGAATGTCGATACTTACCCGTTTGAGTCTACAGTACACTCTATTATCAGTAAGCTATGGAATGAGCTCCCCTCCACGGTGTTTCCCGAGCGCTATGACATGTCCTTCTTCAAACGAGGCTTGTGGAGAGTATTAAGCGGTAGGCAGCGGCTTGGCTCTGCCCCTGGCATTGCTGAAGTCCATGGGCGACGGTAACCACTCACCATCAGGTGGGCCGTATGCCCGTCTGCCTACAAAGGCAATAAAAAAAAAAAAAAAACCTTAGATGACGTCATGATAGTCTGCCCGGCCATTAATCAGCAAATACGTATGCAGCCTCTTCAAGTTCCTGTTTCTACTCCTCATAATTCTCAATACTTGGTAGTAGCGACGCTTTATTTTCACTCGAAACTTCCTCTACAAAATTGAATTAGGATGATAGAAAATGTAACAAGGCTCCGTAGGATTCATTTGTTTGCTGAATCACGTTCTCAACGTGGAATAGGTGATAATGTAATTTTCAGTTTGTAGCGCCTTGAACATAAAACGTTCTTATTACCACTTGTGAAAATAATTCCCTTCAGCAATGGAAACTTGTACTGTTATATTAATGTTCACATCGTGATTGCGTGTAATTTTAATAGAAAGGATTTAAGAGAACTGCTTTCGAAGTCGTATCTGTAATACTTTGCTATATCCCTACCTCCATATCAATAGGTAAAGACAAAACAGCTCTGTATCTTTTTCTCCAGTGTTTTTCCATTAATAAAATTTGGTGAAAAATGTTCATCTCATCACCTTAATAAGCAGAAGGTGATTAAAAAAAACAAGATTTTTTTTTTACTGGTCATTATGGTCGAATGTAACAACATTTATTTGCATTAATTTCTAATTTTTCGTTAAGAGAAATTCGTATTTCAGAAACCCACAATCTAAGGCAAAGGTCCAGGTGGTTAACCTCGGGAGTCAATTCTTATATATCGTACATTGCTTGCAGTACAAGAAATTTTACTTTTACAAGATAATTCCACCTTGCTAATCGATCACATATATTAAATTTTACCGTAGAGTAGGTATAACGTGAGTCATAAAAGTCGAAAGCCTGAAATTATATTTGAACCTGAAATTGTATTTCAGGCTTTTCCGCGCTGCGGACTGGAACGCAAATCACCACGGCATCAATAAGCGAATCTTGGTACCAACTCTACGAGCTCAAGATATGCCTTTTCAATAATTATGGAAATATTAAAACTTTTGCCAATCGACGCTACTCCTTCGTGAACTACACGAATATATGTTAAGTAGGGTTGACTTAGAAAAAATCGACCTCCCCTATGAGGAGGCAGTCTACTTCCGGTGATGGTCACGGGGCGACCTAAGGTGGGTTGAGGCTGCGCCGCACGCTACCGTCACTCTAGCGCGTTGGCACCAGGAGGACGGGACGGCGCGTCGGCGGCTGCGGACTGCGGTGCGGTCCGCATTTTTGTCGTCGCTGTCGTCGCCGAACATACTGTGGAAGAGCAACCCGGTCGGCGGTGTATCGCGTTCCGACCCGACAGGCTGTATCTGGCCCAGCGGGGTATCCCGGAACACAAGCGGCATCGCCCGGGCGGCCTGGTAGGGCCGCCGTACCGCGGAGACCGACGTCGTTGGTCGTCGACTATCGCCTCGACGACCCGTCGGTCGGGCGTCCTCGGGGTGACGCCGTGTGTCTGGTTGTAATGTTGACCGCGGGAACTTCCCTACTCTGACCGGGTTTTGATCCTGGACGGAGATCGGACGTCGGGTGTAAGAGTGCAGGGAAGTCGTTTAGTGGGTAGGGCCCTAAAATTCCTTGGGCCCACGGTCTGCTCCCAACACCCTGCAGATCGTCGAGTCCCACATACCCCGCGCGCCCCCTAGGCGCGGGGACATCGCAGGATGTTCGGCCCGAAAAAAAAAGAACAAAAGAAAAAATCAACCTTTAACAAGATTCGGACAACGGGCTAGTCAAATAATTCAATGTTAATACGTCGGGCGCCTCACCTAAGTCGTTTCAAACTCCTACAGCAATAAAAACCCGCTTTAACTTTCTAACAAAACATAAAGAGTTTTATAAGGCAATAATGATCCACTTAATCCGAACTCGACAGCACAAATAGGTCAACGAAATTGATTTGTCGCTCACCCCAACAGAGCAGTAACATTGATGGAGAAAAGCAATGGAATCTCTCTAGTGAGTGTAAATCACAAATGTCTTTTACTCTCGCTTGCAATCATGCTAAATTGAAACCTGTATTCAACTGGTAGGAAGTATTGAAATCTACTTTGAAATAATTTATGTCTGTATTATAAATTTATAATACATATATAGATTTTTTTATTGCTTAATTAATTTATGTTTTTGGGATTTTAATAGTTCGAATCTCAGGCGGGTACCAATTTTTCTAATGAATTACGTACACAACAAATGTTCACGATTGACTTCCACAGTGTAGAAATAACATCGTGTAATAAAAATAAAACCCGCAAAATTATAATTTGCGTAATTATTGGTGGTAGGACCTCTTGTGAGTCCGCGCGGTAAGTACCACCACCCTGCCTATTTCTGCCGTAAAGCAGTGGGGCAGCCTTGTAAGTATACTTGAGACCTTAGAACCTATATCTCAAGGTGGGTGGCGCATTTGCGTTGTGGATGTCTATGGGCTCCAGTAACCACTTAACATGAGGTGGGCTGTGAGCTAATCTACCCATGTAAGCAATAAAAAAAATAGAAATACTCGTATATGTAGAATGCATAGACTGTCTCAGTTTATTTATACCACAAATAAATGTATTTTATTCTCACTGCTAAATCGAAACCTTTTAACCTGTATTCAACTACTAGAAAGCAGAAAATGCTACTTCAAAACTGTTTATGTGTGCTGTTTGTTATGAGAAATTTAGGAGTTACTCGTACAAAATGCATTAACTGTCTGAGTATATTTATTGCATTAGATGCTCCGGCAATGACGTCACAAGACACCTGGTGCTGATGATTACCGGAGCTATGAGCTCACGTTTTTTTTTTTTATACGAAATTAATATTCCGTAATATACTATTGAAATTTTGAAACTTTTTTTTTGCTTATGTGTGTGGACGAGCTCACAGCCCACCTGATGTTAAGTGGTTACTGGAGCCCATAGACATCTACAACGTAAATGCGCCACACACCTTGAGATATAAGTTCTAAGGTCTCAGTATAGTCACAACGTCTGCCCCACCCTTCAAACCGAAACGCATTACTGCTTCACGGCAGAAATAGGCGGGGCGATAGTGCGGACTCACAAGATGTCCTACCACCAGTAATTATGCAAATTATAATTTTGCGGGTTTGATTTTTATTACACGATGTTATTCCTTCACCGTGGAAGTCAATCGTAAACATTAAATTTAAACTTTCGAATAATTAATTTATTTTAGGTACATTTAATCTTAATTACTTTTGTTGTTCGCTATGCGGCGAGTATCGAAACATTAAACAAACATTTTAATTCAACACCATTACCTTAGCTGAAGGTATAAGGCCACGATTCATTAGATTCTCGTTTCGTTGCACCTCGGTTTCAGATAGTCGATTATCGGATATTACGGAGCCGCAAGTGAATTCGCTCATTTAAAATCGTCACGACTTCAATATCGTAGTGAAGTGAAATTTTTCAAGTTTTGTCTTGCTTTTATGTAAGTAATACTCGAATCGGATGGAATTCGGTGAGGATATTAAACTGAGAATCATGATATTTGTAGATAGAGATTTGAATCAATGGGTCCGGTTTTTGGAACGAAGTTCCTTACGGCAGGCTTGGAGGGGATAGGGATTTTGCTGCGCGACCGAACTGAAAAAAATGTGATAGTAAAACCGTAAGAAAAAATCCGTGGAAAAAAGTGCGTGGAATAAAACCGTTAAATGAGACGTGCGCAGGCGCGACAGTCGTATACACAAGCGAGTAGTGTATAATACCTTTCTCTTTCNGGAACGAAGTTCCTTACGGCAGGCTTGGAGGGGATAGGGATTTTGCTGCGCGACCGAACTGAAAAAAATGTGATAGTAAAACCGTAAGAAAAAATCCGTGGAAAAAAGTGCGTGGAATAAAACCGTTAAATGAGACGTGCGCAGGCGCGACAGTCGTATACACAAGCGAGTAGTGTATAATACCTTTCTCTTTCTCCCTCTTTCTTTTCATTCTCTCATCCCTTCTCTCTCTATTTTGTAATTATTTCTATTTCTATGTAATTTTATGTTGTCAAACAAAAATAAAGAGACATATTTTTTGTTGTTATTTTAATTGATAATTTGAATTACGATTTTATTTTTATTTTACGTAATTTATTATTTCCTAAAATACTGAATTTTATAAATACTTTCCGGTACTTAAATAAAAACTAATCAGCAAAATTTAAGAGAAAAATCAAGAAAACCAACATAAAATTGAGCACGATTTTTTTTGCAAATTGTGTCGATTCTACATTAGCCGAAGAAACTTCGTTCCTACCTGGTGTCCCACGACACCACATTTGCTTTGTTTTTTAGTAACAATAGCAGAATTAGTCACTATATGTTTCCAAATTTAGCTTTGTTAGTGCGTTTATTTTGTGGAAAATTCTATCTTTGTTAGTGCATTTATTTTGTGGAAAAAATATAGTTGAAGCCTTATTCTATTGCGTAAATTATATTTTAACATACCATTTCTCGAGTTGCTTCGTGACAGTCGTAACAACGTTGAGTTGTAATGGTAGTAAAAGATAACGTTTTTCCAAGTGATGTTTAATTCCTCTAGAGATCAAGAAGGATCGCAAAAAGGGAATACACACAAAGAATACTTAAGTAGAATAGGTAAAAATAAATTACTTTACTCATAAACATTTTTGAGTGACAGCTGATAGAATACATATAAAGAAAACGAAGCAAGGAGCAATAAGCAGAATCGAAATTTATGTTATTGTTATTTTTCGATTTTAATCACATTAAAAATGAAACGGGGCATCTGGTGTTCTTCTAAAAGGCAATAATATAAACTCGAACTTAACAATGGCATTCTTATGAAACAACTAGCTATACCCGCCCGCTTCGCTGGGAATTTAAAATTAACATTATTATTTCTCACCCCCACAAAGATTCTCATCATTAACGCCCCCGCAACTGGTGTAGGGAGTCCAACGCTCATATAAATATTAGCCTATCCATTAAGTACATGTATTTTCTACATGAATACCAAGTTTCAAGTCAATCGGATGCATGATTCAGTAGTTATAACGGAACATCCATAAAAACCACTGCAGTTTTATATACCTAGTCAGGTCATAAGTATTGTTACACAGTAAAAACTTTTCTTTTAGAATGCTGGCCACAAAAAAGTTTATTGAATTCGAATTTCGAATTGTTCATGAAAATAAAAATGTATACTTTTAGAATTTTACTCATTTTTAAATATGGAGTGGGCGCTTAAAGAAGACCGTGTTGCAGTTATTGCGTTGCATCGTTGCGGTTACGCGCAAATTAAAATTTTTAACATACTGAAAAATTTGAATAAAACCAAAAGATTCGTTTATCGTACCATCAAACGATACAATGAAGACTCTAGTGTAGATGACAGGTCAAGAAGTGGTCGCCCTCGGTCTGTTAGGACTCCAGCAGTGATAAAAGCTGTGAAGGCGCGAATTCAAAGAAATCCCAAACGTAAGCAGAAACTGTCGGCCCTTCAGATGGTGTTAAGCAGAACCACGGTGAAAAGGGTGTTAAATGAAGACTCAGGGCTTCGGGCATATCGAAGAAAAACAGGACATCGTTTGAATGCTCGTCTAGTGGACCTGAGACTGAAGAGATGCCGCGCTTTGTTGAAGCGGTACACGGGAAAAAAATATCGGGAAATTCTTTTTTCGGATGAAAAAATTTTTACCGTAGAAGAGAGCTACAACAAACAAAATGATAAGGTGTACGCACACAGTAGTGAAGAAGCGAGCAACCGTATTCCGCGTGTCCAACGAGGTCATTTTCCATCCTCGCTCATGGTATGGTTGGGAGTTTCTTATTGGGGCTTAANATTTTCCATCCTCGCTCATGGTATGGTTGGGAGTTTCTTATTGGGGCTTAACAGAGGTACATTTTTGTGAGAAAGGTGTAAAAACGAATGCAGCTGTGTATCAAAATACAGTCCTGACGAACCTTGTGGAACCTGTTTCTCATACCATGTTCAATAACAGGCACTGGGTATTCCAACAAGATTCGGCGCCAGCTCATAGAGCGAAAAGCACACAAAACTGGCTGGCGGCGCGTGAAATCGACTTTATCCGGCACGAAGACTGGCCCTCCTCCAGTCCAGATTTGAATCCGTTAGATTACAAGATATGGCAACATTTGGAGGAAAAGGCGTGCTCAAAGCCTCATCCCAATATGGAGTCACTCAAGACATCCTTGATTAAGGCAGCCGCTGATATTGACATGGACCTCGTTCGTGCTGCGATAGACGACTGGCCGCGCAGATTTAAGGCCTGTATTCAAAATCACGGAGGTCATTTTGAATAAACTTTAGTGTCATAAGAATCTATGTTTTGTTAAGTTCATTTTGGTATATGAATGGTTACATAATGAATAAACTTGTTTCAATTATTTTACATTAAACATGTGACAGAATTTATGACCTGACTAGGTATTAGGATAGATAATACTTAGTAACATTTAAGTTAACTGTAACTGAAAGCAATATTTTAATGGATTAATAGTCTCTAGTTACTTAATTAAAAATGTGTTATTATTGTTACAGGAGAACTATGGAAAATGAGAGAAGAGTTGAACAATGACAGTATGTCCCAGCCGCGAGCGATGACCCTGCAGGGCGCCAGGGATCGCGCAGCACCGGCGGCGGCGCCCCAACGCACATCCCACATTTCTTTTTTTTTAGAAAAAATCACGCTTATTAGGCTATATCTACAATTAATACAGGCGATAGCATACTTACACCGGAAGGCCAGTGTGTCATTTCAGCAACTACGTGTGAACTTTAATTTATCAAAGCGTCCTCTTGTTAAATTAAAAGAAACCGTGAATGTATTTAGCCTTAGAACTAGAACTGTATATTGTGTAGTTAAATCGTTTTTAGTGACAACGTTAGTGCAATTATTCATTGTTGCCAAGTGCGGGGTGTGTGTCGCGCGGTCGCGGTGTCGGCGACGGTGCGAGGTGGCCCGTTTGCTGTTTCTGCTATGGTTGAGCGCTTGTGGGGGCTATAGTGAAGGAAGACGCGACAACGACCTGCATATCGGCGGCATTTTCCCTATGGAGGGTGAAGGTGGCTGGCAGGGTGGCCAAGCGTGTATGCCAGCCGCAGAACTCGCGCTCGCCGACGTGAATGCCAGATCGGACCTATTATCCGGATTTAAGCTACGTCTGCACAGCAACGACAGCAAGGTATCTATTTTATTGATATTCCACTTAGGCCTTGTAAATAAAAAAATGTCGTACACGGGGTTTTCCGAGCGCTATGACATGTCCTTCTTCAAACAAGGCTTGCGGAGATTACTTAATGGTAGGCAGCGGCTTGGCTCTGCCCCTGGCATTGCTGACGTCCATGAGCGACGGTGACCACTTACCATCAGGTGGGCCGTATGCTCGTCTGCCTACAAAGGCAATAAAAAAAAACGCTATTAATTGATTTTCCAATGCAGCACAACGCAAATCCTCCCGGAATACGTCCGCGTAATTCATAAAGATAAAAACCATCGTCGTCATCACTGCCAGAATTGTAATTAACAAAACGAGTCCCGTATCTTAATCCGATAACGGGCGGCAATAAATCTGAAATGAACTAAACTCATAGGCCTATGATATCGCAAGAGGGCGAAGCTGACGTTCGATTCAATTATTGAGAATTTATGAATGGCTCACGGAAGAAAATTTTATTGGGTAAAATTTCCGAGCAGGTTGACGGTAATTTCCCATCTATCGATTTATACCTATAATATGACAAATTGCCAAAGTGAATTCATTTTGATATCGATAACGACGATTGCTCTGGAATTGTTTGTAAGGGACGTTTTATTGTACAATGGGTGGATTATTCGGAATGTAGACGGCAGCATAGATTTATTTAATAGATTGGAGTTTTGAAGTTTATATGTATATTTTTGAAGTCGTCACAGCCTAAAGGCTAAGAAGCCGAGGTATCGAGCTATGCCGGTGTTCAAACGCCACAGCCAAGTACCATTATTTCTAATGAAATAATAGGTTGGGGAAAACGCTTCTTCGCATTTTTTAAGAAAATCCAAAACATTTTTAATATAGTTTATTTACATTTAACTAAAGTGTGTAGGTACCGTTTTGTACGATAAATTTTTGCCATCTTGTATAGAAATTTTGAGACTTCTAATCAAAATACCGCGACAATTGGTTTTGGCTTGCGTTCCATTTTACCTTTTTTGTAGTTAAATTTTAAAATACATCGAATTTCTTCATTAGATTCACTCATCTGGACAGTACGAAAAATAAATAAAATCAGACATTTTCCTAATTTGAATTTGGAATTATCTTCTTTAAAATTTAAACTTTTAGTGATACCAAAACCAGCCAGATACAAATATAGCCAAAGAGATTTTATTACAAGCTCATACATACTATAATGCGAAAAGAATTTTCCCCAACCTATTATAATTTTGCGGGTTTGATTTTTATCACAAGATGTTCATGTTTATTCTTCACCGTGGAAGTCAATCGTGATTATTTGTTGAGTACATATTTCATCAGAAAAATTGGGACCCGCCTGGGATTCGAACACCGGTGCATCATTCAAAACGAATGCACGGACGTCTTATCCCTTAGGCCACGACGACATCTGCTTGTTTCTGTCGGGAACCAGTAGTTTATTTAACTTTGAAGACTGGAACAGCCGTTACATTGTACAGTTAACACACAGACCTCAAAGTAGTGGAGTTGCCATTGGCATCGACAGCATGAGCAGCTACGGAATGTTAAGCGATATCTAGGGACCATAGGCATCGACGTCAATGCGGCTACTCAACCTGAGACTTCTCAATCGCACTTGGACGAAAATAAGTGAATGAACGTTCCACATTAAATAGCTCTTTGTCTAGGCTGCGTCTTTGGTTCTAAATACACACAAAACACAAAAGTGAACATCACGGAAACTTCATGGACACAATCCAGGAGATTCTCGCCGAATCTTCTCAGAGAGTCACGATTCCGATCCGGTGGTAGATACTATATTAGATATATAGATGTGAGCAAATTCTTTCAGGCTGAACCCCGTGAGCTCACTCACCAGTCAAGGAGAAACCAGAATAGTCCTATTCTCCTTGCGTCGGTTTCTTCATTACTGAGGGTCGTGGTCATAGCCAGAATAGTCCTACTGGCAGATATAATGTAAAAAGGGACTCATACATTTTTTGTTTACAAAAATACTATTTATGGATGCGTAGGGGTATTCACAACCATTGTGTCTATTTTTGAGGCAAAGAAGTCAAGCGTTCCAATTTGAAGAGTGGAATAAAGGTTATAGTAAGTAGGTCGCCGTTTGGCTTTGCCTCTGGCACTGCTGACTTCAATGCGTGGCGGTTTCTGCTTACAGTCGTAGTGTTTTCTTCAGCATTCGCGAGTCGTGATGATAAATAAAACCACTTAAACGGTTCAATTTCGCGTTTTGACGTTTCAAATACTTTAACTACGTTTTCGTGATCGCGAACGACTAAAGTGTTATTCGTTGAGGTGTGAATACTGTGCTAGCTGAACTAGCAGATTGAGTTCACTAGCTCGTCTGCTAACTCAGTTCACGCGCAAGATAGTGACAAAAATACGAGATTATACTGTAAAAAATGATTTTAATTATATGTACTACCGTCAGATGGGCACGCTTATCTGCCTACAATGGCAATATTATAAACTATTGATACAATGCAAAAGAGACTTCTATATGATATCTATGAGCACCAGTTAGTATTTACGTACCTAATAGCCTTAAGCGCATATATAGTAAACAAAAACTTGTTTTAAAAAATTCCAAGTATAAACAAGTAAAAGAATTCCTCCTATATTAATCTCAAAGTTTTACGGAATTTTCTTTGCCCTTCAGTGCGAACCAGGGTTGGGAGCCAGCGTCATGTACAATTTACTGTATAACCCACCGCAAAAATTGTTGCTGCTAGCAGGATGTTCGACAGTTTGTACTACAGTCGCGGAAGCTGCTAAGATGTGGAACCTAATGGTCGTAAGTACTATATTTGTTAAATTTATTTATCGTTATTTAATTATATGTATATATATGTATGTATGTTTAATTTATTTACAACAAGCTGTACTCGTCCGCTTCGCTGGGCATTTAAAATTAACATTATTATTTCTTACCCCCACAAAGATTCTCATCATTAACGCCCCCCACTGGTGTAGGGAGTCCAACACTCATATAAATATTAGCCTATCCATTAAGTACATGTATTTTCTACATGGATACCAAGTTTCAAGTCAATCGGATGCATGGTTCAGTGGTTATAACGGAACATCCGTAAAAACCACTGTAGATTTATATATTAGTATAGATTTATCGCTCAAACGGTTAAACTAACTCACATCACAATTCGACCAGTAACGGGTAATTACCCAAATCATAATTTTTGCATGTTTAGATTTTATGGTATTATTTCTTAATCGTGAAAATAATTAGGGAGCAATCCTAGCTAAGTATGTATTCCAGTAGGGAATTTGATAATTTGTCTACGGGATTTGAACGCTAGCATACTCAACGTCACATCACTCGACATCTTATCACTCTTGTCCTTTAGAATCCGACGATTTCAAATGGCACAAGGTACATGACACAAACATATTATAGAACAAGGGACAAGAGGAAATAAACGAAGCTTTAGTATAGACAATATATATACAAAATTAATGTCCTGTTATTTAGTCTTATCGATTGCCGCCTAAATTTCATAATTTCTTCAGCTTTACTGAATATAATTTCCATTATAAATAGTAATTTCCGCTCCAGAACTTAACATTTCCAATCAAAAATTCATTCACAAATAACTCCAACTTAATATTTATAGCTAATTAAATACACAAATGACGCTTGTATTATCCAAACAAGATAATCACCGAACTGCCTTTGATATTGAAGACGAAGTTACAAGAGAGTAACAAGGTCAAGTCAAAGGGATCCAAGTTCCCGTGTTGACACTGACGCGGTTGGAAATGTGCCAAAGTATTTGTTTCCAAGTGTTTTGGTGTATGTGAAGCCGGCTTTAGGAATAGCCTTAACGTTTTATGTAGCGGTAGAAATTACACAATGGTATACTAGTGAGGAAACACGAAGCTTCTTTTTGGGTTATTACTTTTGCCTTGCATACTATAAGATATAGTCTACTACAACCGCAAAATTACAGTACAGAAAACAAACACTAGAGTAATTCTCGTTATTAATCTAATCGTTTCTAATTCAAATTTTAATATAAATTGTTTTGTGCGATCCGATCTTAACAAGCAATTGAATATCATTGTCGTGCGACAGGGAAATTTCAATAACGAAGTCAATCTGGTAACAAGACACGTGTTTGAATTGCTTATGATTTTCAAATGGGTTACAAGGGTTGTTGATAAATATTAAGACCTGAAGTATAATTGATTTATAGTTTTGTACCAAAATTAAGACATTAATTAATAAGACATATACTGCTTAAAGAAAATCACGAGACATTCTTTTTTTTTTCATTGTCCTTGTACGCAGACGAGCATACGGCCCACCTGATGGTGAGTGATTACCGTCGCCCATGGACTTCAGCAATGCCAGGGGCAGAGCCAAGCCGCGGCCTACCGCTAAATTCCATTCACTGGACTTTCATTTGTTTATTGTGTACATTATTGAAGGAACTCACATCCACTTTGCTTAACGTCGTTAGTGTAATTTATATATATCACAACGTGGATTCCGCCAACCACATTGAGACATGGGGTCGTAGTCTCATAATTTAATTCCAAAGCCTATCCCACCCTTCAATGGAAGACATGACTGCCGTGTCAAATAAATGGGGAGGACGGTGGTACTCACCCGTATAGGCAGCTACAACCAAAAATATATGTCCTATGCCCTACCACCAGTAATATGTAAACTATAAACTGAGACCTTACAACTCAGGTCTTGAGGTTAGTGGCGGCATTTACGTTGTAGATATATATGGGCTGCGGTTACCACTTAACACCAGATGGGCCGTGAACTTGTCCACCCATCCAGGATATAATAATAATAGTAAGTAGTAATAAATTTTACGGTAGGCAGCGGCTTGGCTCTACCCCTGGCATTGCTGAAGTCCATGGGCAACGGTAACCATTCACCATCAGGTGGGCCGAATGCTCGTCTACCTACAAGGGCAATAAAAAAAAATCTAGTAATAAAAAATATTTATCATTCTAGTCAGTTATTATTACATGAACATGCAATGTGGCAAGAAGACAACTGCTAGACGCCTCCCGAACTCCCTTGAAACTACGCGGATAGCCCGCATCCACTAATATTTAACTGCAGGCAATATTTAGACTGCGGGAAATTCATTATAATATTTTGGACATTTTGTTGTTTTTGTTCCCCAGTTTTTATTAATGATTACAATTTTCATCGTTACACTCTTAGCAGAGTGGTCGTGGCCGCCATACCCCCCATAAAGTTTCACTAACTAAAGTACCCCCATAGTAACCCCATAAAGTTTTACTGGTGGTACGACCTATGAGATGAGATAAAATTATGGTGTTAAGTGGTTACTGGAGCCCATAAAAGGTCTCAGTATAGTTACAACGGCTGCCCCGCCCTTCAAACCGAAACGCATTCATTACTGCTTCACGTCAGAAATAAGCAGGGCGGTGGTACCTACCCGTGCGGACTCCCAAGAGGTCCTACCACCAGTAATTGCGCAAATTATAATTTTGCGGGTTTGATTTTTCTTACACGATGTTATTTATTCCTTCACCGTGAAAAAAAATTCACCAATAAGGTTTGTTTTTATTTAAGCTGGTCTTGTGTTTTAGTTGTGCTATGGAGCATCGTCGCCAGCGCTGTCGGATCGGTCTCGTTTCCCGACGTTATTCCGAACGCACCCGTCAGCAACAGTCCACAACCCGACGAGGATCAAGCTGATGCAGAAGTTCGCCTGGTCACGAATCGCTATATTGCAACAGGCTGAGGAAGTTTTTATTTCGGTATGTACCAAACGTTAATTTAAAGCTATACAAATATTTTGTTTTAGAACGAACTGGATATAAACTTTTTTTTTAAGACAACCACGCCATGTTAAGTAGTCCCGTCGTAAGTTCGTAAAGAACTTGTGTTACAGGTACCAGATAATGGAAATAAATGTAAGATTTTTATTATACACATACATATATTTAATGGAGGGCTCAGTGGTGTGGATTGGGAGAGGCCTATGTCCAGCAGTGGACGACTGTGGGCTGTTGATGATGATGATGATGATGATATATTTAATATACATCCATAACCCTGAAAAAGACATTTTATATTATTCATACAAAATATCTTACCCTTGGCGGGATTCGAACCCGCGACCACCTTGTGTAGTGACCATGTCACTTACCACTACACCAGACGGCCCCGTGCGTACGATAGGTATCCTACCGCGGAAAATCGTATTCGAATGCGTGCGCTACAACGCGACGTAAAGTCTCGCATCACCGAAGTCCGAGATGCCAGATGGTCTGATTTCTTAGAAGGACTCGCGCCCTCTCAAAGGTCTTACTACCGCTTAGCTCGTACTCTCAAATCGGATACGGTAGTAACTATGCCCCCCCTCGTAGGCCCCTCAGGCCGACTCGCGGCGTTCGATGATGACGAAAAAGCAGAGCTGCTGGNGACGTCATCTGGAGGGGCAACTCGTCATCTGGAGGGGCAACCGACCGACCAGCGGGGACATCACGCCACCTCGGATCACTTTTGCTGGAAGCGCGCGCAGCGTTCACTTGTCTTAGATTTAATATTCTGTGTCGATCGTTCCTACCCACTTTTGTATTTTTTTTTATTTATTTAAATTATTAAGCCGTTGCTAAAAATATATACATATATAAAAGATTCCTTTGATGTGACCCCCGTCGAACGGATTTCTTTTATATTTTGTTTTAAGTTTATTTTATATAAAAGTGTAGTTTTTTTATTTATCGATTGAGACACTACGTAGTCTGCCGGGTCAGCTAGTATTATATGATATTACATATCGATTTACATTCTAATCAATGTAATAATTTTGTTAATCTTATATTTTGTTATCCGATCTAAATTTAGAAGCCAATGCGCAAGAGAATGATCATGCTGTACAATTCAGATACAAAATTATTAAATACTAGCGACCCGCCCTCGCTTCGCTTCGGAAACATTAAATTTTATTATTGATAGATTTATATATTAGTATAGATAGCGGAGTCCCTCGATGTTACCCGCGGTTATTATCGTACCGTGGGCGACGCCGCGGGGCGAAACTAGTCTAAAAAAAATAGCCTAAGTTGCTTCTTATATCAACAGCTACCTATCAGTGAGAGTCGTCAAAACGGGTCGAGACATTCTAGAGATTATCTGGAACAAACAGAAAGACAGACAGGCACACAAAAAAAAATGGTATATGTACTGTGGCATACATACTTACACATTTAGTAAAAAGTGGTTGTTTATTACAAAGAGACACTCCTATTTTATTTATTTGTATAGATTAAAATTACATACTGTCCCGACGTGTATATTTGTTGGCTCGTGTTGACACCAAATCTGCGAAATTAACTAGAAAATATAATGCGGTACGAGTGGCCACGCTTCTTAGCTACAAAATGTACATAATTAGAAAAGTTTTTACGAGCGGCGCCCTCGCAAGTCGACGGTTGTCACCGACTGACACCGCGACGCGCCGGACCGGGATTATAATTTTACTGAACAAATTATTTAGGAATACCGTCTATATTTTTTTATGCTCGACTGTACTTTTCAGCGTGGTTGTTTCGTTATTTTACTGATACAACGCGCAACGGTTCAACTTTGAGACACGATATTTGGTCATAAACGAAAGTCATTAGACGCAAAAAAAAATATATACACAATACCTGCAAATACAAATTAACATTTCGACATTATTAATTATTTAAATTATTTAGGAATACCGTCTATATTTTTTTATGTTCGACTGTACTTTCCGGCGTTGATTGTTTCGTTATTTGACTGATACAACCATCGAATATATCGATGGATACAACGCCTAAAGGTTCAACTTTGAGACACGATATTTGGTTATAAACGAAAGTCATTAGACGCAAAAAAAATATACACAATACCTGCAAATACAAATTAACATTTCGACATTATTAATGATTTAAACTGGTAATAGTAATTCGTGACTTTCTTATTTACGCTAAAGTTTCTTATGGCCCTCTGCAATTCTTTTGTTCTGTAAACTGCATTATCTGCAATACCGTCTTTACCATAAGGGCACACGGGGCCCGTGCCCAGGGCCCCCATTCTCAGTGGGCCCCGAAAGACCGACAATTTCTCTCACACGTTTATTCTCAAAACATTTTTGTCGGACACATTACACTTTTTTCACAAATCAGTAATCAGAAGGTATTTACAAGGCATATACTATGCCTATAATAGAAGATTTTGCTCAACAGAAATCCCGAAAGAAACCGTTATCGAAATCGTAACCAAAAAACGAGCAGCATTCTAATATCATTAATGACATTATATCATACTGTATTTGATTACCTATAATAAATGGTCATACTCAGTAAAAAAATGTTATTATAATTCGCTTTTTTTACTTTCCAAAAGGGCCTCAAATTCTTGTGTGCCCAAGGGCCCCATCCTAGTTTAAGACATCCCTGATTATCTGGCCATAAAGGCATGTTTAGTTCAAATAAAGATTTAGCTCAAAACCTTAATACGATCGTCAAGTAAATTATCAGCTTATTTTGTAGCGTTAAGAAATAACCAAACCATTCAACTCTCACATAAATACCAACGTTTGTACATTTATAGCATCGGAACCACACTAAGCTCTTGTTCCGGGAGCCCTCTCTTATATTGTGTCGTGTGATAAAAGCCGGTTTTAGTTCCAGTTCAATCTATTGACTGTGTTCCAAATAGTCTGCAATAAAAATAAAGACACAAAAACGATTCTCAGCTCACGGAATACGCACAGTTAACTGGCTTATTATAAAAATTATTGCCGTTTTTGGCACGGAACCACGTCGTTTTCCTTGTACTAAATGAGCATAATAATTACGAAAGTTTTTATTACGAATCGTGTGCCAAATCCTTCGACGATCATATCACAAAGTCGTAGTTGTAATCTTAACTGTGAGTCCGATTAAAATTTAATAAATCTATATATTAATACGTGAAGCAAAAACTTTGTATCCCATTTTACGAAAATTGCGAAGACGGAGGAGTATGAAATTTTCCACACTTATAGAGAATATAGAGAAAAAGTGCACAATGCCTAATTTTTTTAAAATAATGTATATTACTTTAAACCAATAAAGAAAACATTACACACGCTACATACCATATATTTGACGCACACACGCATGCATACTATTTACTGTCAAACTTTTGTTCTTGACGTCTGTGGTCAAATTGAGATAAGGTTAAATATTATTTGTCTTTGTTAATATTTTTTATAGTATAGTCTTGGCGAAATTTGTGATTATAGAAGTATAAAATACGATCATAATAGTGTACAAACTTACAGTTCCAATTAATTATAGTCCAATTTCGACTACTGCGGGACCTCTAGTAGATATATTCTTCTTCTTCTTCCAGTGCCTCTTCAATCCTGAAGGTTGGCCGTTAGCTTTCAGTATTCCTTTCTGTCAGCAGCCAGCCGGCACAGCTGTTCGACGGAGGCAATACCGGTCCACTCCCGGATATTCCGGAGCCATGACTTTTTTCTTCGCCCAGCACGTCTCTTTCCATCCACTTTGCCCATAATTATCAGCTGCAGCAGCATGTATCGATCGTTCCTGAGCACGTGGCCGAGATACTCTATCTTGCGCTTTTTGATATAGCTATTAGATAATTATATAAATGTATAAATAAAAAAAACCTATTTCAAGAAACGTCCCACGACACGCCGGGTACATGAAACGAACTATATACGTCTCAACTAACCGTGACAGATATAAACTCAGCTCAAAGCAGATTCACGGAATAATATTGTTGTGGTTTCCAAGCGAACAGATTCACGCTGCCAAGTTTAATACCCTCAATAGAACAACGTAACAATGAAACTATTATAATAAACTAATTATATTTTCAAATCGATATTGTACTAACCGTTCTATAATGATTTATACCAAATGAAAATGGGAATGAGTATTAGAATGAAATAATTCGACGCTAATGATTGCTCTATACGCTAAGTTATGTTTTGATAATGACCGCCGAATAGTACAGCTTATTTGACATGAATCCTTTTAATGACTATGGGTGTTGAGTAGTCCATCAGCATGGGTAGATTATTTTATATTTAAAACGACTTTTAGGGTTCGATCCCGCGTTTTTTGATTGTCATTATAATTTTAATACATTATTGCCGACATTTAAAATACTACACAGTTTTCGCGGTCACGTGCTTTTTGTCACGTCACGTCACGCATCACGTCACTAGTCTACGACTCGTGAAAACCGATCGAAGTACAGGATCAGAAGAAAGGCAGAAGACAGGCACAAGGAAAGCGATAAGTAACCCTGTCGCCAAGAATAAACTTAGGTGTAGATATCATGAATTATGTTTATAAAACAAAATTTGCTGGTACTGCTGTTGTCCTTGAGCGACGATGATTGCAAATCAAGTGGACGGTGTACTCCTCTGCTTACACTGGTAATAAAAAGAGTTGTATTGTTAAGTTAGGTCTTGGCAACAAAGGATAAATAAATACATATCATCATCATCATCATCTCAGCCTGTCGACTGTCCACTGCTGAACATAGGCCTCTCCAAGTGATCTCCAGTGCGGCCGGTCCGTTGCCACCTGTATCCAACGTGACCCAGCGATTCTTACCAGGTCGTCGGTCCATCTCGTAGGTGGCCATTTTTTTTTTTTTTTTATTACTTAGATGGGTGGACGAGCTCACAGCCCACCTGGTGTTAAGTGGTTACTAGAGCCCATAGACATCCACAACGTAAATTCGCCACCCACCTTGAGATATAAATTCTAAGGTCTCAGTATAGTTACAACGGCTGCCCCACCCTTCAAACCGAAACGCACTACTGCTTCACGGCAGAAATAGGCAGGGTGGTGGTACCTACCCGCGCAGACTCACAAGAGGAGGTCTTACCACCAGTACACACACCAGTACATACACATGCTTAACGATATTTCACACCCAGATAAAGAGCAAACAAACCTGTTCGAATTCGGCGAAGACCTTCGTTCTCCGTGATGAATGCCAAGCGAGGAAAGCGGCCTGAAATAATAATGAAAAAAAAAAAAAAAAAAACATAAATTCATTATTGTAACAAATTACGAAAATCATGTATATGTCACGATTTCGATACTTATACGTGCGGACTTAATACACGTTTTTTATTACTCAAAATTGTTCGTCGAAGTTGTATAGCAAAATTACGTACGTATTTTGTTTTCATTCATTTGTTTTTATTGCACATATTAGTAAATGAGCTGACGGTTCTCCCACCCCTCAAATCGGAACGTATTATTATGACTCCTTCGCAACAGAAATAAGCAGAGTAGGTACATATATATTGAACGTATGCTGAAGATCGTCAAACCAACAGAACTAGCACAAAAATCAAAGTGCCTATAGGTTACTAAAATATAATAAACTTCATTTACATGCCGTAATACGAAGAGTCACGCTTACACAACTGGATTAGGCGCCCCAAGAATTTCTGAGATCCCTCAAATTTTCATGTCTTCCGTTCGATGATTCGGTATTTTTGAGATAATATAATGAACTCCTAAGTTTATTAGCCGCATTCTTATAAGATATATTGCAAAAGAAAAATATTTATTAATATTCTTTACATCAATCATGAAGTCATGAAAATTGTAATTTGCCTAATTACTGGTGGTAGGACCTTTTGTAAGTCCGCACGGGTAGGTACCATCACCCCGCCTAATTCTGCCGTGAAGCGGTAATGCGTTTCGGTTTGAAGGGTAGGGCAGCCGTTGTAACTATACTGAGACCTTAGAACTCATCTCAAGGTGGGTGGTGACATTCACGTTGTAGATGTCTATGGGCTCCGCTAACCACTTAACACCAGGTGGGCCGTGAGCTTGTCCACCACAAAAGTGCCAATAAAGAAAGCCATCAAACTGCTATTATTATATAGAACTATAAATATGCTTAACATAAACAACCCAGATTTCTCGAAGTCAACATACATAAGATATTTCGTTAAATATTATTCCAAGCGAACCGATCACACGTATGAGCGCATACTTACGCTAAAATAATAGGCTCGTGGCCTGTTAACACGCGTATTTGTCAGCGGTAGTGCTGGGAGCGGCGGCGTGCACATGCAGCGTCGCTGCGATACGCCACGTCTCGTTTGATGTATGCGACGCTAACGTGTTCTCCTCCTTACCGTGTAACATCGTGAACGCTCACAAGGCATAAATTCCAACTTAAACCCACAGCTCCGGTCTAGAAATGTACGGAATTCGGAGAGCCAAGTTTTTACTACTTTACCAACGTTTTCACTTGCTTAAACTTTCAGTTATTACGCTCCGGCATATTTTATTTATTTATTTTATTTATTTATTATTAACATAGAAGTAGAAATACAATCATAATGTGCATCTGTGCTTTAACTAGGTGATAAAACCTGTATCTCAAGCCGCAGTGCTTCTCGTACAAAGATTACAATAGCTTTACTTCAGATACACAGAAAAATAGAAAGTTAATAGACAAGAATTAAACTGAAATTCATGGATTGCATAAAAGTGACAAAATGTGAGCTTAAAAATGTAAATATTAACAAAACATATTAAAATGAATTTATTAATGGTTAGCATAGTTATAGCGTAGTTAATTTAACCGATTGATTGGATACAGAAGCTAATTTTCAAGTCCCGTCGTATTTTTACGGAGAATTTATAAATATGATGGCGTGCCGTTATCTTTCCCTGGTTCGTGCTCTTTTTGCGTGCAGCTGGATTAAAAATCGAGCACGATTTTTAATAAATTCTCGGGGGAACTATTAAAAGAGAAGATAGTCAAGGTGAGGAAGCTACGGAGGGCGGAAAGGGGGAGACGCAATATCGGAGCCGACGAAGCGTGGTGACTCCTGAACATTTGCATCTGTCTAAATGAAACCATATTATCAATGTTGTGGTGCTCTTATTGCATAAGTTAAAAGCTGTCGTTTAGATGTTTTGTTTAAAATCACACGAGGATTTATTATTAGAGTTTTCTAATAAAATATCCACCAAAACTATCCAAATCTATCATATACTTTTGATCTGAAAGACATCGGTCTAAACGATAAGGCCACTTACTCAAAATGCTATAGCAGGGATTCATTGTGAAAAATTACGGTGTTTCAAATTGACAACTGTCATGATACTTTCAGTCGATAGCTGTCTATCCATTGATGTATTTTTTTCAAAAATATTGTGTCGTTTACCGTCATATAGAATATAAGCCCTAAGTCAATCGTTGCCGGAGCTAAAAAGTTGAATAAAGTACTGAATTACTTTAGGCGAAAAATAATATTCGTTTGCCAAGCTAAGTTTTTAAATAGATAACAATATCATTGTACAGTTTAATTTTTATGAACCCTTCTTAATCGGTAAGAATTCGTTTACTATATGCGCGTTGAATTGCTTTATAAGAAAATGGTCAACAATTGGTTAATGAAAAATAGTACAATATGAAATCTGTTCTGTAGTAAAAAAGTTTTTATCGATGTAAAATCGCGCCAGACAAACATATTATTGCACTACTAATAATATCCACGTACATCGTACAAATTTTATGCCAACTAGCTTTGCATGTCCGCCAAATTATCCATCAAAAAGTTTAAGAACTTATATGTATCAAAACTTTCCAGCCGTTTTAAATTATTCCTCCCGCACATGAAATACATTTTACTTGACTACTAAATTCTTCATTAGGCTTACCAATTTTAACAAGATCGGCACAAGTCGCTATCAAACAGTGACAATCAAATCTTACTTCACTACGAGCGGCATCGTCCGAAGCCACAATCATCATTGTATCACGAGATAACCATTGAATAAATAATTAATTAGATGAACATTTTGTGGTATTAATTCAATAAATATAAACTACACAACAATAAGCCATTATACATTTATTGTGATATTATACTTTATGAATGACGTTAAATAAAAACAAAGAACACGATTTAATAGCAAGACGAACTAAAAATTTGTCCTTGACTGGAAATTACGCCAAAGGAAGAAGTGTTATTGTCATCGTTCCTCGGTTAAAGTTGATGAAAATTAATCCTTGAAGTTGTTAAAGATTAGGTTTAAAGATCACACGCTACATATGTGTCAAGCACATAGCTATACATGTTATATCAAAAGTATAAACAATGGCTGCCTACCCTGAAAACCGAAACGCATTACTGCTTCACGGCAGAAATAGGCAGGGCGGTGGTACCTACTCGTGCGGACTCACAAGACGTTCTAAAATCTACCACCAGTTCATAATTTTTGTCGTCTCGTTAACCACAAGTCTAAGTTTTCTAAAACTCTGACACCCAGTTAAATCATATTATCTTATAAATACGTTTCTTGACATAGGCATGAGGTCTATTTCAACTAGACTAGTTGTAGACAACTTGGAACGTCTGATGGTCACTGGAAAAGTAGAAGGAAAACGTCCTAAAGGCCGGAGCCCCAAACGTTTGTCCGACCAGATCTCCGAGCAAACCAGCGGACTACTTAGCGCTGCACCAGGCAACTGACCGGAACCGATGGAGACTGGCAGTCGACAAGCTGAAACGGAGTCACGATCCTCAGCAACGAGGGAGCGATGGAGAAGAAGAAGAAGTTGTAATTCTGATGTACTTACTTTATTACATATCGGTGACCGTTTTGAAAACGACCATTAAATATTAATCGATAAAAAAAACTACACTGTAATAAAGAAATTAAGTGATTAATGCAAAAACTAGATCGCCTCCTATCATATATCGAATACGACAAACAACAAAGTTAGTTTTAGTATCATAGTCTTCTTACAATTTTAAAATGGACGCTCCTAATGTCGAGGACTGTAATCCAATATTAATGGAGCTGACTTTTAAGTGGCTACGTAATGTTGTCTACCACAAAATTAAATGGCTATAGCGCGAAAAGAATTCCCGACACGTATAGGTTTCTTGATTTCTTCTGGATAGGAAGACGCGTTTGCAACGAGATTCGGTGCCCGCTCGAAGCCGCAATATGTATGATAAATAAATTGCTATCCAATATCAAATGGAAGGCAATACCGGTGAAATGTACAAAGCGTTTACTCATATTACATCCATGGCCACGAAAGCCTACGATGTCGATCCAAAAAACATAGGTGAATGTATGGTATTTGTCATCTGTTTTTCGAAATTATTAAGCTTGGAATATGATGGTTTACTGATAGGTTGTCTTGTGAGCCCCCAAGCGGTAGGTACCACCACACTATCTATTTCTGTTGTGAAACAGTAACGTGTTACGGATTGAATACTGTGGTAGCCGTTTTTTTGTATCCTAAAACTGAGACTTAGAACTCATGTCTCAAGGTGGGTTGCGGCATTCTCGCTGTGAAGTCTATAGACTTCAGTGACCTCTGAACTTGAAATGGACCGTGAGCTAGACCATCTATATAACGAAAGAACAAAAAAAAACAAACAGCCTTACCTTCCGAAACAAAATAAAATGCTTCTATAACTTCATAAAATATTTCGACCATTTTCGGAAGCAATCTACTAAGTAAAAAGCTTGATTCAAGCAAAATTGCAATTGTTATATTACACTCATCGTCTTACACATATAAAACTTGACATTGTTCACAGTCGAGGACAAATGAGACAAAAGGAATAAGAAATATTAAACGTGACAAAAATGTCAAAACATTTTCCATAAAATGATACGGGTTTGCTCCATCACATGTTGTGTACATGTATAAGCTTATTTATGGAAATCGCGTTATTATAACAGAAAACCGAGACACCATTGCCCAGGAGATTGGCAAAAAATTACCTTGTTTTTCTACGTGGTTGCACTGTTTCCGAGAACGATTAATTAATATTGTTTGGAATATTAATTTTGAATCTATACTAATATTATAAAGAGGAAAGATTTGTTTGTTTGTTTGTTTCGAATAGGCTTCGAAACTACTGGACCGATTTGAAAAATTCTTTTTCCATTAGAAGCCGACATTGTCCCTGATGAACATAGGCGACTTTTTTTTTTTTTTTTTTTGTTTCATGTGTGTTTTAATGTTTCCGAAGCGAAGCGAGGGCGGGTCGCTAGTTATAATATAACGTTTGAATCCGTGTTACAGAGTTTTCGAGTAAATTATTAACAAAATACGGCCTATTTTGGTAAATTTAATATATTAGAACTTAGAGGCTTGTCAGCTATTTGATAAAGATGAATTTCTAAGATTGACTTAATAAGGTGAACTATCTGCTTAGTAAAAATCAGTGTAAAATAAATTATATACTAAATTGCAGAAATGCGCCTTAAAGTGCAATTGTATCACAGGAAATACATCAGAGCGATTAAACATTCAACTACGAATTGCTCCGTCAGCTTTTTTGTCTTCTTCACCTACGGAAATCACAAGAAAAGCTTTTCCTCGTAGCAGATAATCCGTGTAATGAAATAATGAGCTAAACTTAAACGAGCTGTAAAATTTATGTTTTGTTCAACTTAAAAACAGCTCCCGGGAGGTTTCAAAAGGAACTAAGTTAACGCTTTACTCTAAATTTAGCTAGTTTTTTCTTACTTGAATTTAGCTTGCGGCGCTCTGTTTTTTGTTCAGAGCTTAAACTTTATGTTGTGTACGCTTTTGCGCTAGAGAAGTTTCTGGATTGCGTGAGCGCATTGGGAGGCAATCATTTGTTTTTTAAGCGATTAGAAGTAACCATTAGTAAGTTAGAAAATGGTTCACAAATTCAACTTTCAACAATGTTTGAGGCAGATTTGTGTTCGAATCTTTTTTATCATTCAACGAGCCTACAATAGTTATATAATATTTAATCACAAATATCCTTCTGATAATCAGAAACATTCAATTTTCAAACAAAGTACTCGGTACAGATATAACTTAAAAATAGGTTCCGTGGCAAATCTAATAACTTTACGTCGGACACTTGGCGCAGGGTTGTGCCACGATTGACCTCGCCCCGGGAAAAATAAAAGGAAGTACGTGTCTAGCCAGACTGAGTTGTGTTACACAGATCCACTAGAAATGCTACAAAACTTATTAACGTGAGTAGAACGGATGGACGGCAGCAAACATAAGTTTTATTGGTAACTGAGTAAGGCCTGAGCCGAAAGAGATATTAACGGAATTACGTCGATACCTTAAATTTTGTATCCCTATGAACACTCAGCCTTAATCTAAATCAGATATAAACTAGATGGTGTTGCCAGTTTTTCCCATTATGAGTTTAAGGTAAGGTAATATTTTTGGATTTTTGACTTACTGTTCATTCCAAATAGCGATAATATTTACCAGCCTCTGCTTCATAATATTATTTCTTCTTCTTCTGCTTCCTTCGGCTATTTCCCATTCAAATAATAGGAAAAATATCCCATTTTATATTTAAACATTAAATAAACTAAAGCTACCCTTAATTAGTTTACTTATTAATTAGTTTACCCTATTAATAATAGATGGCATTAATTATAGGCACATAAAACAACACTATTGTCGTAGATAAACTGACGAATTTACGGTGTTAATTATCCACCAGTCTATATGCATTGTAATGAAAATGCCACTGCCTATGCTCAAACCAGAATTGAAAATCCCAATCACAACCCAAAGTATTTGATATTGTGTAGGCCTTGTACGATTACTTATTACATAAATTTGTTAATTTTGCGTCACCTCCAGCTGATATTAATGACGATATGACTGGTCATATTTATTTAAACGTTCAGAGGGGATATAATTAAAAATAATACAATAATTTCCGAAATAATTGACATCGCATAGTTTATAAATAAATTATTATTACTGGTGGTTCACAGGAAATTTCAATGGCATACGTGAACATTGACAGGACTCTTCAATTTAGTTATCTTTCTGTGTAGCATTAAATCCAAATTCGTATATAGCTTCCTGTTTTCTCAACACACTAAGTCTTTAAATTCACCGTTTTGAATTATTAACCAGTGGAATTTTACTGGAATAAAACTCAAAACGCAATACATACAGGTAATAAATGAAGCGTCTCTGAATCTAAAATGAGAAAAGCAAACTGTCTCTAAATTATTATAAAACTTCTCTTGTTAAGTAAGCCATCAAAATATGTTTATCATTTACATCCATAAATAATCATTCATGTTATTACTGCTCGTTAATTCATCCGTAAAATATGTCGAAATATATCTCGCACTACACCTATCCGTGCTCAACCAATTAACCTATTTAGATACACCGAACCAAGTTTGTCTCCAAGGGAACGGTTTCTTTAGGAATTAAGCTGTAACTCTGTAAGTACTCGCACATTTTACTAACTAAGACTACTTACTCGCTGGAGCATGTCGTGCTACGAACTTCGTAGCCATATATGAGTTATCGGAGCTCTGTAAGCGCATTATAAGAAGTGTTCTTATTTTTTATTGAAGTTGATTATTTGTTTAACTGTGCATATTCGTGCTTAGGTAATTTATTCTGAATTAATCTTACCCTATGCGCACTACTATATCTATACTAATATATAAATCTACAGTGGTTTTTACGGATGTTCCGTTATATCGACTGAACCATGCATCCGATTGACTTGAAACTTGGTATCCATGTAGAAAATACATGTACTTAATGGATAGGCTAATATTTATATGAGTGTTGGACTCCCTAATAATAATGATAATAAATAACAATGTTAATTTTAAATGCCCAGCGAAGCGGACGAGTACGGCTAGTTACCATTACCATTGCACAAAATGCACCAATCTTGTTCACGATTGGTTTTTCAATCCCAAACCCTCAACTCGAATTAAACAAGTACTTGGACATGTTCGCTTGCACATTTTCAATCAAGTTCTTTTGGTTATTTGGAAACACGTTCGCGAGAGCACTCGAACGGTTTTCCGTTTACGCTGCGGTAATTGTCTTAGTACAGGCACAAAGCTATCTTTTGGTCGGTAAACGACGGGAGCGCACTGCGGTAGCCCACTCCGCAGACCCCTGCTTCCTACACAGAAACCTCCGATTCGGAACGTGCACTGAATTCTAATAGCACCAGTACTGATTTTATTTCTGCCTCCCTCATTCTTGATTCAACTATCTACAATAGTAATCCGTCCGATGATTCCTTTTCGATCGCACTCGATCGAACCTAGCCTAAGCGATCCATCAAAATTCAGAGATTAAGTATATTCCTCAGGGCTACCTTTAGGTAATTTTCGTTTTATTGTCGTTTTTACGAGCTTGCTTTAACGTTTCCTCTTGTGTAAATTATGCAAAAATCAATTCCGGCCAGTAAGCTGGGCGCTGGTAAATAATTCAGCGCTGATTGTAACGAGGGTCCGAGTCCGCACTAAATGTTCCCAGGGAACCTTGCGGTCGGCAAACAATCCTTGTTTTCCTTATCTCTGTATAAGAATCTCCTCTTACGTCGCAATTCAACCGAGTCTTGCGCCTTTGTTCCGATAAGCTCACCTATCGATTTTCGTTTAGGATATCCAATTTGCTTTTGATGACTGAGACTATTTTGTTAAATATGTATCCTACAAAATGCCTTATAATCCACATTACTCACGGAATGTTGCTTTGAAACAAAATGCCATCTCTCACCTAGATTACGTATCAGATACTGGTAGCTTTCGCTAACCTCTCTGTTCATATTAATTTTATTATTTCTTTAAAATAGTCCTTAAAAACTGCGCAGTTTGTCCTACGGAAGAACAACTAATGCTGAAACGACAAATGTAATCGTGAACTTTGAAACTATTGAAAATTATTCAAAACACTATATTATGTTTATGAAATCACATACTACAAATAAATCCAATGTTTAAACGTAACCAAGGAAAATATGTTAAAATGACCGGAGTGGAGCTTCAAACAGCACAAATAGCCTTAAAATTTAATCGTTTTCTGCAAAGATTTTTCCCTGAAAAGTTTTCCACTTCAAACTTTGCCACTTCGCCGAAGCCGAGTCTCGTTTAACAAAGCTTTTTCATACTTACACTTTTATATCAGGAATGGAACGTCACGGTCGGTTTCATAGGCACTCGTCCGCCCGACTGCGAAAAGAACGCATGGCCCGGTAATAGGTGATGCTTTATCCAATATTCCGGTCACGTTTAGAATTCCTTATATTTCATCTTTTTCCTCGGCCCCGAAAAATGTCATCGAATACACATTTCCCCGTAATCCTCATAAGTCTCATAGCCTCGACAATGTTCGGGACGTTGGGAGTCCCCATCATGTGACACCTTCCTCCCCTCACGACAACAAGTTCACTTAGAACCGTAACCGGCATTCGCAATCATTTACTTCGAGGTACTGACAATTTGGCTTTCAGTTACGAAAGTATGCCGTATATAGTGAAACTTATTGTTATTTTTGGTTTGATAAAAGAAAGACAAAAGAAAGTTTTAATTGCTAAGAATGAACATTCTGCTAACATAGACAATCGAGGCGCGTGTTAGGATTTAGAAGCGAATCCTCCTTCTTATCGAGATAGGTTGGCGTATGCACCTTGCAACGAGCTTCGGAAACTTCCGACAACAGTCCAACTAGTTTCGAAGCTTGGAAACTCTATTAGATACGTGAGCTTGGAACGATTATCTCGAGCTACTGTTGCATTTAGTGACAATACGTATCTACTACAATTTAGCACATCCCCCTGAATTCTATTTCTAAGCAAAATAAAAATTGTACATTTTATATTGCTGTTGCATGATAATAAATTGAAAAGGTCTCATATACGAGAACTATAAACATCCAAACCGATGAGAATAAACTTCCGAAGTCGTAAACAGAATTATTTGTTTTCAGAATGATGTCAAAGCTTTTCTCAAAGACTTGTTGAAGAAACATTAATAAATCTAACGAACACAAGTAATATAAAAGTTTCAGAACTACAAGAACTATAGTTTCGAACTACGAATTATCTGGTCGTCTGACTCTTCGTTCGAATACTCAGGCGATTAAACGGGCCATCGAAAAACTACTGCAGTGCAAAATCATAAAAGTGGAACTAATAAAGACAGCTGTTAAAACGAGTATGCAACCGCAAAATTTCGCACTTACACTCTCGACACGGGCGCTTTAGCTTAACTTCTGCGCAAACGAAGAAACACGCCATTTTAAACCTAATAAATACATTCCCAAATTTTAAACGATTCTTCACTTTTTATTGAGTATCCTCCTCGTAGTAGTAGTAGCCTCGTACCCATTTAATACAAACGAGAATGGAAACGAGAAATACTCTAGGCCTTTCACGAGGTTTCTGCCGTGAAGCAGTAATGCGTTTCGGCTTGAAGGGTGGGGCAGCTGTTGTAACTATACTGAGACCTTAGAACTTATATCTCAAGGTGGGTGGCGCATTTACGTTGTGCATGTCTATGGGCTCCAGTAACCACTTAACACCAGGTGGACTGTGAGCTCGTCCACCCATCTAAGCAATAAAAAATAAATAAATAAAAGTCGGGGAAGTCGCAGCTATTGCTTAGGATTAACAGTTGAAACTAACACAAATAACTCATTCAAATCGTGACATGAGACGTAACATTTGATAACTGTCAAACTATTCAAATCAGGAAAAAAACAATGGAAGTAAAATTTGGTTAGATCGCCACCCGAGGCACCCCGTGCTATTAATTATTATACAAAATTACAATAAAATAAAAATGCTGGCCAAAAATAAAACATATTTAAAACTTTGCTCTCGGATTGGTTATTTATTTATTTAACTTAATGCAGAGAAGTACAATAGCGGACTTAATGCCTGAGGCATTCTCTAGCAGTCAACCAAGGGTGGTGTAGAGAATCCTGTGGTAGGTGCATAACTTAATCTGAAAATAACTAAACTACATTAAACAATATAGCAACACATACACGGTATATATATATACATACACACACACACACATATATATATATATATACACACACACACATATACATATTTAGTTATCCAAAATGTTCAATACGAATTGTAAGTTACGATCACAGCTGGAATTGTGGTGCATCGACAATATTTGGACAAGGCACCGCATCCTTGGGCCAGACTGGCCGTGTCCCGAATCCACAATGAGATCCACAAACGCCCTCCCGACCGCTCCTCTAATTTATAACAACGGTTAATTACCTACAGGAATCTTAGCCAGCACTTCTACTACGATACGAACCCGCATCGGACATGCCTACTCTGCAGTTTTCATTTCAAAATAAGTCACATTTTATACTGCGACTTATTTTTATACAAAAACCCAATCGAATAATTAATTCGTAATTAATTATCCCAAATTCTCAGCTACTTTGTCGCCCCCTTTCAAGCGCAGCTAATTAATATGCGTAATGTGTATCGAGCTGAATACTAGGAAAAGTTATGCTATTTGCGGGACTTTGATAAAGACTTTATATTCATAAAGCACATTTAATTATTATGTTAACGAAACCTTCTTTTGAATAAAATATTAGGGATGGCCACGTCAAAGGGAATTAAACCTTAATTATTACTAAGTTTGGAATGTTTGTTGATTAGAAGTCACAAAAATATTTGAGATTACTTTACTCAAAGTTTTTTTTGTGTCGTTTCACGTGGAATAGATACGTACACGAGACATAAAAAATGCATTTGCTCCGAGGAAAGTAGTAAAATACAAACGAATGTTTCGTTTTTAGTAGTAGTAGAGAGAGAGAGAGAGGTCTCCGGGAGGTGTTTTCGTTGTTAAATTATGCAGAAATCAATTCCTTTACCCGGACGAGGGCTCCGCTTCGCCGGCTGATAAATAATACATCTGTAATTGTAACCAGTACTCGTCTGGGCGCTTACACTTCTGTTTTAATACCTGTTGGCTGCAATCTGCATGCATCTGCGTATTACTAATTAAAAGTAAGTGATTTTTGGAATTGTAAAATTATTAATTGTTTTCTATGATTAATTTTGTGTCAAATCAAAGACTCTTACATACTTTAATAGTTACTAGCGACCCGCCCTCGCTTCGCTTCGGAAACTGTAATTTATTATTGATTTTTCCACTATTTAATGGATGTTATTATACATCTATTAAAAAAAACCGCATCAAAATCTGTTGCGTAGTTTTAAAGATTTAAGCATACATAGGGACAGACAGATATAGGGACAGAGAAAGCGACTTTGTTTTATACTATGGAGTGATAATAAATCTAATAGTAATAATATATAATCTGATAGGAATAATAATAAAAACGGTTTTCGAACTATATTAATTCCATATTATTCGTAGGTAGTAGCCACCTCCCAATCCTTTAATGCCCATGTGATAGATCTCTATTCTGCATTTACAATTGCAGGCCAGTTCTAAGGATGAATAACTAAATTTCAAGTACTTCGAGCAATTTGAAGGTGAAATGCTAAGTTTAAATATTTTTAAAATCTGAGCGAAAATCGAAGAAGGAACCATATTATGTTTTTTTATTGCTTATATGGGTCGACGTGCTCACAGCTCACCTGGTGTTTAGTAATTAATGAAGCTGATCAACAACAAAGTAAATGCGACTACTCACCTTGAGACATGAGTTCTAAGGTCTCCGTTTTTAAAGTATAACAGCTGCCCCACCCGTCTATAGAGAGCGCATTATTGCGTCGCGGCAAAAATAGGCAGAGTGGCGTGGCGGTATTTACCCGTGCAGGCTCACAAAGCGCTTTACCATCAGTATGTAATATATAGTAAATACATACCTGTCAAATCAATATTTTGTTATTGTAGATCCAAATAGTAAATAATATCCAAAACTATTTGTTACACAAGAAGAATTTCTATAATACGAGCCGGCCAGAATATCGTATGCAATTATGTCATTTGAAAGGGCATCTCATAATAATAATAACCGGGAGTCACACACGGTCATCTAGCCCCAAACTAGGACTCTCTGTACTATGAGAACTAGAGACTGACTAAACTGGCAGAATGTATGGTATTGCAGGATGCATGCATTCTGTAACTATTTCTACCGCCCACTCACCATCATCGTCTGCCTGAAGTTTCTCATTCTGAAATTATTTTCTACCTAACTTCCTCTACTTTTTCTCCTTCATTTTAGTGAGTACTAGACAAATATTATTTATTTGAAGGTTAACTTAGATACCTGGTGTACTCATGCCGGATAATGCAACTGTGCCGGTGTTCAAGCCCCGCAGGCAGGCACCAATTTTTCTAATGTAATACGTACTTAACTCATGTTTACGTATGGCTTTGATGATGAATGAAAATAATAGTGTAATAAAGGGTTCACCCGTCTCCAAAACAAAAACTTTATCGTAGTACATGTAGTAGAAACACTACTTTATGTAAAACCAGACATTATTAACTTCAGCCAATGGTTATTGATAGAGCAGCTTGTAGATTGAGACTACCAGTCGATTATCTTGAGCTCCAGTAATTCATACAATGTTGATAACACCGATGCACTTAAGCCCGGTCTGCCTTTTGTGTTAAAATATTCAGATACGATAATATAGGATTAAACATTACAGTACAGGGAGACTGCACTCATAATAAACACGATAGTTTACCTTGTTATTAAAAATACGACAACATACTATTCAGTACATAGTACTACAAGATTTTATATATTTGAATAACGAGACATCCTCCTACTCCTCATTACTGAGGGTCATGACTCCCCCGCTACATCAACCTCTCTTGTACGATCGTCGTCCATCTGCTGCGATCCTTGGCCTCGTGGAGCTTGATGTCCAGACAAGACCGAATTTGGTCCGACCATCCCGTGGGACTGCGTCCTCTGGCACGTTTGCCCTCTATCTTGACCGTCATCATCAGATTCTTAAGATTGTGACCCTCCTTTCGAGCAATGTGTCCAGAAAACTCCTATAGGTACTCTACGAATGCATATTGTGCAGTCTCGTTTTAACATTAAGCTCCTTCAGTATTGACACATTGGTGCGAAAAGCAGTCCACAGAATCAGCAGCAACTTCCTCCAGCACCACATTTCGAAGCCGTCTATGCGGTCGATAACGAGACATAAAAGTCGATAAATTCACTACCATAGACATGATGTATGAATACCGTTCCTGAAAATATAGTGATTTCCGACACAATAACACAAACACTGAAAGTTGGGTTTGAAAAATATTCATGACGCTTCACGCAATGTACCGTCAAATAATTAGTTGATCCACGATCTCTGCGGGATATGGGAGGCATTCCCTAAACGTCTAGATTCAACGTTAAGAGCTGACGAAATATGAACTTACTAAAAACAACAAGTGCATAAGTACAGTACATTAGTAGTTTACAATCGATAACTAATAAGTGACTACCGCAGTCTCGATACTCTAACTCGATTACCCCCTTGAGTCATGAAAACATCGAATACAAAGGAAAAATGAAAATCCAAGGGCCTATTCTGAGTTAACTGAGTGCATCGCCAAAATCTAAAACGCATTGTAAAATGTAGGTAAATCTATTCTCTTTGTCTTCCGTTTTTTGTTTGAGCTATCGATAGATAGCAGTGCAAGGCAGAAATCGATTTCATTCAACGCGTCTATCGTATTCTTTGATGGACAATCTATCCTAGCTCCCTTTGTGATGGCCAAGAGTGAAGTTATCGTTTAAATAAAAACCATCTATAGTTGGAAAAAAACTAGGGCTAATCTGGAAATGGAACACAAATTATAGTAAGAATTCCAATAAACAGAACGAATTATTATTAAATGGTAATGATTATTCTTTCTTTCAAACTGGAACCTTGTATATGGCAATGCATTCATAGCAGTGTGAAATAACATATTCAGAGCCAAATTATATTTTACGCTATCAACAGTAATGAAATTATTTTTAAATTTTATAGGTTTGTTTACAAGCTGTTTAATCAATTTCACTTGTATTCAGTGTTAATATCGCAGTCAAAGGTCGCATTTCACTCGTTTGTTCATATGAAAAAAAAAACATAACAAAACCGGACATAAAAAATTGCGAGCCCGTTTCTGGCGACTGAAATGAGTTACTCTGATATAGTCAGAAATAAATATTTATTATTTATTCGTTTTTATTGAATCATTACTTAATATACACAAAAATATATAGCAAAAGAAATTCCGTTCATAAGACAGACATCTCCCATTTTTTATCACAACATATATCGCACATTTTTAAGCACGTCCTAAGTGCATTCTATAGGACAGACATAACTTTTGTTTGTGAAAATAGAATGCAGAATGTTCTCCGCTATTCTATTCAATAATTCATTCGAAAATAGCACAAAAACAGCGCTACAAACGACCCTGGCATTCTGACGAATTGAAATAAAATTGAGCCGAAACGCGAACAGAGGTCTGTATGCGGATCGCGAACGAGCTGTGTGACTTAGAAAATTTATATGGACATGTATATAGCACCACAACTGATGACAGTTAGAGATCTATCCAGTCTTGACGACGTTTTGATAAATAATATCGTTACATGGTTACGAAGTGTCGCACATTAACTTACTAATCATTACTATTATCCGTATTTTAATGGGCTCACTTTTTTTAAACTCTTCATGGAAAAGCAGCGTAATTTTTTCCCTTTTTTTTATGGCTTAGATGGGTGGACGATGTCACAGCCCACCTAGTGTTAAGTGGTTACTGGAGCCCATAGACATCCACAACGTAAATGCGCCCCCCACCTTGAGATATGAGGTCTAAGGTCTCAAGTTTAGTTACAACGGCTGCCCCACCCTTCAAACCGAAACGCATTACTGCTTCGCGGCAGAAATAGGCAGGGCGGTAGTACCTACCCGCACGGACTCACAAGAGGTCCTACCACCAGTAATTACGCAAATTATAATCCCAATCAAAAGCCACGAAAACAAGGCATCGTAAATAAATGCGCTACAAAACGAACTCGCTTTTTGATCTAAAATAGCGTAATAAACACAACGAAGATATCATTAAGAGTAGAACCTTTTTTGTTGTAAGTATAATCGAAAAACTCGGTTTCACAACCAAGCTGGAAATTCTTGGGCAGTTGAAAACAAGTTGGGCGGCCGGGCGGCCCGCCACACCAATATCGGCAAGTTCGCCGGCCACAGCTGGCATGCCGCCGCCGATGTCTCAATAATCCTCAAGGTACCCTCCTAATCGACTCTTCCTTACTCCGACGCAAGTGTGACTAACTGATTAATTCTGCAACTCGGTGGACGTGCTCGGTCTGTCTTCGACCATTATTGTTTGCCCGACACTTCCGACCGCTCGTGTCCCATAATTGAACGATATTCGGACCATTATTGGCCGAGTCGTACTGAACTTTCGTATGTTATCGAAGGACAGCCGTAACACAATACGGCATATAGTTTGGGATTGTAATTGCCGCTATTTTGTTAGATTGAATCCGTTTTCGTTCGCTTAGTTTTAATGGCTTGTTCTTGTTTCCGAGATATTACGCTTACGACCCCTGGCATCTTCGGCGTTCGTCGCGATCGAGCCTTTCTTTTCTTTGTTTAGTTTTTTGGCATAATGCAGATATTTCGACTCAGTCAAGGATGTAAACATCTTAAATAAATGTAAGCAACTTGGCTCCGTGTCTCAAATTTGTTCTCACAATTTATCCATGGACTTTATTAGTTTCGAAACTCGGCCAACGCTTTAATTAGCTGGAGCGTGATCTTAATGCCTTTGCACTCAAACTCTTGTTGCAATGAAATCAATTAGTTTAATAGGATTTATTTTGTCTCTCCTAATAACCAGGTACAACCATCATAACTAGTGCATTTTTGTTTGTGAAAATAAGCCTAAAGTCATAATAATTATTCAATTAATTTCTGAATTAGAAATTGAACACACATGCAACCGAGGCACATTGTTATTTATTTAATAACTTATTAACTTACTAAAATTAGAACAGACGCAGCGTTGCGTCATCTATATGATCTGTATTATGAAATTGAAATATGTTTTGATTCATCAACCGATTTCAATGAAACAATCGCTGAATCTTGGTATCATTATATTAATACCTACAAATTATTTCCAAATTGATATAACCATTTGACACTAGGTGGGTACCTATTATTTTCAAATTGGTATAACCGTTTGACACTAGGTGGGTACCTATTATTTTCAAATTGATATAACCATTTGACACTAGGTGGGTACCTATTATTTTCAAATTGGTATAACCGTTTGACACTAGGTGGGTACCTATTATTTTCAAATTGGTATAACCGTTTGACACTAGGTGGGTACCTATTATTTTCAAATTGGTATAACCGTTTGACACTAGGTGGATAGTGAGCTATTTTACCTGGTGTAGCTAAAAAACAATAAAAATTTTATTTAAAATTTTCCTGGTTTTAAATTGATATTTATTGAGTGCAAACGTTTCAACCGACTAAAAACGAAAAATAATACCTAATTACGATAAAAACACGCTTTTACTGTAAATCTAGTGTAATAAGTTTAGTTACCAAAGTCGGATAAAGGGACCTTTATAATTTCCGGATATTACTTTTTTCAATGTCTAATAGAAGACTAATAGATCCGAACCTAAGAATTAGTTTCGTGCGATCTTCAAGAACTGCTAACAATATTTTTGTTGTTAACTCCTTCCTGTTAATTGGTATGTTCTTGATACTCTAAGCTTTTTTCGATAAAATTAAGATTGCTCCACTTGTTGGGCCCGGGGGGAACGTTAGAGGAGGCTTGTGGGGTATGAGGCTAGATAATACTGGGGTAGATCGCCAATAACTTGGTTCATTGTTTGTCGGCGGCTGACTTAATAAGTTCGCCGAATTTATTATGATTTGTAGTCTCCCTTGTCGTCTTATTACGAGGCTTTAACCATACTTCAGTCGTATGTTCTTGCAATGAATAATATGAAACGCCCAATTTGTGCTTTTACAGCCTTCTTAAAAAGGTTGTTCGCTCTTAGTGTTTTCTTGTTTAGCCCTGATTATGGTGAAAAGCTTTTGTTGCTGAATAAGTAGTGATAAAGATTTATGAGCCGTGTAAGTTGTAAACACTAAAATTGGTTAAGATAATAAAATCGTTACGGCCCTCCTGATGTTGTGCAGGGCCATAGCATATAATTGACTATAATTTTTAAGGTAAAGTTCCTTGAGGTTTTCCAAAACCTTCGTAATGTTATCAAGACTTATGAAGACACCAAAAACTTTCATCAATATCTGCCGAAACTTGAAGTCTCCTTTGTAAAACTGTTTAGTATCGTTAAAAATTTTAATAAAAGTATAGGTATAGGGAATGACTAGCGTAATGTAGTCCTGATTGATTTACTACATAAACTTGGAGCACATTTGACATCCATCATCAAAATTAATGGAATTAAACCGAATGGATTCGTAGACGTTCGAAAAATTGATGTTGTTTATAGATTACCGTGAAATAATGTTTCGTTTGAAATATTGAATCGTGTAGAGAGTCAGCATTAACCACTTTTTTATTCTCTTTTAACATTATGAATTAAAGGATATTACTTTTTGCCACGATAGACTCGGAAATATGTTATAAATCTAAACCTATCCTGGAGCTACTATAAAGCCTTCAATAATTTCTAGAACAGGATTTAAGTTTTAATGGAAACGAGTTTAAATATTGTTCTTATTAATAAAGCGCAAATGGTTTTATTTAGCAAGGGCTTATATTTTTTCCGATAAAAAAGTATATAAATTTTAATTGTCATAGCCTGTACGTCCTGTGTGCTCGTATTAAAAGATGCTCGCACTCTGTTAAAATCCATCATTTTTCCAAGGAAGAACGTGGTTGATATACGAACGACTGCCGATGTTTTTAAAAAGGTAATTACCAGTGGTAGAATAGAAACCACCATCCTTTTCTGCCACGAAGCAGTCACGGGGGACAGTTTGAAAAGTGCGACAACACCGAACAACACTTAACACGAGATAGGCCGTGAGCCCATAGACATCTAAAACGTAAATGCGCCACCCACCTTGAGATATAAGTTCTAAGGTCTCAAGTATAGTTACAGCGGCTGCCCCACCCTTCAAACCGAAACGCATTACTGCTTCACGGCAGATATAGGCAGGGTGGTGGTACCTACCCGCGCGGACTAACAAGAGATCCTACCACCAGTAATTACGCAAATTATAATTTCGAAGTTGATTTTTATTACACGATTTTATTCCTTCACCGTGGAAGTTAATCGTGAATATTTGTTGAGTACGTATTTCATTAGAAAAATTAGTACCCGCCTGGAATTCTAACACCGGTGCATCGCTCACCACGAATGCACCGGACGTGTTATCCTTTAGGCCACGACGACTTCGATTTCTGTAAGACTGACTTCGTAGTTCATACTTCTTATCCAAAGCTATTCTAGTAGGGAAAGCAATAAACAAAATTGAGTGCACCGAAAGCGAGGTCATTAACTGATGCTTGTCGAAGCGTTGTGACACGCTCGTAAATCATTACTAATAATGTGATTATCGCGGATATAAAAAACAATAATGTGAACATGTGGTATGACAATAATATTATTGTTGTTTTATGACAGGTGCATTCAAATTTTCGGTTGCTTTAATAATAGACTACGTTTGTCTTAATTAAATTAAAAATTATTTTACACTGTCGATTACATATGGAAATTTTAATGGTTTTTGTTGACTTGAATCTAGAGACGAGCTCATGGCCTAATAATAACTGCAGCGACGCGAGGAGAGAGAGAGGGTATTCCGGTACAAGTCTCCAGAGATTTTCTTACTCTACAAAAAAAAATACATGTAGTCAGTTGATAAAAACATACTTTCCAAGCCAAATTTGAAGTTAGTCTCATCCAGTATTACTTAACATCTTTGCAAGTTCGTGCTCGTCATGAACCAACCACGTCACGATTTTCCACCGGAGAGATTTGTACGGCGACCTATTTGTTATAATTATTCGGTAAAGTAAACAAAATATAACGATCCATTTAACACTGTCACTCTGAATTAACTCGACTTATCTCTATCTATATACATGATTAGCGAGTACTCTACACTTCAAGGTCTCAAGGTATTTGCGAATGAGGTTTTATTGTAATTTACAGATTTTTCAGAGTAATTAAAAATATAGGCAAAAGTATGTGTATCAATAAAGCCTTTGCTTCCTACATATTGCCGAACTTTTAAATGTTTTATTTTTAACAAAATATTTTGATGTACACAACAAACATTGTGCAATAGAAGATTAATTAAAATTAATATACTTTCCAGAATTTGAGATATTACCAGCGCACCTGGCTCTTTAAATCAACAACCGCGTAATAGCGATGGCATTGAAAATGTTCAAAAATATCTTTGAGAATCGAGTAAATTATATAATTTTTGTGAAAAACAAACATAAAAATTTTCTCAAGAGTATCAAAAGCACATATTGTAATGTGACCGGCAGTTTACAGAATTCAATTCTCAACGATTAAAATCTTAATGTTTATTTATTTTCTTTTAACAGTCCTGAAAAGAAATGGAAAATGGCTTTCGGTCGACAAAATTAAATACACAAAATAAATTGGCTTTCCGAGAAATTCTAACAAAGTTTCGTCGTAACGTTTATTTCTAGGCTTCTCTTAAGTCCTTCACACCTATTATTTTTAAGAGTTATGAACAATCATAAACTTCGCGCTTCGCTATTTATTAATTTTGTGAAGCTTTACAGGGATACCAACAATAAACAGCGAGCATTTATTAGGCAAATAATTTCGTTGAATTTTTTTTTTTTTATTGCCCTTGTATGCAGACGAGCATACGGCCCACCTGATGGCGAGTGGTTACCGTCGCTCATGGACTTCAGCAATGCCAGGGGCAGAGCCAAGCCGCTGCCTACCGCTTAATACTCTCCATAAGCCTCGTTTGAAGAAGGACATGTCATAGCGCTCGGGAAACACCGTGGAGGGGAGCTCATTCCATAGCCGGATGGTGCGTGGCAAAAAAGATCTCTGGAAGCGCACTGTGGATGACCGCAGTGGCTCCAGGTAGCATGGATGAACTCTACTCCGGTGGCGGGCGGTGCGATGGTAAAAACGAGATGCCGGTATCATCTCGAATAATTCCTCAGAGCACTCCCCTAAATTAAAATTAAATTCTAAATTAAAATACTTCAGAAATTACTTCCTCTCATTACTTACTCTCCTAATAAGTAACTATTACTGTGTAAATTTCAATCAATTCGATTGAATAATTGTATGCCTCGAATTTTGTGTCCTAAGCCAAAATTCTTTAATATTTTTTTATTTTTATTTATTGCTTAGATGGATGGAGGAGCTCACAGCCCACCTGGTGTTAAGTGGTTACTGGAGCCCATAGACATATACGACGTAAATGCACCACCCACCTTGAGATATAAGTTCTAAGGTCTCAGTACAGTTGCATGTACAGTATAGTATAATATTACAACTACAAACATACAACAAATATGTAGCGAAACAGATTATTCGAACAAGTTGAACACTGCGCATTTCCGATTACAGTGAAAAACGAATTCTGTTTGTATTTTAAAGTAATTAGCAGTCAGATTGTTGTCCACCGGGCCGTAATGAAGATAATTTGCTATACGGAGACTCGGTGGGCGGGATGTCTCTCTAATTTAATCCAACAACACTGGAGAATAACTGCAGCAGAACTCTTTCGTACAATCGGGTAGATAATGCGGAGCCGTTTTAATTCGATTTTAAAGTACCCCGCTAATAAATGAAGCAGCAGCTACATAAATGTATTTATTATACTAAAAATGAATTATTAAGCTAAATCAGAATTAATAAAGGTTATTAAGAATTATCTAACTTTATAGTTTATAGTTTACTCGTAGCTTACTTTATTATTTTGTTCTTCACGGATTGTATATAATATACTAGCGAACCGCCCTCGCTTCGCTTCAGAAACTGTAATTTATTATTGATTTCTCCACTATTTAATGGATGTTATTATACATATAAACCTTCCTCTTCAATCACTCTATCTATTAAACATAATCCTAAACCTAATCTAAAAAACCGCATCAAAATCCGTTTCGCAGTTTTAAAGATTTAAGCATACATAAAGATATAGGGACAGAGAAAGCGACTTTGTTTTATACTATGTAACGAAGATAAGTTAAGCATGACTCATATTCATTTCAAATTAAAATAGCAGTAAAAAAACAAATTATAATAAAAACTGATTGACTATAACTTAGCACAAAACAACATATTTTGATCGAGCTTCATTCGTAAATGTTTTTTGCACTTCCATTCAAATACTCCCGACTTACAAGCCAATAAAGGCAGCCGAAGCTGTCCGAACCAAAAGCAATCGTACGCCTCTGGTCCAGACAATACTCTGTGCCTCTCCATTCCCAGTGTTCTCCCCGCTCGCCGAGGACGGAGTGCAATTTCCCGGCGTTCCGTATCGCGACCGACGTACAAAAATTGCTTTTCTGAACGTGAAAATATATAGAAAAAAAAAAGCCGGTGCCATGCAAATTTTTGTAAAGTCATTCGGAAACGTGCGTTTGTATTTCTCGGGTGAGGGTAAGAAAGGCGAACCGATTGTCGCGGGGAATTCTTTTATTTTGTTAAAAGGGATATTGCGCGTCGGGTGCAGGCGAACGAGCAGCTGCCGCCCGATCGAGACTATTCTACTGCTGCCCATCTATACACTTGCGTGCAACTAACAAACATGTGTCTCACATTCCTTTCTAATACTTTAAGAATACAAACTAATTTAACTCGCAGCTTTATTGCTGACCTTGAAAGAACGATTTACATAAAAAATATTTAATACAAAAGAAACGACAACAGATTTATACTGAACTTTTTACTAGTGTTAGGACTTTCCGCACGGGTAGGTACCACCACTCCGCCTATTTCTGCCGTGATGCAGTAATGCGTTTCGGTTTGAAGAGTGGGGCAGTCTGTGTAATTATACTAAGATCTTAGAACTTATATCTCAAGGTGGATGGCGCGTTTTACGTTTTAGATGTCTCTGGGCTCCAGTAACCACTTAACACCAGGTGGGCTGTGAGCTCTTCCACATGTCTAAGAAAAAAAACAATAAAAAAAAACTGGCGTGGTATAGCTCGAGTCAGCGCCTTAGAAACAGCTTAGTTTCAGTAATACAAACCTAAAACATTATATAACATTACACAAGATAGAGGCTCGATTTACTTCACTGAGAATTTTAACGTAACTGTCCCAGCCGAATAAGTCTAGACCGACCTCGTTTAGCAGTGAATCATGGTAATGATAGAAGAAAAGAACCGTGGCATGTTTATCCGACAAACGTTGTTTTCCTGGCAATAGGCGCAGCTCTGTGCTCCGGGTCAAGGCTCTATTCGGTCGTAAATACAAATAAATAGGATAGCGTCTGAATCTCATTGCCTGATGCTTATCATATTTTATTGTCTACTAAACTAACGTACGAATGTTGCAATAACGTAAGTGTCGCGTAATAAGGCTTGCTTTATAAATAATATATTCAATACGTTATTCAATGTCATGTTGATAAAATAATAATATTATATTGCTCTTGATACTTATGTGTTATTTCTGATACGACGTCTAAAAGACATATATACGAGTAAGGTTTATTTTCATATACATAGTTGACACATTCAAGACCATTAAATGTGCATCGCGATTTCACTAGCGCTAAATTCATAATAACAAATAATGAAATATGTGTAATTTTTTCAACATAATAAGAAGCCTATCGTGAGATATAAGTGAAGGAAGGTTATAGGGACCGCTGATTGTACAAAAACAATTCGAAGAGTCAACTTTACACAACCAATAAATGTGTAAAATAATCAAAAATATTCATATCCCATTACACAATATTATCTGCGAAGGATTTCTCTCCAATTTCCCAATCCCCAATTCACCAACAAAAATGTTCATCTTTGGTATCTGGTATTCCAACTTAATATTATATATCGATGATAATAGCATTTGAGATTGTCCCCCGATGCTCCGCAGATAAGATTACGGCCATTCTCTAGAACTATGTAAGCTATTTATATAATTTTGTTTTCAGGTTCCATTGCCGCATGATCGCCAGGAGATAATTTGCGAATAGGTAAGTCCTCGAAAATATCGATTTGTATTCACGGCACTTCTATCTCCGTATATGAGATCTCATCCCATCCTTTTTTTTCTTCTTTTTACTAGCAATGAGAAAGATATTTTATAATCGGAGTAGTTCTTATCTGTGTTCACATGTTTTCTTAAAGGGATATAGCAGTCTCATTTTTATTTAGCCGATCGTTTTAATTAGTTTCTTATCTATGACCCCTAAGCCTTCGTGAATGTTGTAGAGAAGTTTGAGACTTGAGACATAACTGTGAATGACATTGGCATTACAGTTAACTATTAATAATATTTAGGCTTTTAAGAGGAATACATTGTAGATATACAGCATTGAAACGTGAACGAAAAACATTTACTCTGAACATGTGGTTTTTGTAAAGATTCTGCGATTTAGGCAGCTTTTTTGTGAAGGCAATCTAAATGCCTACGTACGAGGAAACAATAAAATTGAAGTGTAATGCTCGCGATTCATTTGAATATACAAAATTCTTGTTTACATATTCCTATAGTTAACAACTTATTTTTTTTACAAGACGCTACGTTCGAAAATGAAAAGTCATTGTGTTTGTTGGACAAAAAATGTATTTGGAACAGAACGTTCCGTTTCAGATGCGGAGTTTACGAGTTTCATCGAGCCCGGTTTCGTCTTCCTATTTCGTGGTAGAACAGCCCTAATAACATGCCACAACTCATTCTGATTTATACCGTCTCGTTATAATTGTGCGCTTCGCTGGCGCGCCGCTATTGCCCGCTGTTGCAATTTTCATGCAACCGATTCGCGAGAACGGATTTATTCTTTCAAGCAATTTGCTTGTGCCTAACTCCCGTGCCTGCTATTGCTCGAGATAATTTAATTTTGAAACCGCCACTCCATTAACGGAGCCTTTGTGCGTAATTCGCCTTCTATAGACTTTACAAAACTGGTTTCTTTTGTTCAAAAAAAATAAACGTGTGTAAACTTATTTCGATACGTTCTTTAAAATATGTAATAATAAGCGACACGAATTCTGGGTTAATATCGATGCGAGCGATTTCCAGCATGTTAACGCGCTCACCGAAATCATGCGAAGGCCGTCCGAAAATAGTGTAACTATTTATTTACGAAGTGATTCACCATACGATGTAAAAACAGTTCTCTCAGTGTGAGTACACATAAATAAAACAGCCTCGCGTTTATAGTTCAGACATGAAGACATAAAATATTAATCGAGAAGACATATCGTAACTTCCACATCAAAACTTGGACAGTTCTGTTAGCATCAGTCGTATTGATAACCGTGCCGTAAAGTTTGCTAACTCTCGGTTTAACGCACCGAAACTTTACCCGTTTCTTGTGATTAGGAGCTCTCCTACTACACAATCAATCGTCAAGTTTTATTTGAGTTATCTGAAAAAAAAAAGTAAACGAATACCGCAGATCGCGGCTCAAAGTTTGAAGGTAAGCCACGACCGTCTCTCTAATAGAGAAGAAAAATACGTTAATGTACCCTCAGATCCCGAAGACAAATAAACCAAGTCGGGCAGGGGCGAAATAAAAGCGGGGAGGCACTGAGATAAATAACAATGATCTTGCGAATCGAGTCAGCATGGCCGGCCCGAGCGGGCCAGGGGCGGGTGCTTAGCCAATTTGCGTCACACTATACTCCCAACTAACTTTATGAGTCAGACATCTTACTAACTTTTGCTACAAAAAATTATGTAGTCACTGTCGTATTTATTCCTCGCTGTATTTGTGATTCGTGACGGTAATTAAACAAGTTTGTGTCTTGAACAGCTTAATCATTCACCTGTTAATGTATTATCTTAGTTATTATGTACTTATTCCAAATAGTTTATGATTTTTTTACTACTGCGGATGAACAGAAAATACTCCAACCCACCTTTTATTTTTTTCGGGCCGTTGCCCGAACTTCTTTCCTTCCCGCGCCTAGCGGACGCGCGGGGTATGGGGGACTTAACGATCTGCAGATGTTGGGAGCAGACCGTGGGCCTAAGGATATTTTTGAGCTCTATCAGACTAAACGACTCCCCTACACTCGACGTCCGATCTCCGTCCGGAGTCAGAACCTGGTCAAAGTAAAGGGTTCCCGCTTCCTGGGTCAACACTACAATCAAACTCGCGGCGCCACACCGGGAGGAGACTGCCTCCTCACAGGAGCCGAAGTTGGACGAACGCCCTCCTCCGACTCCCGGCTCAGTGGCGGCGGCACGGCGCCGAGGGAGAAGAAGAACTTTCCCTCTCCCGGTCCGCCCCCTTCTTCTGCGATATGGTGTACTCGTAGAAGTCGAGCATCGCCTGCGAGGACTGGTCGCTGCCGAGCATCGTAGCCACGACGCTCGGAAGCGTCAAGTCTATAGTAGCTATTGTGCTGCTGGACGAGGCGGGAAAATTGCTGAAACGTATCCTGGCTGTCCGCATTGTTCACCACCTGGTTGGAGTTGGACTTGACCTGTCAGCGGGGCACTACGGCATCCGGATAGCTGTTCGACCGTGGATGCGATACTTCGCGTGCGGGCACTCTCGGACGAGGCTGTCTCACGGAGTGGGGTGGCGCTGGCGGTGTCTCTGGACATCGCCAGTGCCGCCAGCAGGATGCGACGGGGCGAGTGAGACAAAGCTCTCCTCACTACGCAGAAATCCGCCGCCGCCGAGCAGGGGGTCAAGGCCGAGGTCCCGTCCGTGACCCGGCCCTCTAAAAGCTTCCATCCGCTTTGTGTGGGGAGGAACCTAGGTGTAGGGTGGCGTGCTTGGCATGCTCGCCCGTATCGGAAACCGGTCGATTGTAGACCGCAATTTCCCGAACACTCTGAGGGAAGGTGTAGCACGGCACCTTCAAGGCGGGCTCCCGGCCCGTCGACGGTTCAACTGCCACATACCGGATCGGGTGATTTTCTCATGTTAAAAAAAATCCTATGAGACAATCACTATTAATTTAAGCTCACTTTTTTTTAACTATTATATTAATATATGGCCCCTAACCCAAGTGCATTCACGTAATATGTACTGAAAACAAAAAACTTTCAAATCAACCTATTACACTATGGCATCTGGGTAAATAAAAGAAAATCTTATTAAAGCACTTTAATTTTCATGAATGAAACATCAATTTCTTAACAAACGTAAAACCGACCAACTTGAATTCCTAACAAAGGTTTTAATTCTAATACTCCCTTTGAACTTTACGACAGTTAAGCATTGTTAAAAATTTAACGTCGACGAAAGAAAGTTGAACAAATAATTCGAAGCGTCGTGTCTTAACCCCGCGACGGAATACGAAAGAAGATCTTTTTGTTCATCAAGTCGCCGGCTTGTCACAATCTCGCAAACCAATGCCTTAATTAATTTACATTAAATGTGCACGGGCATGCTTGCATTAAATATGGGATCGTTACAATGAACTGCATTATGATTAAACTTTAAAGAACTTCTGAAATCAGTAACATCAATAAACAACTAGTGTGAGACTGAGTAGTGGTCTAAAAACGTGTTTTCCGTGTATACTACAGCAAGTACTACCATGTACTACCAAGTACAAGTACTACCATAATGTGATAATTAACATGTTTGGTAAAATCACTGATGCATTGTTTTTTTTTCTAAGAGTAAGTTAGATTAATATACGAATATATAGATGGATAGATTGATCGGTGTTAAGTCAATCAATGCCCACATTCATGTTAATCGTAAACCATATAAAAATTGGAAACATTTATATTAAGCTAGCTGACCCGACAGACTTCGAAGTGCCTCAACCGATAAATGAAAGACCTAACTTTTGTATAAAATAAACTTAAAACAAAAAAAAGGAATCCGTGCGACGGGGGACACATCAAAGGGAAAACAAAATTGTTATTTTTATTTAATTCCGAGCATTTTCATATTTATTTACTTTTTAAACCTTCTCTGGACTTCCATAAATAATTCAAGATCAAAATTAGCCAAATCGGTCGAGCGGTTCTGGAGTTTTAGCGAGACTAACGAACAGCAATTCATTTTTATATATTATATAGATAAATAGATAGATGAATGACAAAGGCTTAAAGAACAATTTCATAATAATTCCCGAAACACCACTTCTGCTTAGTCCTCTGAAGCTTGTAACCTTGCGCGCTGCAATCCGTACCCCGAACAACAGGAATATAAAGTCTCGTGGAGAGATTTACGCATAGATATTTTTTTTATTGCTTAGATGGGTGGACGAGCTCACAGCCCACCTGGTGTTAAGTAGTTACTGGAGCCCATAGACATCCACAACGTAAATGCGCCACCCACCTTGAGATATTAGTTCTAAGGTCTCAAGTATAGTTACAACGGCTCCTCCACCCTTTAAACCGAAACGCATTACTGCTTCACGGCAGAAATAGGCAGGGTGGTGGTACCCACCAGCGCGGACTCACATGAGGTCCTACCACCAGTTTTTTTGTACTAAATCTCTTCATCATTTTTATTACACGATGCTATTCCTTCACCGTGGATATCAATCGTGAACATTTGTTGAGTACGTATTTCATTAGAAAAATTGGTACCCGCCTGAGATTCGAACACCGGCACATCGCTCAACACGAATGCGCCGGACGTCTTATCAAATGATATTATCTGTAATAATTGGGTATACGATTTACATATTTTTAAATGCTAAAACGTTTAAATTAGCATTCAGAAAAAAATTGTCGACTCATAATAATGTTGTCTTTTCTTTCAGAACAACTTAATTAAATATAAGAATCACAACGGAATTTATTCGTGCAAACAGTCACAATTATATTAGAAAACATTCTCAAGACGCACTCATTATTATTGTTGAGATAACCAACTCCACGGCAGTTGAACGTTTGTACGTATGTAGTTGCGTAAGAAACCGCAATATCACTACTCTACTGATATTACATTCCCGGTGCCCCCCTCTCCGCCTGACGCCATGAAGTCCGAACCTCACATCCCTTTCGCCATAACCCACACCACAAGCCCCATAACGTAATGAATTCGACCACACAGCGAACGCTCTATCGATATGACCTATAAAAATTTAGGACGCAATTATTGCCTCGATTACTTCATGCGAATTGAATGAAAGCCTTTAAGCTAGTTTTATTTGTTAGAGGAATAGGTCAACAACGTTTATTAATACGTCATTTATACTACAGATGGTATCAGTTAATAAGGTTTTGTGTGCCTGCCTAAATTGAACAGGAAATAATACTCTACCACCAGGTTAAACAGAATTGTATAGTTTAGTGGATTATTTTTTAAGCGTTATAACTTAATGGTTTGATTGAACCAATTTTATTCGAATACTTTATATTTTTATATTCATAATATTGTAGTCTGGTTGAATCGCATTTAGGTTTAACTAGTATAAGTAATAAAGCTTGGGTGCCTAATTTTTTTTGGGGGCAAAACTCAAGTACTATATTAGAATATTTTTTTTTTATAATTGTCTTTATTAATTTACGAACAAAATGAATTATGAGCAAATATGTTCACGTTCCTTTACACATTATTATGGACGAATTTAATTTTGCCTCCCCTACGGTAAATGTTCGCAGCGAAATGCAAATATTTTGTTTTGTTAATATTATATGAAGGCTCGTATTGTCGCAATCGTATACAATAGATACACAGTGAGCTTGAACACCCGCCAGCGCCTACTACCACCGGGAGCATTATCCAATATACGCTGGCCTTCAGCAGCCCCTGCTAACTTGACAAAAACGATCAAAATTCTGGAGTCAGAGGCCTTCCGAATTTGGCCTTGCTGTAATAGCGAAAGCGTGTCCCATAAAGAGCATTCTATGTTTTGTGCATCTGGCCTGTTTCATTTCGTCGCATAAAGTACTTCACTAAACATATTGATATTATGACTCTATTTCATTGAATAATTGCAAAAAGTGACTATCTAAATGATATTTACCTAAAATGTTGGTAACACGATATGGTTATGGTTTTCTCTTATTCTATTCAAGACTGGAGCTCCTTTTGGGAACTGACACTAGAATTGATACTGGCACTGTTAACAAATTCCACAGGTGTCAAGTGGTATTAAATTAGAAAGATTCTTATTTCGTTTCATGAAACAGGGTTAAACGCAACCGTAAATTAATTCGTTTGGGATTAAAGACTCCCCGTGTGCTCGTACGAAGCGATGCTGTGAACTATATATACTCTTGATCAAATCCCGCATGCAAGCACTATTTTTCCTAAGGAGAAAACATGCTTAATAGGTATTTACGAACGACTTCTACGAAGGAATAACATAATGTGATAGAAATCACGCGGGTAAAATTCTATATATTTTAGTACTTTCTACTTGATGGTTGACCGTATTGTAATACCGCGTGACTAGGTACCAACGTCCGTCTATTTCCATAATTCCGCGAAGCAATTACACCTTCTGAATATAAGGGTAAGCGGCTATAAGGGTAAGCTATTATATATTACAATTCAGCTATTACAATTCAGACTTCGATCTTGTGTCTAAGTGTTAAGTCGGTGGCGGCGACAAATATCTTTGAGCTCCGGCGACCATTTAACATTAGATGAGCCGTGTTCATTTCATACTATAAAAAGAAGAGAAAAAAAATGTTATTGAAACTCTGCATCAGATATCATTAATTACTATCAAATTCTTTGCATTGTGTTGCAATTTAAGTGTAGAATTAATTAAAATCTAAAATTTCTCGCTTCTCTGAAATTGCTCGTTAGAATATAAATACATACATACATGAATGTTTAACACCAGGCTAATACTCCAAATTGTTTAAAATACTTAATTGAGCAAACGTAAGCAGAAAGAAGCGTTCGTTGATAAAAAAAATTAGTAAAAACATTAACAATTGATAATAAAGTTTGTAAATAACACGATGTGCTACAATAATATCTGATGATACTGAGTGACAATTTGTACATATTTTAATCAGTAAAATTAGGTCTGATAACTAAATTGTCAAACCAAAAATGTTGGATACATATAATATCATAATTTAACAGAAAAAAAAAACATTTCCTTTAATAAATTGTTTCACTCTCACATTCTTCACTTACCTAATATTTCACTTTTTTTTCCTACCTAAGCTTGAGAGGCTATTTCAGCGTAACCTTTGCTAGTAGGTGAGCTCACGGGGCTCAAACCGGAGTGATGCTAACACTGACCGTAGCAAAAGCAGTGCTTCGCAGAATCTACCACCGAATCGAAATCGCGACACACTGAGAAGATCCGGCGAGAAACTCAATGGGCTGTGTCTGATTGAAAGATGATCTCTATCGGATGATATAATAACAAATTGATAATTGACTAAGCTGATACGCTTATAGTTTTAGCAAGTTTATATTTCTTGAATTCACAATTTCAAGCCAGATTTTTATTGTTTACTGTCTAGATGGGTGAACAACCGAGTGTCAAGAGGTTATCGGAACCCATAGATATCGCAATGTGAATGTCGCCAACCACCTTGAGACACGGGAGCGAAATCTCAATTGTATTATACAAAGATCGTATCACCCGTTAAGCCAGAACGTATGTATGACCACTTTGTTGCTGAAATAACCAGGCAGGCACACCTACCCGTACGGATTTACAATACCTTTATTCCTTTACCATGGAAAGTAGCTAGTGGATATCCCTCCGCGATGCACGAGATCATTAACCCCGTGCGTCAGCCGATTTTTCATTTGCATTACGTATCTTTCAAAAGCATTACTAAATGATTCAACAACGATTTTCATGTTAAGCTTTCAGTATGTTTTCTGAACAATGATTTTTTAAGTATCGCTTTAAATTATTCAAGATATCCTCCACACAGATGTTCGTCGTCTTAACCAAAGCTATGTGATCTTGATTATATTTTAGCTGATGACAAAACTAGGCGCTATTCTTAAATTTTTGTGTCTATTGTACAAATAAGATAAAGCTTATAAAAACATTTCTTAGCAAAATACTAATTTTTTTTAGTGAAATTAAACCTATATTTCGTATTTTGATACAAAATATAGAATTGATTAAAATATAACAAAAAAAAAACTTATTAAACTATTGTTAAAGGAAACAGCCAAGCTTGCTATTAGATTAGGAGGAGAAGCTCACTTGCAACCTCCATTTTTAAATTCGGCTCTAGGCTAGACCATGCAGCGAAACAGTTGGAAAGTGGAAACAAATTCAGTGGCACCGACTCGTTGGTTGAATCGCTTCGTAGTCATAAACTTTACCCCAACCACCCCCTATTTCTGTTGTACCGAATGTTCATTTTTAAACTACTGATTTACGTATACAAGTTTTGTCCGCTTTGTTTTCTGATGAATCAGATGCACTTCCAGCTTCCATACAAAATGAAAATTAGATCCTTAACTTGCCATTTTTATTGATGAATTAACAGAATATATATTGTACATGGGTCATTATAGTGCGAGAATTGCAGTCGATATGGCTTGAAAAATGAAATGGAATATAATATTACTCATCTTCGGTCACAAAGTTTAAGTATCCGGGAATAATTATATTACGCTACACTCCTAAACCGGCTCACGAATTCGCCAGCCACCTCCGGTGCCCTAGACTTGCCCTTATCACGATAGCAAAAACAAAGCACAGGTCATTATACTCGTTAAACCCATGGAAACAGTACAAAGTAACGATTGACCCAAATTATATTAGATTTTATATTAGTCTCGTGAATTTTTCGATGGATCTTCTCAGCAGTTCGTGATTCCAATCTGTTGGTAGATGCTCACGAAGCTACTGCTCTGGAGCTGTTAGGCCCTTTCGTAGGCGTTTGGCCAGTTGTTGGCAATGAATGTATGTTTAAGTTTGTTTGTTTATTCCATATACGTTCTATTCATCCTGTTGTGATTGGCCTATTCGACAGGGAAGGATATAGGTATTTCAATAAACCAAATTGGTACAACTCTTTCTTATAAAATTGCATAACGATTGTCAAAGTCGACTATAGAGGCAAAATATTTTAGTACTTAAATTATTAAAACTATCAAAATATGATTGAATATTCCTCGTTTTGTTACAAAGCTTCAGGATATTGTTTACCGGCGGCTAGTGCACTCCGCGATCGGTCTGCGAGTGGCGACTAATCTTTTAGCGCGTCACCAGCGCACGCACATAAATTGAGGTTGAATTACGATCCACCCCGAACGACACCAATGTAAGCGACTCACCTTCCCCCGTTGTAAATTTTAACTTCTCCGACAAACTTGCTCCGCGCGTATAAATCGAAATCTTGCGTCACCCGATTGAATATTCCGGCTGATTTCGTTTCATCGAAATGTGCTGATACTATCATATCGAATGTGTCATAGTCTGTAATATTGGATTAATAGCCTTCCACTTTACCATAAATATTGGTATAACGACAAAGTTTATAATTTAACAAGTTTTGGAACTCCACCGAAAATGGCTCGAAATAATATTCTTTGGAGTACAAAGTTTCTTAAAATAAAATTAAACTCTTCGTATAGTCCTTTCCGAACAGAGGTCTTCATTATTACCTTTTCTGTTTCCGGTCGTCCTACTTTGATTTATGGCTTTAATTTGGCGAGGTTGTCGACGACAGCCCGAGACATGTCGGAGTGTTTTCAAGGAGCCATCGTGCAATTGTTTAATTAATCTTAAGCAACGGAAGCGCTGCGGGTGCACTCGGCCCAACTTTAAACTCGTTAAAAGTTCCTTTGAAACATTTGGCGTGAGATAAGCCGCAGTCAGACTTCAGATTCGAGATTGTTAACTTATCTAGTGTTATAATTAAGCATCGTTCCATGTTTCATCTCTGAACATGGTCTTTCGTTCGCTCGTTACAAGAGCAGCTGTTGAACGTATTGATTTATTGTTTAAAATTTTACTGAATTATTTATTTAAATTACTGAAAATTTTCTTAAACATTATCAATTTTAAAATAAATACAAATTACTACTACAATCGAAGTCAAAAGAGCGGCCTACCCACCTCGTAGTCAGTGATTGATTTCACCTATGAACATCGTCAATGCTATAGACAAAACCAGACGGCTGTGTACCTACGAGCTCTTTGAATCCTTTTAATAGTAATAATTACAGATTAAAAACACGTTTAGACCACATTTCATTATGTATTTTGATGATACTTGTGAGGATCACAATCACACAGTTTATCAATGGGACTCATTAAGACAAATCTTATGAGCAGAAAATCGATGAGTTATTAGTAGCCATTCACGTTACGCTGACCACCATCTAGCTCCATCATCAGATAAGTTCGATGGTGCCGTATTATTATATTGCTATTGGAGTGCACACAGCTGCCATAACTCACGATGACAGAACAATTGAATTTCGTAGAAATTCAGTTTCAGATTTTCCATTAGAGTTATCCCTTTGCCTTATATCCATCGTTAGATCTAAACGTATACACACATACTGTGGTAACAGAGAACAAGTAAGCCGCGTTCTATCATCATACAATATGTAGTATGTCCATAAAGAAGCGGAGTGGTAAGCTCTAGTTAATAGGCCGGAAAGACCAATCGCAAACACAGGCCATGAATTACTGGACTTGAGGACAATAAAGTGTTTGTATAGTCACTGAGCACACTCCGGGGTACTGTCGCACTGATCACTGAAAGCATGTACATAACAGTCGAGCATTCAGCGAACAAGGCTCATTCCACGCGCGCAAGATGGCCGACTATGGCCCTTAGCGGGTAATTACTCAAATAGATTGCCCATTGGGGTATTGTCTCTGTGTGTGCTTCTCTAATATCGAGAATGCTCTGACTGCCACAATAATAATTAAAACCTAAACTATAAAATTTACTTATTACCCACCCAAAGCAGATTTTTTTTCTCCTATTGACTATTATTAGTAATTTGTTTTCTCGAAAAGTTTTTCATAGTAATAAAATATCAAGGAACCATTATGGTTATTCTTTCTTCGTATTCGTTGATCGAATTTAATTGAAGCTAATAATTATATTTGTTATGAATTAATTTTGTCACGCAGTTGGTATCTTGTTCAAAATTATAAAGTGCTGATAGCTGAAATAAAATTACACTCCGGTTCATTTCCAACCGACGAAGACGACATTTTTCCCGTTTTGCATCACGAGCATTTAATCAGAGGTTTTGATCAACACGTCCTCGCTCGGTAATATAATTACAGTTAACAGCAGTGCGGCGACGTTATCGCGCGTATAAATTAGACCGATTTACATTTACGGTCGAGACATAGGCCCCGCCATTATCGTGAATGATGCGGGGTTAGGTGCGGGCCCGAGATCATCGCACGACGATTGCTGAGCAATTGCTGTTTAAATAGAGGACCCCGCCATACTGCTCCTTAGATCTCCTCGTTAACCTCTCAGCAGTATTTTTGACAGGCTACGCATTTGAACGGATCTAATTGTGACTCAGCACAAAAAAAAACAGGGATTTTATTTTATTGCTTAGATGGGTGGACGAGCTTACAGCCCACCTGGTGTTAAGTGGTTACTGGAGCCCATGGACATCTACAACGTAAATGCGCCACCCATCTTGAGATATAAGTTCTAAGGTCTAAGTATAGTTACAACGGCTGCCCCACGCTTCGAACCGAAACGCATTACTGCTTTAGCTGCATTAGGTGTAAAAAGAAACTCGTCGATGGACGACATACAGACTACAAAGATCTTCATTCGTTCACTGCATGATAGTAATTTTATTCTGAAAATTATATGTGTTTCCCGACTCAATCAGACATTCCTATAAAATTAAATTACTGTCGTTCATTACGCGTTCATTCGCTATCCGATATGCCGCTCGTAAATTAAATTCCCATATTCCATGGCAAAACCTCTGCAAATTGGTCTTAATTCACTCGAAACGTATAGTCTTAATGGTAAGCGTGTAAGCAATATCACTTTCATTCAGCACCGAGGGACAGGGACGCGCGAACATCGCTGTAAGGGTTGCTTCATATAATAATTCCACCCTTATAATAATATTTATTAGATTCCGAGACACGACGATCCCTTAGACACAAATAAATTCTAACCTGGCTTATAGTTGACACTAACAATAATTAAGATTGTAGCAAACCGACCGGTACGTCACTCTCGCGGCCGTATGCCCGCTCGCTATACATAGTTAGCATCTATGTCGATCTTTTCAACAGTGTATAATCTATGTTCCGGGCGCTTCCGTTTTGAGTGCGAATAGCGTGCGCCCGCGTCTAAATGTATTTATTGTTTAAAATTGAAAATTGTTTGTGATAAAGGAAGATTAAAATTCGAAATTCGATATTGGTGACTAACCCATAGTTTTAAATACCCCTGAGATCTACCCCTCACTATATCTGGCTGCCCAACGTTTCCTAATTTTTTTCTTGCTTGGACTAACAAAATGGCGCGCACGCTTTTGTGAAAATTTGCTAACTATTGTATGCTGTTGGTGCTTAATTGTAAAGAATGCCTTTAACTAGAAATCAAGATCGCCAGCAACGTCGCGAAGACGACGTTATTCCTGCTGCAGATGCAAATGCCAACGAAAATCACGAGGAGCATGA
>NW_021011555.1:831351-942279 GCF_003987935.1 Bombyx mandarina | reverse complement strand
CGAATCCTGATCATGCAGGAGCCAGTCACCGTCGACGCCCTAGACACGTCCTTACGGATCCATCAGATCCAATAACCTTTGCATTAGATGCCTTCAGCTCTAATACTAGGAGCAGGCTTAGGGACCCCAGTAACCGTACTCGTCGAACTCGACAAAGAGGTCGACGTGCAACCTAGCCCATGCATCAGCCCGCTGAGTTTCTCGCCGGATCTTCTCAGCGGGTCGCGATTCCGATCCGGTAGTAGATTCATTCGCGAAGCAATTGCTCTTGAGTTGTTAGGTCTCCTTCGGAGGCGCTCGGGCAGCTGTTAGCAAATCCCACCCCTCCTGGCTTGAGCCTTTGCTCGCCCACCTGTCCTGGTGAAACTGGAAAGGCCTTCGGGCCGGCCACCAGTAATCTCTCAATCATAAAAAAAAAAAAAAAAAAACCAGACGGCCGTCAAAATGAATTAAAACGCATGCAGTGAAATATTAATTATCTTTTTACACGAAATAGTGAAGTGGTTTAACTAAAGTTTTGACGGTTGTTTGACAATATTTAACAATTGATTAATTTTACGCCGCCAACTATAAATTACACATCCAAATAGTGGACAATCCAACATACAAGAAAACGTAAAGAGAAGCGTTTTGTAGAAAAAAAAAAGAGTCAATAAAAACAACGGCATATAAATAGACACTTGTATTTGTCATTTAATTTCACGTGATTGAACCCGTTAAATTCCCAAACTGAAATTAATAGAATACGGTGCAATATCGTTTTTCAAAGTTCATACCATTTTCGTGACTGACTCACACTATGCAACTATACTGTGCATTTTTTTTCTACCTAAGTTTTGACAAAGGTTAAGAATCGATTTGCACGATTTGTTTCTATGTGTACATTTTACGTTTTTTTACCATTGGGCTTGTGGCATAAAAAATCGGATAGTAAAATTGCTTTAGTTTATGTAATCTCCCTGGCAAAGTACAAAGTACACTTTTGTGTACATCAACAACACCTTACAAAACACACATCCGTTTTTCGTTCTTTTCTCAAATTGTTATTATTAATTAGTGATCGAAATCATCTCGCAAAATTCTATTACATTACATCAATCGATATAAAGCAAAACAGTTCAAATATATCGCGATTTCTATATATTTGTGTGTAAAGCTGATATCCGGCCTTACCGCCGCCCCTCGATTCGAATCTTGACAAGTACGTCTCTGTCGATATGAGTCGATGTAAGCCAAACCTTCCTTCGTTCCGCTCTATTACCACCACTTGAATGGATTTGGACATTTCATTTAGTGCGAAACGGGAAACTTTCTCTACTGAAATAAAAAACCACTGAAGAGTATATTTTGTAGTTTCCTTTCTTTCTTTCTTTATAAATAAACTAGCGACCCGCCCTCGCTTCGCTTCGGAAACATTAAAACACACATGAAACCAAAAACATAAAATAAAAAAATAAATAAAAAAAAAGTAGCCTATGTTCATCAGGGACAATGTCGGCTTTTAATGGAAAAAGAATTTTTCAAATCGGTCCAGTAGTTTCGGAGCCTATTCGAAACAAACAAACAAACAAATCTTTCCTTCCTCTTTATAATTATATATAATATATAATATTAGTATAGATAGTATAGCTAAATAGCGGATTACTTTTTTTTAATTATCTGCTTGTGTGCGTTCTTGATCACAATGTGCATGAGTAGACGAACTCTAGGCTCATCCGATTTTCTACAAGGCAGTTACATTAACTTGAATGTTACTGTTCAACTTAAAGCAAACAAACTTAAACAAACAAACAAATTTTTCCCTGTTTATAATATTAGTATAGATCATCGCATTTCAAGATCAATGTATAGATGTACGATAAACGAATCTACCACTTGACTGACTCACAGTTTTAATGCTTTAGATATTAAATCTATCAATTTTTAAATGTAAAAGAAAAAAAACTCCTCCTCTAACCAAATACTGTTTAAGTTAAGATAATAATGATATTTTACACATCCATAAGGTTTGTCGGCGAATCTGTGAATATATGTATGTACGTATTTACTATCCTTTACCTTTAGCCTAGGTAGAATAGTTTCCATACCTGTCAAATAATATCAACCCCAATTCGCAAATTCAATAACTGACTTCGCGAAATTAACGAGTCCGTCAAATATAGAACAAAAAATACAGCACTAGCTTTGTTTGAATAATGATCATAGGTTTTTCCTCGACAAACATTCTTTATGTTCAAGCGAATGTTTTCCTCGTCTATCTTACAATAGACGAGGAGCGTTATCTTTATAATACACTAGCGGCCAGCTCCGGCTCCGCTCGGGTCTTTAACAAAAATTTCAACGATATTTTACATTGTTTTATTTTTTTAAATAAAAGAACACTTATTGCGGCATAACTATAATAGTTAGACATACGCTATCCTGGTACTTTTTGTAAATAATAATGTGTTCTATTTACAAAGCCGTAGTACATTATTTTATTCTATCATCAATAGTTTTCGCAGGGCACGCGAAGTAAAGAACATTTTAAGTAATTTTTTTACACCTTGGGTTACATTATTGGAGTTTTAGTAAGGACACCAAATTTTTTACAAAAAAGATTATAGCCTATGTCACTCGGGAATAGTGTAGCTTCGAAACAGTGATATAATTTTTCAAATCGGTTCAGTACTTTCGGAGCCTTTTCTTTCAATACAAACAAACAAATATTTCCTCTTTGTAATATTAAGTATAGATAAGTATAGATTGACTTCGGACAGTTCAACCTGTGGAATACACAATATAGGCCATATCGGAGCATGTGATTACATTTGGGTACCACATCGTGTCGGCTGCGGCCGCTGTGTCGCGTGACTCGAATCATTTCAGCAGTATCGGCATCGAGAGTGCTATGACACGCTAAGCGTTTTGTTTGCCGATTGACAAACGACATTCGTGATTGGCTTTCGTCGGATCGATTCTTTCGTTTTCATTGCTGTCCGTAAATATAATCGACCTCGTTATGGAAACATGAAAAGTTTTAAAACTAATTAAATAACAAAGCATGTTCGATTTCAAGTTAAATTGTAAACTAAGATATATACTTTTTTTTTTATTGCTTAGATGGGTGGACGAGCTCACAGCCCACCTGGTGTTAAGTGGTTACTGGAGCCCATAGACATCTACAACGTAAATACGCCATCCACCTTGAGATATAAGTTCTAAGATCTCAGTATAGTTACAACGGCTGCCCCACCCTTCAAACCGAAACGCATTACTGCTTCACGGTAGAAATAGGCAGGGCGGTGGTACCTACCCGCGCGAACTCACAAGAGGTCCCACCACCAGTAAATTAATATTTTGTATAAATTTTCTTATAGGCGTTTATGTACTTAGTTTGTGTACCTTGAATAGAATGTTCATAAAGTTATCTTCTTTATAACTACCTACCTATACATACATCACTATTAATGATTATTCTAATTCTAAACTCCTCTCGCGGGTCTGCTGGAAGATATTACTTAAAGATTGAGCACCCTTTGTAATTTCTACAGATTTAATTATTTATACTTTATTTTTTAATTTCTTGTATGAATATTCTCAAATAAATATTTTTAAGATAGTCATTAATTAAATACTTTAATACTATTTTATTCATTACAAGAAAACAAAGATTTGTGTTAATTTTCGAAAAACCATAACACAAACTTTAATATTGACCTTTATTTATTTATTTGTTTCATTTACTTCAGATTTTGCATCCATATTACATTCATTAACATTTCATTTATACCATTTATAACTACAATCTCGGAATAAAACAAAAGCAATAATAATAATAAGAAACAAAAAATCAAATAAAAAAAAAACAAAAACAAAAAAAAAAAAAAAAAACTTTATGTAACTAAACTTAACTAAAATAAAATTACTTTTCAGTCGTTGAAGGTCAAAATTCCGAATTACGACTCAATAAACAGTATGAAATCAACGTTTAATCACTAGCATTAGCTACGTATGTGCGAAATGAAAATGATTCGAACCCCTATTTGCGGTCTCCAATGATTAATGGATGTATCTAATAGCTCTTTATCAATATACCATCTATTACTATTATTTCAATACACAGCGTAGTTGTTTTTTTCTCTTTAGTTTTAATGACTTAATGTTTTCATTCTATCCAAGCGTTTCTTTATTATTGAGTAAAACCAAATTAAAAATTGTGTTAATTGAAAATTTCCGTTTTCTCCGAGCAAAGAATTTATTATGATACAATTAACTGATCCTTTTTCACTTTTTAGGATGACACGTTTTATGTTAAGCCTCTTAATAAGGAAGTAGACATTTAAGGAAATAGGTTACAACATTTCTTCGAAAAATAAATCTTTTTTTAAGTCTTTCCCTGCTCGTCGAGCTGGAAACTTTAACGACTGCTCTTAAGTTCTATGTAAATTCAGAAGAAAAAATTCTTAAAAAATTAAGCTAGTTGTAATTTATCAAGAGATTTTGTTAGACCACCGTCCTGTCGTTATGAAGCTGGGTCGCGCTCCCGATTCCGTTACCGTTACGAGGACTGTGGTGGATTGGCACACGCTGGGCATCAGCCTGGCTGAATCTGATCCACCGTCGCTCCCGTTTAGCCCAGACTCTACCCCGTCTCCTCAGGATACCGCTGAAGCCATAGACATCGTAACGTCACACATCACCTCGACATTAGATAGGTCATCGAAGCAAGTTGTGGCGGAGGACTTCCTTCACCGCTTCGAATTGCCCGACGATATTAGGGAGCTCCTTAGAGCTAAGAACGCCTCGATCCGTGCCTACGATAGGTATCCTACCGCGGAAAATCGTNCTCGCCCACCTGTCCTGGTGAAGCTGGAAAGGCCTCCGGGCCACCAGTAATCTTTCAATCATAAAAAAAAAAAAAAAAAAAGATTTTGTTAGGGTCATTGTATACTTTCAGTTGACATCATCCTTTCTGTCAACGTGCTACGTGCATACTAAATAAGACACATAATTAACAATTTTTTTTATTGCCCGCGTAGGCAGACGAACATACGGCCCACCTGATGGTAAGTGGTTACCGTCGCCCATGGACTTCAGCAATGCCAGGAGCAGAGCCAAGCCGCTGCCTAAAAATTTAATTTTGTTTCTTTTTAATCAGTAGGTATTCATTTTAATTTCAACTCAGCACCATCAGATCATATTGTTATCATTAAAAAAATACGACACCTGTTTTTTAATTTGTCGTAATTTATAAAAAAAAATGTGATTGTTTTGATATATCAATATTTAATCAATGACAGCAAACAAAGTTTAAATTCGACAATGTCACTTGAGGGCCTTATTATTTCTAACTGAGTCTCTTTAAATTCATCCTTTACGATGGTGATTTATTGAGCAAAATACATATTATGAGTATAATGAGAACGCTTGTTAGTAGCGCAGGCGAGCGAAGCGAGGAGTCTAGTGTTATAGTTACTCGCAATGAATGGGGCCGGGTTTTTCACGCTGGTTTCAATGTAATTAGAGCAACCCCGGTTTTTCTGCATAAGTGCTTTTGAAGCGTTCTTTATATACGTCGACGCAGAAAAAAAATACTCACTGAAATTCACACGTGGAAAACGGGGCGCGCCGCCACTGAAAATATTCATGTAATAATGATGAATGCGACGTTACGAAAGAAACACAAAAGGAGCCCAGAACAGTTTTGCATAAACACAGACATTTGGCTCGAGTAACTTCGAAAATCTTACCTGACTATCTCGTCTCTCGGAAAATTCTTATTCACCGCGATTCTTGGAGCAATCAGATGTTTAAGAATTTATTCAGTCGAAACAACAAACATATGTTGAATAAATCATATTTAAATTCATCTCACTTTTCAATTTCGTAGAAGTGTGCAAGTTATAAATATTCGACGAAGCAGCCGATCTCAAGCCGCGGGCTCCCATTAAATTTTCCATCTGAGGGAATAATTTAAACGTGTATTAAGATGAACTGGAAGTGACTTACGTCGATGCGTGGGATCGCACATGTAATCAAGAGGAAAGCTATTCAAGCATAAAATGAATATAATACGCATACAAATTGGAGCTCCTTAAACTAGGAGCTTACGTGTTTCGTATGTGTGTGTGTACCAAAATCCTCAATGCGAAATTCACTAAAATAAATCGTATGTAGTTTAACAGTGGGAATTTACAATAAATTCGTCGCGTAAAAAACTGTTTGTTGAAAGAGCGTACGACTTCATATTTGAAACATAAAGTACTATTTTGAAAAATGCAAATACGGTGCTTAAAGTTACTTGAAGTCATCGCGGCTTTAGGGATAAAAGGCCCGCTGTACCAATGTTGAGAAAAGTGACAACGTCCACGTTCCAATCCTGCATGCACCTACCCAATTTTTCAATTGAAAAACTTACTGAGCACAAATTTACGAATGACTTTCGCGATGAAGGAATAACATCGTGTAATATAAATCAAATGTAACAGAAATTAAGATTTAATTACTTTTGAGGGCCTACACAGATAGGTTTGAGGTTTTGACCTCATGTCTCAAGTTAAGCCGCGGTATTTACGCTGTAATGTCTATAGGTTTCGGTAAATAGTTAACATTAGGGGGCCATGATCTCATTCGCTTATATAGGCGTGCAAAAAATTTTTTTTAGTAAATAGTGAGTATTTTTCAGACTGTCGAAGATTTGGAGGCTCACTGCAAGAAGGCCGGGATCGAAATCGTAACCCGCCAATCGTTTCTATCAGACCCAGCAGACGCCGTGAGGAATCTTCGTCGTCAAGATGCGAGAGTGATCGTCGGCCTGTTCTACGTAGTAGCAGCCAGGAGAGTACTCTGTGAAGTATACAAGCATAGACTATACGGAAAATCCTACGTGTGGTTCTTTATAGGTAAGCTTCATACTATTTCATTTTCAAAATCATATTTGAGTGGTCAAATTGACAAGTAATCTGTGAAACTCGAGACGCTTAACATTTTGATAACACACCACAAAATTATCCCGCATTGTAATTGTAATAATAATATTTAGACTCATTAAAATAAGGAATGTGTATATCAGAGGAATTGTGAAAATAGCCGCGGTGATTGATAAATTAAAAAGCGGACGGTTAGCGTAGCATGGACATGTGATGCGTAGAGAGGAGATGCGTGTGACTAGGAGATGCATGGAAATGGTATTGCAAGGTAGAAGGGGAAGAGGTCGACCGAAGAAGACATGGATGGAGTGTGTGAATAACGATATGAGAGAAAGAGGAGTGAGTGTTGAGATGACGGCTGATCGAGGAGAATAGAACAAGAAAATTTGCCGTGCTGACCCCACCTAGTAGGATAAGGTGGGGAAATAACAAAGAAGAAGAATATTTAGACCCATTACAGGTTAAAGAGAGATATAAACAGTAAGCAATCTACACGATTATCCAGACTCTCTTTAATTTTAAACAAAGTTAAAAGTCAGCGCTTGTTCTCTGAAAGAATAGACAATGAAAAAAGTTATGCTTATTTATTACGTGACTGTGAAGTTTAATACACATTTTCACTCCTTGTGGAAATCTCTAAGGAAAACTAAGTTCGTGGTCACCCTCTAAATAGCATTATCCTAAGTACGCGATAATCTCAGCTTCGATTTCTGACACCTAAACAACAGATCGTCCCTTTTTCGGTGTGTCCTATGTACACACAATTTGTAGACCGCAATGGCGTATATGTAATTTCATAAAACATCTGCCCTTCACCGAGGTCGGTGACACTGCAAAACGCTGTCGTTTATCGGGCTGGCAGACGGTGAAATATGAATCCGCTTATTGCCTGCTCAACTCGAACATATGAGGACAATTTAAAACAAAACCCCATTGAAATGAATAATTACGAGCGAAATAAGAAACCTTGATAAATAAACGAGGATTGTAGAAAAAATAACGTTAGGCTAAAACATTCGCGACTACTTGGAAATGAAGAAGGCTTAGCCGATATTTATGGAAAACAGTAAAGAAATATGAAGCTAGCTTGAAATGTTATGGCGGAAACAACATTTTGAGTCTGAGCATGTTTGTTATTAAGATTATTGTGCACACTGGGTTTAAACCACTCATCCTTCCGAATTTTAATGAAAAAATAAAACATTGACGCGAAATTAAGAGATCTACATAAATACAGGTAAAAAGATAATAACTTTTTATTATTAGGAACAACATTTTTATCATTCAGAAACTAACAGCCGAAACGTCAAAAATTTGTTAAATAAAATATTAAACCCTAGTTTAAATTGTAAGAGTTGCTTTAAGTATACCTAAGACTTGCAATTACCACAAAGAATCATGTCGATATTAATAAGTAAAGATAATATAATACGAATTAAACATTATCTAAGAAATGTTTTCAAAAAGCCAAAAATAATGAAGAAAAATGCAGTCAGTCATCAAGCAACACTTAGTCAAATTGTTGTTAACTTGGCTTCACACTTTGTTTCGTAGTTCTTTGTATTTATATAAATGAGTCTCAATGGTCTGACTGAGATATTTATTAATGATTTTCCCGGATGAACTCTCCCGGGAGAAACCACGGCGCGTGACAGTAATGGAACAAAGAAAAAATCCTGAGAAAAAGTGGGGAATTCTAGTTCAGAGACGGCAACGACGCTCGGGAGTCTTATAAAACAAAAGCAGAAATATTTGCATTGTTTCGTCCATACATTAACTATGTAGTTGGCTTACTTAGATGTTACAAATTTTGTGTCTTTATGTTTTTTATGTAAATTCCTTGAATCGTACGCTTTGGCACTTTTTGCACTTTATATTTCTGGATATGGTAATCATAGAGATACAGATGTGTTTAGTTATTTAATTAATAAAACTCAAATGCTTCGTTTATAAAAGTGAATGATTATGCAAATTCTATTTAAAACACTTACAAGAAGATTATCAGAGAATTAATATTAACGTGAGATTTTGCTTAAGGGACTCCTTGATATGTATATAGTTGACTACATTGCCCTTAAACCAAGACAGCATATTACGTTAGAAAAACAAATTATTCGGATCACGATTATTTTCTTTCCTTTTCCTTTAGCTGAAGGCTTATACATTTTTGAGCACGAATGATCAAAACATGAATAAATATCAGACCTTAAAAATACTGACAGACACTTCATTCTGCAACCAATCTGTTTATTCGATTTATCATCATACATTTAAATATTTTGATTGATGTGAACAACTACAGTACCGTTATGTTAATAACCAGCTACGTCAGCATGTTTCCTCATTATTATTTATAACATTCCATAAATTTCTTGTGTTATTTTATTAACAAAGCACGGTGTTGGGGTACTGGAGCCTTCAGAGTCTACCGAGGTATTCTTCGTCCACCTTGTGTCTTCTTTACGTAAAAAGACGAATACCTAACGATCGAACCGCACCTCGTATTCAAATCATTGTCTTATAAAATTCTATAACATGACCAAACACCTATAATTGATGTTGAAAACAAAGTTTAGAAACCTTAATACCTTTTTCTAGTCGCAGAATTGGAAAATCTTACACATCACAATTTATCAAATCGTTTGTTTTAATAAATGGTTCAATTGCTTTGATAGTTGATGGGGCAAGGATCTCTGCACAAAACATCTGTACCTTTGTTCTATTCTTTGATCTTTTCTGTAACATTGATTCAATATTAAAAACCCTTTTTATAATATCGTGGATCGTGTCTGTAAGAAACGTCAGTGTCACCGTCTTCTGAAGTAACTGTCATACATACAGATGGCTACGATTGTTTTTTGCTATATAAGTCGTCTTCTTATGGCCACAAATCATTGTGCTTTGGTCGGATCTGCGGTTTTCATTAGCGGTTGAACTATCAGTTAACGATAATGGATGTGGTTTGATTACCGTGCTTTATCAGGTTGGCAGTTATTTCGTTAATTGAAGCGGCTCATTAACTTTATGAATTGTTTGGGCTTGTATTTTTAAGATAAAATAGCACACGGTGCATCTGGACACATGGTTACTGGAGTTCAAATCCCAAATACAAATATTTTCACTCATCTAGGGATATTTGACTATAGTTTCAACAGCTGCGGCAGAATTTGGCGGAACGATGATGATATCCGTTAATTCTGTACTAGAAAGAAGAAGAACTGTACTAGAAGAAAGTATGGTGAATATATAAAACATGTGGTATATTCAAATGAATTGAAACAAAAATAATCATTCTACAAGCTGATTTTACTTAGCTTGCAAAAAAAATTAGGCAGGATGGCACGGTGTTTCTGACGTAAATCATTAGAGTATTCCGGCTTAAAGAGTGCAAGGTGCCGTACGGTAGAGACACAAGCCCATCTTAAGGGTAGCGGCATTATACTTAGAGATAAGAAAAACAAAATTGATGCGAAATTTTAAGTACGATAATTAATCCGGCTAAATTTAGGAAACGATTAAAATTAACTTTATAATTTGGCTTCAAACATTTTGCTGTTTACGTGTTTGGGTCGCCCAAAAGCATACCTGGACGAGAACAATTTACTGAATTCCCAATTTTGGTAACTCACCCTCGTTAGAAAGGTTGACAATATTTTGCACCTCAGCGTGCCGTGAGTCCCTTCCGTTAAATACGAACCTGTTCTAACTTTTACTTCAAAAGCAATAACGAAAACAGAAGGCCAATAAAGCCTGATTTGGATATTCATGAATCCGTGCAAGGCGCGCGGACTCGCGCTTTGACTATTGTTACGAATGGCGATTGTCTTTTGAATCAATTCTCATTAATGTTCTAAATTTAGGAGCATTTATATTCCGCCTTCGTCTGCCAGCGCTAATTAATGTAGCTATAGCAATTTAGAGACTGCGTTGCTTCCAATGTGGATTCTATTCTCAATTAATACACTACGCCTCCTGTCTGACGGAGTACGCTTTGAGTAATTAATTACGGGGAATAGTGTTATGCTTTTGGATATTATCCGTAAACAAGGACTCAAATTAGTTCGAGATACGCTCTCGAGGTTTACCCAGCTCGGTAGATAGGAGTGTGCTCGTGCTGTGCAGTTTTGGCTGGCTGCCAAGGTGAGTTCGGCAGGCTATCAACGTCTGTTCGGCTTCACTGACTGGGACTAAAGTATTCTCCTCCTACACATCAAAAAGTTATTATTTGCTTCTGTGAATATTACTTCATTTAAAGCAGTGGCGATTGGACTAGATTTAATTCAAGATAACTTTGCTCCAAAATACAATTTCTCTCTTTTTTTAATTATAATTCTTTATCGTATTGTCTCTTATAATAATGATAAATGGAGGAACAAATTATATCGCCAAATTCAACAAAACACGCTAAAAACTAAATCCCAAGAGCTGAATAACGATGAACAATTGACACCAAAGTGAAATTTACCGCCTAACCTTGTACTGAAACTACGCAATTTATATCCCGTGTTTATACAAAGAACCAAAAAAATATGAAAGTTATATTGCTATTCAGAAAAAAACATTTCGCTCAAGTTCCGTGAAAATACGTGGCCGCGAGGCTCGGGCACGCTGTAGCGACACAACAAACACACATTTGTTCGCCTCAGGTCGTACTAACAAACAGGACAAAGGAAATGGATAGAGAAAAGGGGATAAATAATGGTCGAGGGTGAGGCGCCGCTTTGCTGTACGAATAAAACGGAATCATTCCACTTTTACCACGTAATTGGCTTATTAACTGTTGCTACTTTTTGACAGTATCTACCTACGTACCATAATTACTCACGATTTGAAAGTGGCATCGAATAAAAAATAGAAAACAGCGAATAGAATTTCAGAGATGCAAAAATTGTTAACACCGATACTCGTCTATAGGTTCGCCTCATTTAGGCGTTCGTTAAAATATGTATTTTTATATTATTGTGTGAAAGATATATCTATATATTAATAAGTGAAGCAAAGACTTTGTATCCCTTTTTAAAAAAATTGCTCAGACGGAGCATTATGAAATTTTCCACACGTATAGAGAATATAGAGAAGAAGTGCAGAATGCTAATTTATTTTTTTAATTATGGATTAGGAATACATTAAATCAATAAGGAAAACATTACACACACTACCATGTATTTGACACACACACATATACTCTTTGTTTATTGTCAAACTTTTGTTATTACTTAAAGTCTGTAGCCAAATTGAGAATAGGTTCATTCCGATAGAGGCACCTGTCTCGCGCGGACGTGCTCATCGACCACTCACTCGATCGCCCGGCCTTTGTTCGCCCGGCTTTTGTTAGCCCGGCCATTGTTCGCGCGGCCTGTGTTCGTGGTACATCTGCCGACCAAGTGTTTTTCCTGGAAGTTTTTATTTGTTTTGTTTCCTTTTGTTATTTCTGTGTTCGTGGTACATCTGCCGACAAACTGTCTTCCTGTAAGTGTTTAATTGTTTTGTTTCTTTTTGTTATTTCCGTTTTGTTGTGTTTTTTCTTTGTCCTGTAGTAATCGTGCCGCATCGCCACCTGTATTCAATAGAACCGCTCAGGTCCGAGAAGTCGGGGCCTCGCCTCAAGGCGAGTGTTTTCTAAGACCCAGGGTAGCCCCACCTGGGCACGTAGACGTCATGGATGCTGTATTTGCGGAATTTCTCCGGCTTCGCTACCCAAAGCTCACTTCCGAGTTTCAGGCCTTCAAGGCCGATCACACTGCGAGCCCTCTCGTGGACTCCACCGAGCTCGCTGCTCCTGCGTCGCCTGTACCTGCGTGCAAAGCTTCTGCATCGAGCACCGCAGCCTCCGTCGTGCCTGCCGTTCCCGCGTCGCCTATAGTGGCGAGTAAAACTGCTGCGTCGTCCGCCGTGGTCACCGTTCCAGCAGCGCGATCATCATCCGCGGCCTCCGTCGCGCCGTCCAAAACACCTACTCGTAGGTCACCTGCGCCCGCCTCCTCGTCCTCCGACTCTGACTCGGAGATGGAGGTCGACCTCGCTCCCGCCTCATCGACGGATGGATTCACCCTGGTGCAAAAGGGTAAGAAGCGTGCCGCGGAGTCTCGAGCTCCCGCGGCCGCTAAAATTAGCAAANCTTCAATCACAAAAAAAAAAAAAAGAATAGGTTAGTTTTGTTTATCTTTAATATTACGAATATTTGTCTATAGTGTAGTCTTGGCGAAATCTGTAACAATAGGACCATAATAATGTTGAAACTTATAATTTCAATTAATTATAGTCGAATTTCGACTACTGCGGGACCACTAGTATTCATAGTTTTACAAAAAAAAGATTCGGCATAAAGTTTTATGTCACGCTCCATCTACTACAATGACATGCGCAATATATTCCTACATGCAACGCGTTAATTCACATACATACGAAGCATCATAAATATTTTAGAATTGTCCGCGGCGGTTCGAGTGATATGACTATGATGGGGTTCAATTATTGGCCACGATTTCCACGATGAACGATTATCGCTGTGATAGTCTGGAGTAATGTGAGGAGAATTGCTGGAGGAGGTATTATCACCCTCGCTGTATTTAAGTCATTTTCGGTTACCTTACCAATCGTCATTACCATATACAAATATTATTATCAAATAAAGGACGTCTCTCAGTTCGTTTGCGCAACTACGGCAATGAATAAAACCTTCATATTTTTTTATTATGATTTTAATTTTGATGAATATAAATCTCGACATTAAAGGTCAATGCACACTAAGGTTACACACAGATCTACATTTTTCAAGTCGTTTAATAAATTCTAATAAATAACATTTTTAATTAATACGTTCTCGATTTTAATTTTTTAAATATTTTAGACGTCTATGAAATGCGAGATTTTAAATATACATAATATTGGACTAAAAACTCAAGTCGAGACTCCAAAAATAGGCTCCAAAAAGAAACAATAGCGAAAAATTTTTTTTATTAAAAGTAGTGCCGCCATTTTTTATATATAATAACTAGCTGACCCGGCAGACTTTCTAGTACCTCAATCGATAACTAAAAGACCTAAACTTTTGTATAAAATAAACTTAAAACAAACAAAAGGATTACGTCCGACGGGGGACACATCAAAGGGAAAACAAAATTGTTATTTTTATTTAATTCCGAGCATTTTCGTATTTTCCTAATCCTTCTAAACCTTCTCTGGACTTCCAGAAATAATTCAAGACCAAAATTAACCAAATCGGTCCAGCCGTTCTCGAGTTTTAGCGAGACTAACGAACAGCAATTCATTTTTATACATAGAGAAGAAGAAAATATATATTATTATATAAATATAAATAATAATAATATTATTCTAATAATATAATTTTAAATTTATAACATTATAATGTAATATGCATTGACCTTCTGTGTTGGGGAGTTTTATAAATACCAAGAGTCAACCAGAAAGTTATTAAGCCCTAAGTTCTTAATAAAGATCGTTTTTTTAGGTTGGTATGAGGATAATTGGTTCGAGACGAATCTAGAACGGGAAGGCATCGAATGCACGGTGGAACAGATGAGAGAAGCGGCCGAAGGTCACCTCACAACCGAAGCTCTAATGTGGAATCAAAATGCCAACCAAACTACGATATCCGGAATGACATCTGAAGATTTTAGGTAAGTTTTTGGTTTTGTTGAAGCACCTTATAATTTCCTTATTACTGTTATTATTCGATTTTGATTATCAAGAATAATCTTAAACGTACATAATGGTGGCAGAGCGTATTGGAAGCCCTCAACGGCGAAGCAGCCATGCGTTCTGGTTTCAAAGATATACCGATGGTGAAATAAGTCGTGATGGCCTAAAGGATAACACGTCCGGTGTATTCGTATCTAGCGATGCAACGACGTTCGAATCCCGCAGGCGGGTACCAATTTTTTTAATGAAATACTTACTTAACAAATGTTCACGATCGACTTCCACGGTGAAGGAATAACATAGTGTAATAAAAATCAAACCCGCAGGTGGTAAGACCTCTTGTGAGTCCTCACAGTTAGGCACCACCACCCCGCCTATTTCTGCCGTGAAGGAGTAATGCGTTTCGGCTTGAAAGGTGGGGCAGCCGCTGTAACTATACTGAGACCTTAGAATATCTTAACACCAGGTGGGCTGTGAGGTCGTCCACCCACGTAAGCAATAAAAAAAAGGGTGCGTGTACTTATGTACGCGCGTAAGAAATTATACTTTTTTTTTTTTTTTTAAATATTAAATAATTAATAATAAATATTTAACGTTAATAATTTAATAATATTTAGTATGAATTATATTAAATAATAATTTTGTCATTTATATTACTAAAACATGAATGCTAATAACACTTTTTTTACGAGTGTACATGCGCGACAGTTCACCTGCGGCTATATTCAGACTCGCCAAGTTACGTCGGTCGTATTGTAATGAGCGATTTAGTGGGCAACTTCATTTCTGTTAATTTTGTGTCACGGTGCGCGCGAATCGTAAAATTTCACTCTCATCAATTTTTCATAACGCGCCTAAAGAAGTATTACTTCAAAAAAATAATTAAATTCACGTACGAGATGCCTGTGTAATAAGTTCTCTATACGACGTGCGCACATCTACTTACTAATGCTATAAAAACTTTTTTTACTGTCATCGTCGTGGCCTAAAGAATAAGACGCCCGATCTACTCGTACCGAGTTATGCGACTGCGCCAGTGTTCGAATGCCGCAGACAAGCACCAATCTTCCTAATGAAATACGTACTTGATTCATATTCACGTTGTGATGTATAGATAAGCTCATAGGGGCTTCAGTAGACCCTGGATAGACCGTGAGCTAGTTCACCTATCTAAGCAAAAAAATACACATCCAGTATGACAAACTTGAAATCGAGGTATATCTAAAAATTATACATGTCAAATAAATAATTTGATGCCAATAACATTCCGGGGTATGCGTTGCGTATTTGGCAACACACTCGATGTGTTCGTATCGTGGCGCACTTATGCTTAGTTTCAGATCCTTTAGTTTTAATCAATTTTTCTGAATAAATACTCAAGCAACACGTGCTCCCGACTGATTTCTGTGATGAAGAAATAACAGGGTGTAACAAAATTTATAGCTTGCATAATAATTGGCAGGAAGTCCTAGAATCGACCTCTGACAGTTTTTACTGCCCAGTCCACATCGGCTGTGAAGCAATTTTGATTTCCGATTTGAAGGCTTATATACTATGAAATTTATACTCATTCGGGTCGCAAAATAGGGGATAGGTATTCACTTGAAATAATAAGAATAATAAAATACAGACTTAATATAGAGTTCCTAATTGTTCAAATACAGACGGCCAAACTTTTCAGTAAACGCGATCAAAATGTCGTCACAGCTGCTGGCCCGCACTAGTGATTTGTAGCGCTATGCTTATAGGCCGATGTTAATGGGTTCCGCTAATTACGTCACACCAGTTGGACCGTGAGCTCTTTTTTTTTTGTTTTTTTTATTGCTTTGATTGGTGGACGAACTCACAGCCCACCTGGTGTTAAATGGTTACTGGAGCCCATAGACATCTATAACGTAAATGCGCCACCCACCTTGAGATATAAGTTCTAAGGTCTCAAGTATAGTTACAACGGCTGCCCCACCCTTAAAACCGAAACGCATTACTGCATCACGGCAGAAATAGGCAGGGTGTTGGTACCTACCCGTGCGGACTCACAACAGGTCCTACCAGTTCAAAACGTCAATTCTCGTTTGTCAATCCAAGAAAAAAAATGTCAAAAAGAGGTAGTCGCGTAATGTTTTCAGAATTAAACTAACGAAAAATCGCACCGCATTTGTCAAACGCGATTCAGAGAGTCCAAACGATAAGGCGGAAACGGTTGCTATTTGAGGCCAGGCTATCTCGAGTCCCGGTTAACCCGGATAAGAATAATCCGTTCAGATCCCTAAGCAACTCGGCTTACTTTGGTACTCCTCTCGTACAATACATTGCTGGTATCTGTGATTTTACAAATCCTTCAGCAGAATCTTAGCCTTTTTTAAGTATTGTGTTTTAAAACTGTCGTAAACTGAAGAGGAACGTCGATTTCTTGAAGCCTAGCGCGCTATCTACCGTAAGTTAATGGTACTATGACAGACACTTCTGTAATGCCAACAGCAACTATTCCAAATAACATCACAACCGGATTAACCGGATACGAACCTTTTTTTTTTTATGATTGAAAGTTTACTGGTGGCCCGAAGGCCTTTCCAGTTTCACCAGGACAGGTGGGCGAGCAAAGGCTCAGCCAAGAGGGGTGGGATTTGCTAACAACTGCCCGAGCGCCTCCGAAGGAGACCTAACAACTCAAGAGCAATTGTTTCGCGAATGAATCTACTACCGGATCGGAATCGCGACCCNGTCTTGAAAACACTCGCCTTGCGGCGAGGCCCCAACTTCTCGGACCTGAGCGGTTCTATTGAACACAGGTGGCAATGCGGCGCGATTACTACAGGACAAAGAAAAAGCACAACAAAACAGAAATTACGAAAAGAAACAAAACAAATAAATACTTGCAGGAAACCACTTTGTCGGCAGATGTACCACGAACACAGAAACAACAAAAGGATACAAAACAAATAAAAACTTCCAGAAAGAGCACTTAGTCGGCAGATGTACCACAAACACAGGCCGCGCGAACAATGGCCGGGCTAACAAAAGCCGGGCGAACAAAGACCGGGCGATCGAGTGAACGATGAGCACGTCCGCACGTGACGGGTGCCTCTATCGGAATGGGATACGAACCCTTACAGAACAGACGCCTACATATGTCCGTCCAGCGGTGGACGACTGTGGGCTGATAATGATGATGATAATGATAGACAGAGACACAAACGAAAATACATTTTTATTTGTCTAGATATTAATTTATCCGTGCCGTAATCACTGAACAATTCGTGTGCCATTTCGGTGATTTCAAGGGCCCCGAGAGACCCCGACCTAGAAATGGCCTTTATAACCGTTAATATGTGATTTATTGGCCAATTGCCCTCGGTTGACACAATGTGCCGATCTAGTCATTCATTCGAGGTTAACGGGATATCAAAACGTTATCGAAACTGCGTCACGACTAAGAAAGAATTCAAATTTTAGTAAAAAAAAAGGTAATTTATTACGTTAATAGGTAAACGGTGACGGCTTACCTGATATTAAATGGTTACTGGAGGACATTTAGCTCGAGATATGAGTTCGAGATCTTAATTGTATTACTTAATAGACGTCTGATCCTTTAAAGGAAGATATAGCTGCTTGGAGCCAAAAATAACCAAAATGGTGTTTGGTACCTAGCCGTGTAGGCTCACGATATACTACCATCAACAAACGTTACAACTTTAACATTAACGCTTTTATTTTTATTTTTAATGACTTTTTTTCATACTTATTCTAATAACCTCGAAGGGTTAAACTAGTTAGATTCACAGAACTAGTAGATGAGCTCACCTGACGACGCTATAAACACTAACCTTAGCAAGAGCAGTGCTTCGCATAATCTACCACTGGATCGGAACGTGACCCACTGAGAAGATCCGGCGAGAAACTCAGTGGGCTTTTGATGACTAAAACAGTAATAGAGAAGTACTAAGCATTGTTCACATGTTCATTTTTCATAAAAACCGGATTCCCCAAAGATTTTTTTGCAACTGGAATTTTAAATTTCTTAATGCCATTTTTGTCGTCAGGTCAAGATTAAATGAGGCACTCCGCGAAGCTGGCTACGACATCGATGGAGAACGGTATCCGGAAGGCTACCAAGAGGCACCCTTGGCTTATGATGCAGTCTGGTCTGTTGCTCTGGGTAATCATTTTTCTATATTAACTGTTTACATCAAAACTAGAACTTGATTTCTGCCGCGAAAAAAAAAGTACCACCACTCTAGCTGTTTCTGCTGCTGCCTAGCAGTAATTCGTTCCGTTTTAATTAGACAAATTAAATTTATACCTAACGTCTCAATGTAAGCTCATATTTGAACAAAAATAATACGTTTCATTTTACGCTATATTTTAAGAAACTACTACTTCTACCTAGTGTCTCAAAGTAAAAAGCGGCATTTAGGGTATGCTCCAGGATTCAGGTGGGGAAAGAGCTAGCCTATCGTAAATAATAAAAATGCCGATCGAACAATGTAACTAATAACATATAACTAATAACATAATAACGGCCGTCTGGTGTAGTGGTAAGTGACATGGTCACTACACAAGGGGGTCGCGGGTTCGAATCCCGCCAATGGAAGATATTTGTATGATAAATATAAATGTCTTTTCCAGGGTTATGGATGTATATTAAATATGTGTATGTGTATAATAAAAATCTTATATTTATTTCCGTTATCTGGTACCTGTAACACAAGTTCTTTACGAACTTATCACGGGACCAGTTAACGTGGCGTGACTGTTAGTAAATATTTACTTATTTATTATTTATTTACAAAAAAAAAAAGAAAAAAAAAAAAAACATTGTATTGATAGAAAATCACCGTTATTTTCACTAAATAAGGCCACTCAATACAAGATTTCTCGGAAGATATCGCTTTAAGCTATAAGATAACACTCGTTAATTATTAAATCGAATAATAAACTTTTTGCTTATGGTGCTGAATAAAGTTTAATATTTTCTATTCTAATTCTATTCTATTCAAAATTCTTGGTAAAATGAAATGAAATACTACTCAGACAACTTCTAGGAACAAAATTACTTCGAGAAAGCTCTCTCTCCTACATAATCTAATTAATAAGTATTCGAAGCGAAAAATAATTCTTCTGTTTTACTTGTCAAAATTATAGTCATTCGTATCAAACTTAAGAACAAAATGTAAATGAACCAACACTGTGTTCTGATTATATAACAGTTGATTTGGCTAATGTAACAGAAGATTATAAAATACATTAAAAATGTTTGTTGGACGACTGTATCAGTACAAGGAATATTTCAACTTAAAATTGCAATAAACAATACAATAGTTACGTTTAACTCTAAATTTGTATTAATTTTGAAATCATTAACAATGTTATATATACTTTTTTATCACTAATCGAAACTACAAGAAAAAATGTTACTAACACTCCCAAGGTCCTACTTCTATTTCCTAAAAAACGACTCCAAAGGTCAATTAACAAATGCGATAAAATAACCGAATTTTAGCTTTCAATAAAACAATGGAGAAACTGCAGAAGAGCGGTTTGAGTTTGAAGAATTTCACGTACACAAACAAGAAAATAGCTGATGACATTTACGAAGCCATAAATTCGACGTCGTTCCTTGGTGTTTCGGTGAGTACCGCGTTATCTCTTTACGTCTTCCTACTCTCGCGTGTACTTTTACTAATAAAGATAAACATACAGTGCATGTCAAACTTTTGCCAAAATTAATAAACAACGTTGGGCGAAACAGATTATGGAATATCGACGCAATAAGAATTTGATTATGTTTTTACTGCCCAAAATAAAAAAATATAACATTTGAAATTTATTAACCAATTCAGAAATTCGTTTAGAAACCACCCAAAACTAGTCTTCCGTTCTAGCACAGACATATTTGAAATATTCATTGCTATGTCATTCATTACCTATACAAATAACTTCTGTTTTATTTTCAGTTATGTTATTTAAACGTGAATCCCTTAAAAAATTCACTCTATTTGAAATTTGTCAATATTTTCTAGACCATTGATGGCTTTACCGCCGTTCTCCTTTATAGCACGTGTCTGTGTCAGTACCAGCAATATCCTTAGTGAGCTTGCAAATCCTTGGAACTCCCCGATTTTAAAGTGCACCTTACACTAAGTTGCATAGTAATAATATTTATTTTTAGTAGAAGTTACTTACTAATAAATTAATATACCAAATGAACCACATCGTGTCATGGGACAAAGCTAGCCTTGTCTAGCTAGTTTTGTCTATTTCAGCTACAAATCAATATGGATTGCATACCCCCAATTTTCTAAGCAGCCACCGACAGCAATGGTGCATTTCGTACAGATATATGTATATGCAGTAGCATAGTCTTTAACTCTGATACAAATTAAAGTTTGACCTCATGCATCTAATGCATGCCATGGCAATAACTACGCCATTAACGGCACTGGACCACGAATTGTTCCTATCTACTGAAACGTAATATGTTAAAAAAAACAATTAACTTTGAAATGTATTTTCACCTAAAGTAAATTAAAAAAAGCGCCCTACATTCTCAAATTTAATAAAGCTCTTTTTCTTGTTCGGGCTTAACGAGTTAAAAATTCATGGAATTCCTGTTAACCTTCTTATCTATGAATTTTAATTTTAATATTTAGATATTTTTTCTTTAGTCAAATTGTTGTTGCCGTTAATATTTTTCAAATCAAATCAAATCAAAAAATTTTTATTCAACATAAATGAGAGTACATACTTTTGTTGCGACTGCGAGACCGTTTTGGAGAAATATTTATTACGAGACGAAATAGCAACTAATAAGACGCTTTTTTTAACAAGCCTTTTTGTATAGAACGGAATCTTTGAACAACATTTTCACCAACTTTAATATGTGTGATTGGCTTGAAAATTTGCACACCTATAAAAGACCGACGACAATATAGTAATCTTATAACTTCGCTGTAATTTTGTATTGTACCGATGACAATTCACAAAAAATGTGAAATTAATTGGCAATTCGGTTTCCTATTTAAGCGTGTTTTTTTAGTTATTAAACTACATATGTTATTATACATTTAAATACTTTATCGGTTTAGATAGCAGAGCGGATCTCTATTACTTATTTTTATAAATTTTACTCAGTATGTGTGAACACATTTCATAGATTTTTTTACTTTTATAGAACAAAAGAGTTTGAATGGCATCGATCTCAGAACAGTATTAGTAAAATTCTGACAATCATTTACCCGAGAATGCAAACGGTCTCTTAAGACTTTGAATAAGCACAAAATTTTCTAGTTTCAGCTGTGGTCTCTTTATGAACGCAGTTTTTGTTCTAACTAATTTACAAAAAATGTACGTCGTCTGTCTTCGCCGACATAAGAAATTAAAATAGTTGCCACAGTCAACAAAAGGGGTTTGGCTCTCTGGTGTTATGTAATTATTTAAGATGATACAACTATGTCCACTTTACTTACTTTACTGGTGGTTGGACCTCTTATGAGGCCGCACGGATAGATACTACCACCCTGCCTATTTCTGCCGTGAAGCAGTAATGCGTTTCGGTTTGAAGGGTGGGACAGTCGTTGTAACTATAGGTATACTGAGAACTTAGAACTCATATATGAAGGTTGGTGGCGGCATTTACGTTGTAAATGTCCATGGGCTCCAGTAACCACTTAACACCAGGTGAGCTGTGAGCTCGTCTACCCATCTAAGCAATAAAAAAATATAAAAAAAAGCTCTAGTGACACCCGCCACTCGCCATTTTAATTAATTTCTTCCGCGTTATATCATATCTTTCTAACGAGATTCAAGGAGAATCCTCTATCGTAATTAGCGTCTTGGAGCGTTTATTACTACTCAGCCTCAAGTAAGCCACATTCTTGTCACCCTTCAAACAATTTAATGAGGATATTAGAAGTTTTGTTTTGAAGCCTTCTAAGCGTGTTTGAATTACTGGCAAGTGCCAACAAATTCTTGATTGGTGAAATGGTTGGATATTTAAAAGTCATTCTGATTCCTTGAGTCACTGTATATTTAAATTGGACTTTTATAAAAAGAAATTAAGTTCTCTATATAAATCGTACTACTGATTTTCATTTAATAATAATAATAATAATCCTAACCAGTGGTGGCTTGTGTCGTAGACACCGCCCTCAGCGGCAATCTATTTTTTTTTAAAAATTGTATTTTTAATATCTTTTTTTTTTAAATATTATGTAATTAATAATATTTTAAATAAATATAAATAAATAATAATAATTACGATTATTAAATAATAAGATTTTGTTCACAGGGATTGGTAGCATTTTCGTCTCAAGGTGATCGCATAGCTCTGACACAAATCGAACAATTAACAGACAATCATTACGTGAAACTTGGATATTATGATACACAAGCAGACAACCTTACTTGGCTAGATCGGGAACGGTGGGTCGGTAAGTACATGTATCATTACAATAATAAAAAAAATTCAAATAAATGTAAATAATTGTACTGGTGATAGGGCGTATTTTGAGCCAGCACGGGTAGGTAATCACCGCTCGCGTACCTATTACTATCGTAATCAAAATAACGAGGAAAATTATCTCTTTTTAATCCCTTAAAAAAAACTGATTTTACTACACAATGCCTCCTCGTAATGTAACACTATAAGTGGCGGAAAGTGTCTCCATTTTAGTTTAATAAAGGGCTTCTCATTCGCACGATTGTCTTCAAATATTAGAAAAGGTTTGCCCTAATTGCCTCACTCCATACTGATGTTTCATCAAATGACTCGCGAGTTATATAACATAACTTCGCTGAGACTCCAACAAGATATACAAAGTTTGGACCGATGCATCTTTGCCAAAAATTACTATCTAAAGCGGTATTAAAAATAGGTCTAAAACTATTTAATGTAAAACCGTCAACATTTCTTAAAGCCCACGTATAGCGAAATCCCAATTCTAATTCTAAAAACTAATGCCTACCATAATACATAATCCCTTTGTATGAATGCAAACATGTAAATCTTTTGACAGCAAAAAAAACAACCTAAAAATCTAATATACGTCACGTCATCCCAACCAAATTGGTTATTTCAATATAATTTAAGAAAAGTAAATCAAGCTCCCGCCATCGCCCGTCAACGAACATGACTCTGAATAGGTAAAATAAAATCTCAAGTAAATTGTAAGGTGCGAATAAAGCATTTTGTTTCATATTTGAATACGCTGTCTTTGTAAACGGGTAAACTCTTTCTTACTTATTATTGGTGTGAGAGCGGAACATTCCAGAAAACGTAAACAGGTGACAGTATTAGTGACTCCTGCGTTCAAGTACGGGTCAATGGTACAGGTATCTCTTTCTTCTTGCCCTTATCCCACATTATGTGGGGTCGGCGCAACATGTCCTCTTATTATCGAGATTTGGCACAGTATTACGACCGACCGCTTGCTTTACGCCAACCATCCTTGGCTGATATCTCCAGTAGTACCTACAACGTGACCTAATACTAACTTAATTTATCTTCAAGGAAATCCAAATTATCATCGTAATCGTTATGTAATAAGAAACCGCTTCGTTTAACTCTCAAACTCTGTCGACTCTATTGTTATTTATAAAAACAATCCACCTTTAAAAACATTTTGTAAATTTTAATTAATCCACGTTAATGAATCAGGTAACATGAGCAGGGAAGGGGAAGAATAATTGACTAAATTAAAATGAGGTGTTTTTTTTCTAATTGCTATATTCTACGAGAGGTATTAAATTTTAATTTTTTTTGCACGATTTCGTAGTTCAATGCTTGCAGCCAAGTTCTCTGACTATCTGGGGTTGAGTAGTTACCAGATCAAAATCTTCAAACAAGAACGCATTACTGCTTCAAAGCAAAAGTAAGAGGGTGGTAGATGCCTCTCCACTTACGTGAGCTCACAATATGTCCTACCACCGGTTAAGTTTTGTAAATTTAAATAGGGTTCATTATATTACGCGTCGTTATTCTTTTATCTTGAAAATGGATAATGATTGCGAATATTTATTAATATTTGTTGGGTAACAAATTATTACTCAGAAAAGTTGCTTCCAGACAAATTTGAGCTCCAATATCAGTCGGTACAAGTACACTGTATGTCTTACCCGTTATGATACGGACTGGTCCAAATGGCAGTTTGCTACGACAGAGCCGCTAAACATTAAAAGGATTTTGTTTATGGAATATTAATTTACAATTGAACGAAAACGATTAATAATACTATGAAACCATAGTCTCAATTCCTGAAAATCAACGATCGGTTGGAAATGCTCTTCTGCCTATTGAAGTAGTAAAAGAGTGAGTCGTTATCGAAGCCGATAAACATCCAATGTAAACGCCCCCTTGAGACATGAGGTCAAAGTCTCATTGATATAAATATAATGAACATCCCACCCTCCAAACTGGAAATATTAATTCATTAAGATTAAGTCACCACGTAAACTAAGTAATTAGGTTAAATTATGCTTTTAATATTAAAATTAGTGCCGAAATTACATTAGATATCAAAATTAAAACGTTATCGTAAAACTACTCTCAAAGGTTTTTTTAATTTTATTTTTATTGCTTAGATGGGTGGACGAGCTCACAGCCCACCTGGTGTTAAGTAGTTACTGGAGCCCATAGACATCCACAACGTAAATGCGCCACCCACCTTGAGATATAAGCTCTAACGTCTCAAGTATAGTTACAACGGCTGCCCCACCCTTCAAATCGAAACGCATTACTGCTTCACGGCAGAAATAGGCAGGGTGGTGGTACCTACCCGCGCGGACTCACAAGAGGTCCTACCATCAGTACAAATATAAATATAATATAGCATCAACAGAAAGCGATCCAAACATAATAAAGCTTAGAAAGGAATTGATATGATTTCTTTTTTACGAGAATGTAGCTAAAGGGCAAAGTGCGAATACAGTTCCGGTTACACATAAGAACTAATTTAACCGCGTCGTTAAACCAAACCAACAAGAACTCTTGGAAGGAGACCAGTCGAACGGCAATATTTATTTATTCGTAGCACTAAACGATAAATAATAGTTTTACGCGAGCTTTTACGTTCGTCACCAATACATAAAATCAAAGATTTATGTTATGACAGGTGGAAAAGTCCCTCCCGATCGAACTGTGGTCGTCAATGAGCTGCGAACGGTTTCTCTGCCGCTTTTCGCGTGTATGACGGCCCTCTGCATCGCTGGAATATTGGCAGCCATAGCTCTTATCGTATTTAATATAATGCATAGACACAGAAGGTAAGGTCATATTTTGTTTAAAGGACCCCTTGTCAACGTCAGCCCCGGGTGACAGAATACGAGTCCGAACGTTCGCTGATATCGACAGGGGTCTGGTAAATCAATTAGGGCAATTTATGATACGGTGGATCGGTTTTAAATCGTAAACGCGTTTGATGTTTCAGCGCGTTAATTCTTGATTCACATCATGAGCATGCTTGTTTTATTACTAAAATCATAAATTTCTCATTTTCTTTAACATAAAGTGCTCAGCAAGTTGGTGGTGGACTTATTTAGTCAACATTAATTTTGTTTAGATCATATTAAAGCAAGGTTTAGGAAAATGACTTAATACAATCAAATAACTAACAACGTATTTAAATTCGTGAATTCATTAGATACATTTCTATGAAGCCGAGCTTTCCACATTTTATTGCCAGATGTCGTTCATGATACTCAAATAATTTAAATTCTACCCTCTTCAATTTCATTGCGTTACTCGTAAAAACAAGGGTTCCAACGCAATGTTTTTGTAAAACATTGTATTTGTAAATTCGTGATATATCATCGCAAAATTGGCAACAGTCCTTGTGCTTTCAATACAGTATCGGTGCGATCCATCAATGGCTTCCATTTATCAGAATCGTAATCCTGTTACTTCTTATTTTATTGCCAGAGAACAGCGTCATAGACATTAAACCCTGGCAGTTTGCGCTCTCGTAACGTTTTTGTTCCAGCTTTATATTCTTAGGGTATCAATAAGCCTGCATTATATTTTTATGTGAACGGCAAAAAATTTACACTCTGCTTGAAATTTGTCAATATTGCATGAGCCATTGATGGTTTTACCGCCGCTATTCTTTATAGCAAGTGTCCGTGTTAGTACCAAACAGCTATATCCTTGATCGAGCGTACCATAACACTAACACTAGAGTCACTTGTGACTAAAGGTCTACGGGATTTTCTTGATATATGTATGTCTAAATCCTTAAAACATTTCGTTATTACTTTATATTCCATTCCGTTTTCTAACTTTTAGAGTAATACAATGGTCCCACCCGGCTTGCAACACCGTAATGCTTTGTGGATGCTGCGTGTGTCTCTGTGCGGCAGTAGCTTTGGGCGTCGATGGGCGATGGGTACTACCTCAACACTTCAATGGATTGTGCGCTGCCCGAGCTTGGCTCTTGGCTACAGGATTCTCGATGGCATATGGAGCAATGTTTACGAAAGTCTGGAGGGTACATCGACATACGACTAAACCAAAAATTGATAATAAGGTGAGGAATTTTGAACATCATTTTAAAATTGTTTAGTGCTTCGACCATTGCGAATAAGACAAAGCTAAGTGTCATATTGTGAATAACCACCCTATGGAACAAACACAGCTGAACACAAATAGGCCAGTAACAAATACATGGGTAATAATGTAGCAGACGTTACCGTAATAGATGAAGTGTATCCCATCCCATATCGAGGAAGCATTCATCTGTTTTCTTTTTTGTTCATTAAAAATATCTAAAAAACTGTATATATAAAACACTTATTAATTTAACTAAAGCTTTAGTTTATGTATCTCGCTACGATGACAGTGAGACGAACTAAAGACAAGTTTTTTGGTATTACACAACCAAAGTGATTCCCGTTCATCTGTATAGTAACAGTTTACAGATATGATCAAAAAGAGATACACTAATATTCAAATACTAGACATAGAAGGTTCCATTTAAGGCTAGTAACGTGTTTAAAACATTTTAACAACGGAAAATTTATTACGAACATTAGTTTGGCGCTGAACCAATTGCAAAAAACGTTCACCCGCAATAAATCTTAAACCAATACCTATATTTGGACTGTTTAAGCACGCATTCGTATTAAAGAACCATTTCTGTAATACTTAAGTGTTTTAAAAGTTAATGACAGCAATTTCAAGATTTCAAATGCACCTACGTTGTTTTTTTTGCTTAGATGGGTGGACGAGCTCACAGCCCACCTGGTGTTAAGTGGTTACTGGAGCCCATAGACATCTGCAACGTAAATGCACCACCCACCTTGAGATATAAGTTCTAAGGTCTCAAGTGTAGTTACAACGGCTGCCCTACCCTTCAAACCGAAACCACTACTGCTTCACGGCAGAAATAAGCAGGGTGGTGGTACCTACCCGTGCGGACTCACAAGAGGTCCCTACCACCAGACGCAAATTATAATCTTGCGGGTTTGATTTTTATTACACGATGTTATTCCTTCACCGTGGAAGTCAATCGTGAACATTAAAATTTGTTGAGTACGTATTTCATTAGAAAAATTGGTACTCGCCTAGGATTCGAACATCGGCGCATCGCTTCAACACGAATGCACCGGACGTCTTATCCTTTAGGCCACGATTCATCAGTCATAAAGATACTTAAATGAAACATGATCAAGAGCGCTCATAACATATTCTGTTGACAATGCATATCACTTGCTGGCTCATTGGATAATTAGCCAATAAAGAAAATAGATGATATCTAACTAACAAAAACGATACCTTTTTTAAATTAACAAATACACCACACATTATTTTCAAACAATGCTTAACCAAAATACTCACTTCAATCATAATTAACCAACTTTTTCATACATTTCATTTCATTTCAGGCGTAGACATGATATGTATATTATCTGTGCCCCAAGTATCAAAGTCTTTTATATTTTAGAAAATCTATAACGGATGGACCTATTTTTAACTAGTTTATATTATACAATTTTTTGTTAATAATCTTTCTTAAATGTTGTTTCTGACAATCAAGCGACATTATATTTTCTTTTATCAAATTGTAAATTTGTGGGTTTCCGAAAAAGTATACCGACACTCCATTCAAACGATTAATTCTAATGGAATTTAAGCTGATGTTAATATTAAAGATTTTGTTCATGTCGCTTTATGACAACCTTGAAAATATGTATTTGAAATACGCTCAAAATTACGTTAAAGTAAATTTATGTACAATGATTGGGGTGAGAAGAAAACAGGGCATAACGAGGTCACATTGAAATTGATTTCAGTGAAGGCAACGATTTCTCACCTCGTCCTACGCATCCAATTTAGGGGCGTTTCATTTTCTCGACACGAATCGTGCCCAAGCGACGTAATTGCCAATCAAATTACGATTTGGGTGTGTTAGAACTTTATCGATATGTCGCACTGGAAGAATTTAGCATTTCATTAACTTAATTTGTTAACACCTTCCCTTAGAGTGTATCAGCTGGATGTGTTTGATATTTTATTGTCAAACCAAATCGTGGTTAGTTATCGTCTTTCACGAACATCTGCAGTACCAGGAGCGTAGAGCAAGCTCTCCAGCCGCTTCAAGCGCTCAAAGCGTATCATTATCATTTAAGGGCCCCATATACGGAACGATCCGTCTCCATGGTCTGTCGTTTCAGACCGATCGAAAGGTCGGATAGATAGTGTATGTTATAGTAAATCGTTAACGATCTTCACATACACTATGGATCCGTCCTTTTGATTGGTCTGAAACGTCGGATCGTGGAGACGGATCGTTCCGTATATGGGGCCCTTTAAAGAAGGCTCAGCATCTCGAAAACTATCTTGCCCTCCGATACGAGGAATAACTTCGTTCTTGCACTTTGCCGGTACATATTGTCGCTCTTGAACTTCTAGAGCTGCGCAATCTTTTTCAATTCCATCAAATCAACAAATTTTTAACCGTCTAGACGTTTTCCGGTTCCACAAAACAGATATATTCTTTTCACCTTCATCAGGGGTCATCTTTCAACTATTCCAAGGATATCGACCTAATTCAACCGATTCGATTTCTTATTTATTATTCAATTTATTATTTACAAAGATTTGCCCTGTTTTTTGTGCGTGTTTTATGATAATTCATAGTCATTCGGTAACGTGCGAACTTATTGTGGTACACTTCATTCACGGTTGTTTGCATAAGAGTTAGTGTATTGCGCAAACGAACGCTCTGAGATCGTGGTCAATGAATGATAAAATAAAATATCTTATTTTTTGTACGTTATTACAAAGTTAGGTCGTATAATAAAAATCTTACGTTACGGACGTTTTTTCCCGGTTAGGGTACCCCTCCGCATCGTCCCATAAGGAACTTCGTTCCAAAAAGTATGTATCGTTAGAAGATTACAATTTTCTTTGGTTTCAGAAACGCATTCATGGTTGGAAACTGTATACAATGGTCGGGGGACTGCTCGTTGTAGACGTTGCACTCCTGACAGCTTGGCAGCTCCGGGACCCGCTGCAGCGACGCGTCGAGACATTCCCCCTGGAAGCCCCGCGACATCACGACGACGACGTGCACATACGACCCGAATTGGAACACTGTGAGAGCAAACATAACACCGTGTGGCTTGGTAAGGAATGCTTTATCAATACTTACAATTACAGGATATAATGATCTAAAGAATTGTCTGAAAGAAAGTATGTGTGATGAACAGAATTGTCTGAAAGAAAGTATGTGTGATGAACGACTACCCATAGAATTACTGCATTCAACCACAATGTATTTTCAGAGATAATTTTTGTCACCGACCAAAAGAGCTTTTGAATGAAATTCTCTCTCCTCTCCTGTTTTTCTCAAAGAATTGTCAGCATGTATTAACGATAACGGTAATTAGTTACAACCAAGTACGCTATGGATTTTTTGCCGTCAATATAAAAAAAAAATTGCATTTATGTTAAATTTCCTTGTGGATATGAATAATTTTTTCAGTTTATTCACAACTTGCCTTGTAAAAAACATCCATCAAACTCCATGTTGCACATGAGAAGTCGGCCAATAAAACAACGTGTTGCCACGAGACCCAGTTTTCGGGGAGTTCCTGAAGCAATTTAGCTGAACCAAGTTTTAATTAAAAATTAAAACTCTCAAAATCTCGTGGTCCCCAATTACCATCAGTAATAATTATGAATGATGATCTAATATGAGGGGTTCTAGAGTACAGCAAACAGTAAATTAAGTTTTGAAAATTTCCGTTTTCTCGTTACTGTAACTAATTTGCGACAGCAACTAACTTTTCAAATTAAATTTAAACTTTTAAGCGTCGTAAACAGCAGTATTTTACCTCCGTTTCCAAGTGTTTTCACAATGCTTTTAAATCCAATTCAAAGGCATTGATGACTAAAACTTCTTAAAAGCGTCCACGTTTTTTTTAACTTTTTTTTTAAATGAGTAAGTGCTGTTTGAATTACCAAACAACTTAAAAAAGAAATAAACCCCAAAACTCAAGATTATAGCCAAAGCTACTTGCGTTGTTTTTAAATTCAGCAAGCAATAGTAATATTGGATTCATATCAAAGCTGAAATGTATTTTTTTTTGTTTCTGCCTTTGATGCAAACGCATCATAATCATTCATTGTAATAAATCCATACGAGTATAATTAAGTTTCATTCATCCATCAGTATAGGTACTCAATATTACACATTTAATAAGCTCAGGCCCGACGATTTTATTTCATATAGCCAATAGCCATCAAAATTTACGGGTGTGACACAACCTGACCTTCACATGCGAGTACTTCCCCTAACCCATTTGTAGTAGTTTTATTCTAACCACTTTGGATAGGTACCACTATTTCATCTACCCATTTCTGGTGCGTAGCAGAGACGCGTCTTGATTTGAAGACAATATTTTTAAAATAATATTAAGACTATTGCGACAGAATATACAATAGTCTTCCTGTCTGAAGATAATAGCGGCATTTTGATATATATGAGCTACGGTAACCTGCAGAGCTTAAAGTAACACAACTTGAATATATTAGCGATTACTACTGGAAAACTGATTACCCTGAAGTACCTAGTAGTCGCGATTTATAATAGAAGGATTGCGCCAATGCTTCCCGTTTCAGTAGTCACAAGCTATAATAGAACGACTGTCCCAGTGCTTCAAATCGGAATACATGACTACTTCGCGGCAAAAAATACGCAGGATTGTGGTACCTAACCGAGCGGACTCACATAACATCCTACCAGCAGAAGCTTGTTCTACATATAAACTTCTACAACCACAAGGCAACCGCACGGATACCACCACCCCGCCTATTTCTGCCGTGAAGCAGTGGTGCGTTTCGGTTCGAAGGGGGGGGGTAGCCGTTGTAACTATACTAAGACCTTATATCTCAGGGTGGGTGTCGCATTTACGTTGTGGGTGTCTATGGGCTCCAGTAACCACTTGGCACCGGGTGGGCTGTGGGCTCGTCCGCGCATCTAGGCAATAAAAAAATTATACTTTTTTGTAGGCGTAATGTACGGGTACAAAGGCCTGGTGCTAGTTTTCGGACTGTTCCTGGCCTACGAGACACGCTCGGTGAAGGTTCGACAGATTAATGACTCTCGCTACGTCGGCATGAGCATATACAACGTGGTCGTGTTGTGCCTTATCACTGCGCCGGTTACGTTGGTCATTGCGAGTCAACAAGACGCAGCGTTCGCCTTCGTTTCCCTAGCGATTGTCTTCTGTTGCTTCCTGAGTATGGCCCTAATATTCGTACCTAAGGTGAGTTTTGTGGTAATTTACTAGGGTTTTAGAAGTTTTATTAGAAAGAAAAAAAGGTCAACAACATAAGCCACGAAAATTTTTTGTGTCACTTATTACTAATAGTAACATAATATTAATACCACGATATTGGAGTATAGTTAATATCAAGAGATGACTCTCAAGACTTGAACCTTGTCGCATTCTTTAACAGAAGTCCCAAAATGTCTACAAAAATTGGCATTGTCTCTCTACCTATAATTCAAAATAGCAGCCAGTTATCAAACAAAATGGCACAAAATTATATCATGATATTGTATATCAAATACGCGAAAACTTAATCGCCGATTTATGATATCTTCAATGCATAACGGCATACTTCTGTTAGAGATTTAAAATCTATATATAGATAAAAAATATACATTCCGCGCTCCTTGTACCACTTTCTCGGGTTAACAACAAACTAATTTATTTAGCCACATGGCCAACCATGTGACCTGTTGATAATTAATCTTTGACGTCTCAAAGCGGTATCTAATCATATACTAGTTATTAATTAAATACGAAATACATTTTAAAACAACAATATTTGTAAATAAAACTATTACTTTTATCACATTCGCAATTAGCGTAAAGCAACACCTTTATCGTGTTCACATATTGTAATAAAATTATATTCGTGTACATACCTGACATTTACGAGTAATGAATAGTTAAAAAAACATTACTATCAATACAATCAACTTTAGCTACTGAGTATCGTCGAAGATAAATCAATCACTTAGTTTTCTTTCACTAAACCGATTACAGCAATTACTTAGAAAATTACTATGTTGTAATCCTTAGAAGCTTAACGGAATAGAATATCGTCTTTATTACCAGCATATTTATATTCGATTAAATCGTTTTATTAGTAGTGTTTACGATAAAGGGTTTGTTTGCCTTTTGCAACAATGAAAGTGAACGAATACCAATTATCTTTTTCCGCTCTACTATATTTCAATTTGAATACATTAGTAACTTGGAGTGATTCTTCCGGTAATTTGGATGCAAATTAGCCTAGCAGATTTTTGCCTAATCATCATCAGATATCTCGTTGGATTTCATAATTAATATCTTCAATCCAGAAAGAGCTTATCAATCGATAAATTAGGCACATTTTTTTACTGATTAAAGATATCAGTATGGCTAATCTACCGAAATATGCGGTCAGAAAATCTTTATGTATTTTCTTGATGTTTCAAGTACTGGATATAGGGCATGTAGCAAATATGCTATAGGAATTCCTATAATTTTGCCTCAAAACAATTAAAGGTCCGGCTCAAATGAAGACATTGAAAATTCCATAGAATTAAAAATATCGTCCTTCTTTTCGATCTTCGTTGGATGGTATCATTTACGCTACCGTTTCTATGAGTTCCGGTAATCACTTACCATCGATTGGTCCAATTGCTCGTCAACCCATCTACGCCAATAAAAAAAGGGTGCGTGTACTTATATACGCGCGTAAGAAGATATATTTTATTTTTATTTTTTAATTAAAATTTTAACAATTTGAAAAAAAATCGATTAAACAACATCCTCAGACACGCATATTGGACATCCCTTTTCTTGACATCGTATAAATTCGGTAATTCTCGGTGCGGTTCGGAAAGTTCACCTGCGGCTACATTCAGACTCGCCAAGTTACGTCGGTCGTCGCGATTTAGTGGGCAACTTCATTCTGTTAATTTTGTGTCACGGTGCGCGCGCATCGTAAAATTTCACTCTCATCAATTTTTCATAACGCGCCTAAAGAAGTATAACTTAAAAAATTATATATAAAAATATTTATTTATTTATAACGCCTTAATAATTAAAAAAATACTCTAATGTAACATGTATAAATGAATAACGCTCTAAACAGGTAATAGAAGTGATTCGTCATCCAACCGAGCGCGTGGAAAGCGGTCGAGGGTCTGGTTCCGGCTCCGCGCCGGCCGACGAGGAACGCTACCGGGAACTAGTCAAAGAAAATGAAGAATTACAAAAATTAATTACACAGGTATGTATGCTTATGAACGAACTAATAACACGGGCGTTACGAGTCTTATCTTTGTACTCTAAGTCAGTGTCTCATGCGATCACATAGGCTGAAAAACAGCTTCTTTTCCTACCTAATCGTTGGTAGTCTAAGGGGCTATTCCAACTTCGCGCGGACCCGTAAGTAAGCTCATGAGCTCAACCTGAAAATACAACACCAGCTTCACTACATCACGTGCTGAAATCAGCCACAAACAGGTTTGCTTTAAAATTTACGACTACTCATTGACGGCAAGCACAATTGAGTTTAGAAAGTTTGTTTTAAATTTTAAAGCAAGAAGATGAAAGAAAAAAGTATTTTTTTTCATAATGCATTGCATGCAATTTCTGCGTGGGTCCACGTAACCTTCGTATTCGTATTACGTATCACTCTTGTCAGAGCGGTCGTGGTCGTCATCCAGCATCATTGCTGTGGGCAGCTGATGTCAACCTTACAGAGCAATAAACGCGTCAAATGAAAATTATTCATTTATTTAATCACAGAATCTTACATTACTACAATAATATTTCATTTCTAAAGGATAACGTTGAAACAATAAACTTTACAGGAGTTGTGTCATGCATTTCATTCATTTCAAATCCATAGGCTATCCCACTTCGAATCACATGTAATTTAAACTCGTCATTAGATGGTATCAACCCACCAGAGTTTCTCGCTAGATCTTCTCAGTGAGTCGAAGTTCCGATCCGGTGGTAGATTCAGCGAAGATCTGCTCTTGCTAGAACTGATGTTAGCTAATCCTCTCAGGCTGAGCCTCGTGAGCTCGCGCACCAAGCTGAAGCCAAGATAACCCTAAAGGCTAATGGAGTTAGGTAGAACCAAAAATATGGTATCAGCAATCACAAAGATACGTAGTATGTAATTCCGAATTGATAATGTACTTCTATCTTATCTACAAAAAGTTGATGTAATATTCATTATTTTTTTAATTTAATAAACCTCAGGATTATTCGATTCGGACAACAAATAGCGTCGTTTTGTAGTAAGGATTAGAATTAATGATAAATTTCGATTGAAATAAAACATATTCTCCGTCATGGCTCTATAACTAGTTTACTAATATTACTTTTAAACAAACTAACATTTTTAAGAGATCATTAATGTATGATAAATTCATCTATAGAGATACAAAAATTAATTTCTTTGAGATTTATTTTAAGAAAACACAGAATCAGACAGGCCCATAATGTTTGCATTTGAATAGTGTTTGTTTCCTGTTGAATATTGTTAGATGTGTTTTTATTAATACTGGTAGTATAGACCGCCTGATGATAAGTTAAGATTACTGTTGTGTGTCAGGAAATAGGCAAAGCCAGCTCACAGACTCCTACCGCTAAAGACTCCTTTCAGACTATGCAGTACAATCCTTAATATTCCTAGTTACTAATTGAATATAGCTGTAACATACGGATAGTAAGACTTAAATAGGGTTCATGTTTACAGTTTCTATGCAGAACCCTAAGCTGACTCCTGAAATAACTCTAAAAAGTACACACGCACAAAACAGCTCAATACAAATACGTCAAATAACAGCAAGATTGTGGCTTTATCAGTTCAATTATCGATACGTTTGATTGATTCAACCGAATGAATCCGATTATCCTTCATAGGCCTCTATCGTCATTAAATGTAAATTACTTTGTAAATGTATCGAATCGTAAATTGATAGGTTTACATTGAGTGATTTTAAGCTTCTTTAAATTGTTGGTTAAATTATAGTTAGTGATTGACTACGATCGATCGTTATTAATAAAAACGAAACATTGATGAGAAATTAAAATATTTTTCTAAGTCTACTTTTCATTAAACCGACCAAACATAAATATTGATCAAGATATTTTTTTATGAGATAACATTGTATTGCTTCTTTCAACTCCCGCAATACTCTATCCACGAGTAATCAAAGAAAATATTTTCATTCATATCACTATCGATGATCCATATCGAGTACTATAATATTTATTCTAAAAATACACATCTTATATTATTTGAAGTTTTTTTTTTTTTTACTTGGGTGGACGAGCTCACAACCCACCTGGTGTTAAGTGGTTACTGGAGCCCATAGACATCCACAACGTAAATGCGCCACCCACCTTGAGATACAAGTTCTAAGGTCTCAAGTATAGTTACAACGGCTGCCCCACCCTTCAAACCGAAACGCATTACTGCTTCACGGCAGAAATAGGCAGGGTGGTGGTACCCACCCGCGCGGACTCACAAGAGGTCCTACCACCAGTAATTACGCAAATTATAATTTTGCGGGTTTCATTTTTATTACACGATGTTATTCCTTCACCGTGGAGTCAATCGTGAACATCGTCGAATATGTGCCAAGCTATTTCGCAATGTTTTTCTTTATTTATAAGTACCTAAATATTGTTTATTGCCTGTCTGACTATCGTCAGTCAAATCGTTAGTCGTTAGTCGAATAGTCTTGTGGGTTGAAACATATTTCAGTCGCGATGCAATTATGCGTCTCAATTTAAAGGGTGATCTCTACTAATGAAAACCCATTGAGAGTTCGACTACATAACTCAAGGTGAGTTGCGGCATTCACGTTGCGATGTCTATGTTAGCTTAGCACCAATGAGTATTTAACACGTTGAATTGTCATTGTCAAGAAATAACTCTAAAAGTAATGAGCGACTTACTGAAAAAGTGACTACTCACTATTCAGATTATTCACTATTCAAATCTCTTTAGTAATGTATTATTAATAGAACACCGCAACATACCTGCTGTCTTTGTATTCCCGAATATCTGTTAATTAAACGGTTGTCTAGAAGACTTTTAAGCGATATGACTACATATTGTACAAGTGTACAATAGATGGTCTTGTTAACTGTTTTGTAATGTTGATTATGTTTTGGTGTGCAATAAAGTATTCTCTCTCTCTCTCTCTCTCTCACTCACTCACACACTCACTCACTCACTCACTCACTCACTCACTCACTCACTCACTCACTCACTCACTCACTCACTCACTCACTCACTCACTCACTCACTCATTCGCTCGCTCACTATTTTCCGAAAGATGTTAAATAGACGACACGCTACGTCCGCCGCGGCACACTGGGCTAAACATGGTTTTTACCTGTTTCTTTATAGTTTCTACGGGTTCGTGTTACTCTCATTAGGCCAATGAGCTCGTCTGCCAATTTAGAACTTACAAAACATTAGCTAACTAAATATGACAGCGAGTGATTTTTACAGAAGGAGGAACGTATTCGGGTGCTGAAACAGAAGCTAGCGGAGCGGGAGGCTGCGGCGGCGGACGGCGTGACGCAAGGTACGGGCGGCGGCGGGGCGGTAATGGCCGACCTAGCAACCGCCACCTCAGACTACGGCACCTCTACCAACTACACCCGCTCCTCGCGAGCCTCAGTCTCCGACCTCGACTTCTCCGAGAGCTACCTCTAAGCCTACTTCAAATACTTTGTGTCTTCGTTTCAACCTCTTTGTTAATGTTTTCAATGAATTACAAATTTATTGTTCCCTTATAATCAAGCATCGGCACGTTCCCATTCAATGATCCCTCTCCGTTAAAATCTTCAATCGACCTCAAATTCTCCAAGCACTAAAACTGTGTCTACTAAATAAATGTAGCATGTGTCTTTATTTGTACCTGATCCTTATCGTTGTTGGAGTATATACATACACATCCTTTATAAAAGTGTAGTTATCAATATTGATATTATAAATCTTATAACTAAATACTAACTAAATCGAGTATTAATTAGCATAATTCTAAAAACCTTCCATTCAAGACTTGTCTATAATTTGGTGTTGACTTATATTAAAAACTAAAATTTCCCAAAAAAACTAATGACCTATATGATATATATAAATATATTATACTTGAAAAGATAAATACATAGACTTAGATGCATCATTTAAGGCAATCCTCAATACGAAATCAGATGTTTATAATTAATGATTCTGACTATTAATATATCGCATCCACTACAGTAGGGATTCTTAAGAGTTTTATTAAAACCGGAATTCTAAAGTCCCAGTTTTCTCAGCGCATTATCTAAATGTAAGATCACGAAACCCCCCGAACTGAATCTAACAAAATTACTTAACAGATCTGTTCCCTCACTCGAGCAGTTCGTAAAAGTTATCTGAAGTCGCTACGTAAAATTTTTATTGAAAATAAAAAAGAATTCCTGTAATTTTTACAATTAGAAGATGTTTTTTTAGTAAAATTGCGCCAACTCGGTCTACATAATTACTTTGTTTTAACCTCCGTTGGCTGTAAAACTTACGGACCGGTAAGCCGGAAGTCCCACATTCACGTTCGAATTAACTGTGGGGCTCCAACAGAAATTCGATTTCATACAAATCAGAGTACCATTTAGAGTATGGGAACATCAAATGTAACGGGATTTTTTTCCAATTTACTATTGAGATCAGTTAACACCAGAAATAAAAGTATTTAAAGGTCAAATCGTCTTCTCGGATTAAAACTGTATAATCTCAAAACTTACTAATTTTACAGGAGAGTTTTTTAAAGGTTTAACGTGTGACATTTTTAATATTAATCATCTTTGCGACAATAATTTTTTATTAGTTACATTATCTGTCTTTTAAACTAAGATAAAATTATGTATTAATTTTGTTAATAGTAGTCAACACAGGTAAACTAAAAAAAAACCTAAAACTAAACTACGCTCTTTTGACAGGAATTATGAGAAAAATACTGACTAAAATCCTGAATAAAAATGATTCCGCATATTAACTCAATTTCGAATATTTGTGAAAATTGTACACTTTTAATGCGAAAAGACGAAATGCGATTTCGGTTAATACAATGAATAATAAGCCTTTCATAAATATTGCATATTTCTTCGCTTTCCCGCTTCAAGATCCCTTTTATCGATCGATTCTTCTTTTGGTTTAACAATTTGCAATCGGACTTAATATGAAACATCCCTAAACTTGGAATACAATTTTATCAAAATTTAATCTGAACGAATCCCGACCATATTATGTCAAGCGCAGAGCCAGTTGTCAAGTTATTGTCGGCTTGCTATGAAATTTCTGAAGGTATGCAAAAATTCATGCGTAATGAGTGGTCTTAAAGTTACAGAAACGTGAGAAACTCTTGTTAGTCTCTGTCATATACAAAATATCAAGTGGCATGGAAAGGGTTGTAGCGCATTCGGAATAATTAGGGATTCCTCCTAATAATAATAAAGATTAAGCGACATTACCATAGCCCCTTAGAGCTCAGCTTAATTTCTAATTAGAAACTGTGCCATGCTGCACCGAGAGAATCAAGTGGATCAATTAATTATCTTACTCTCTTTATTACACGATTAATGAGTGATAATGGCCCTGTATTTCAATCCAAAGTTTGGTTTCAATCACTCAACAAAAATAAGTTTTATCTAATATGAATTGAGGTCATCAGACTATTGTAAGATACAGAAATTAAAATCCAAATAGATACAGATTTATTATATACGAACTAACACTCCTATTAATGAGATCGAACCTTATCTACCTCCTAAGAAAATAGCTAAAACACATCGAATGTTTTATCATAAGGAAAACGTCTTGGAAAATTCTTTGTCATACTGCTTTAGTGGGTCGTCAAAACTAAAAGTCTTCATTTATTTGGATCGTTTTTCTCACTGTGGGCAGTTATTCGATGACACTATTTTTCCAAGCACTAATTTTAGTTAGTGGCAAATAATATCCAATGTATAAATGATTTGTTTTATTATACTGTTGGTAATAATTAGTCCGAAGGTTATTACAATTATTATTACATGTTACTACATGTTATTATAATGAAATTTAGATTCCGACCTTATACTTCAATATGGGTCACAGCATTAGCGTTGTTGTGTCGATCACCTGAGGGGAAACAGTAGACCGTAACCAGAATACCGATTTACTATATAAAAAAATAAACTTTGAAAGAACCACAAACAATATTCCATTTTTAAATTTTCGTTTCAAATTACAATATTATTTAAATAAATTACAAAATACCTAAACGTCGAAAATAGCAATTATTTAACTATCTCTCACACGGACTCAATGCTACCTATAATATACATAGATAACATTTTTTTTTTATGATTGAAAGTTTACTGGTGGCCCGAAGGCCTTTCCAGTTTCACCAGGACAGGTGGGCGAGCAAAGGCTCAGCCAAGAGGGGTGGGATTTGCTAACAACTGCCCGAGCGCCTCCGAAGGAGACCTAACAACTCAAGAGCAATTGTTTCGCGAATGAATCTACTACCGGATCGGAATCGCGNGTCGGCAGATGTACCACGAACACAGAAACAACAAAAGGAAACAAAACAAATAAAAACTTCCAGAAAGAGCACTTAGTCGGCAGATGTACCACAAACACAGGCCGCGCGAACAATGGCCGGGCTAACAAAAGCCGGGCGAACAAAGACCGGGCGATCGAGTGGACGATGAGCACGTCCGCACGTGACGGGTGCCTCTATCGGAATGATAGATAACATAAGGATTGCACGTGTCTTCGTCTTATCACGACATTTTGATATTACTTACCTATTAGACTGAATTAGTAATACTCTTATTAGTAATCTAACTTATTTACTCGTAAATATGTAGACATATTATTTTATAAAATAGGTTCCTAGTATTAGAAGTAACTTATATTATACTCTACTGACGAGTACATAAGGCACTAATTAATACAACGATCTTTCTTGCATTTAAAAATATTTGAAAGAATCACTACTTCAAATTGTCACTTTAATATTTATTGGCACAAGCTAAATTAAGTAGATTAAGCTCAAAGTTAATGTTGCCATTTTAAAATTATCAAGTATATAATTTAGTAGATCGTAAGCGTTAACTGTAATTCGTCTAGTGTTTTCTTCGGTTCTCGCGAGTCTCATAGATGTTTAAAACTACTTTTAAGATAAATCCATGAGTTAAATGAACTGCCATAGCTCAATGCTTAGTTCTTTCTACATTTGTATATAAACGTAAACACCACTTTTTTTTTTTTCCTGTATTTGTAGACGAGCTCATCGGGCGGTGTTAATTGGTTACCGGAGCCCATAGACGTCTACAACGTAAATGCCGCCACCCACTTGAGATATGAGTTCTAAGGTCTCAGTATAGTTACCAACGGCTGCCCCACCCTTCAAACCGAAACGCATTACTGCTTCACGGCAGAAATACGTAGGGTGGTGGTAACTAACTACCCGTGCGGACTCACAAGAGGTCCTCCTACCTACCACCAGTAAATTTTCTGGAGGAATAAAAAAGACTCCTCGGTTATCCTTGAGCATGATCGCTATAAGAATTTTGAAACTTCGTAATGTAAAAGTAGTTTTAATCATTTATAATATAATAATATATATTCTGTATTATTTCGATATTCCGCCTCTTATAGCGTTACATTAGTGATTTATTTTCAAAATTCATGCAGTCAAATCTCGTTATGACGCACCCTATTGTATACGATCGATATATTTGATTGCTATATAAGTTTTAAATGTGTTTTAAATTTAACCGAAAAGTGTAATGGGGAGGAAAAGATCATTACGAGAAATGTTTGGAGTTACACGATAACTCGGAATTGGCCGCTGCGTGTTTAGGTATGTGAGTGACCGAACCCCGTAGCTTAGTGTCTCTGTGTGTACCGCACTTACACATTCGTCTGGCCTCGAGTCTACAATGTAACGCTTTCGAACGAACAGTCACGAACGTGACCTAAATCTAAATCAGTGCTTCCCAACCTTTTTTTCGTTCCGTTACCCCTTTAATAAAACTTTTCATTTATGAGTACCCCTCGTCTGATAACTCAACACCTATTCCTAAAAATGCGTCTCGATTCTCTTAACAGAGATGAACTTAGGCAGGTCATAAACAAACGAATGTAGTGTGCTTTATCAGCCAACCAACATTAATTTGATATTAGTTGTAAGGTTCTTTTAAGCCACATATATTGTAGAAACAATACATTTTAATAAGTTAACTATTTCGACTTCACAGTGTTTCCGTTATTACCAATATAATTTTCACATACCCCCAAAGGTACCCCGCATACTCCTAGAGGTACGCGTACCACAGATTGGGAATCGCTGGTCTAAATCGTTCGTGCATTTTGGTTTCTTAAACGAATGGGATGAATTCTAAATTCCTTCTATTCTTGTCACGTGTTCGCGCTCACTGTTCGCCAAAGATGGTACATTTCGACCAATGTGTAATGCGACGTAAGTAGTATGGAGTCAGTTCCCCGTAGTTACTTGTGTGCTGTCATCCTATAACCGCATGTCACCCACACACGCTGCACTTTGCCCCAACCCCCCTTTGCTCTCCCAGAAAACTAAATCGTGTTTGGCACGCGTTATTTGCTTCATTAACCTTTTAAAACAAAACATAAAATTCTAAATACCATTTATTCAAGATTGTATGTTTGTATCTATGTGCAAGTCTTCTGAAAGGTGATTTAAATACTGAAAATACGTGTACACGTTCTAAAGTTTGATTGCTTAATGTGTGTTACAGTTATTAACAGATTGTACTGTAAAAAAACAGAAGAGCAGTTAAAAACGCAAAATAACGAGATTTTCTTGCATGAATGTTCGATGTGTTTGCTAAATAATGATTTGTTTGTGTTACGTATCTTTCAGTTCCTGGAACACTGGAAACAAGCCAGTACCGATTATAATTTTCCGCAACAACCTCAATTACTTTTGTTCAACATTTATCTCACGACTATAACGTGTAGCTTCACAATAACAATTTACGTGAAATCAGAAATAAAATTTAGGATACCCTCCGAAACTGTCGGAAACTAAACTAAACATTAGAAGGTTCGGAAACGAATTTTCAAGAAAACAGACTGACTTTTAAGACTCATTAATATGTAAAATTTTACTTAAACGCTTTTATAGATTGTTTTTAAAGTTTAAATATTTATTCCGATGTGTTTTATTCAACAAACTGTAAATATTAATGAGAAAATCCGTTCTAAGGATTGTAATATTTATTTTGTTTTTGTTTATTTCCTTGTTTGTTTCAATGCTGATTGAAAGGCAAATTATGTTATTGTTTATTTGCTTTTCTGTTTTAAATATAATCGCTTACTCAGTGTACACAGTTGTCGCCATGTAGAAGTCGTAGTTTAGAGACGATGGTATTTGTTTAACGACATTTGTCCAAAAAACAACAAAATGTTTAATGTTCTTTTTCTCTTGACAGATGTGCAGGACGAACGCATCTGATCATCGCGAAACTATCTTCGATAAACATTTACTTAGAGAGTGATAGTTTAATGTTAATTTAATGTTGAATCTATTTAGTACTTTACGACGCCGTAGTTGTTCACCTTATGATAATTTTAAGAGATAAAGTGTTCTTATATGTTTAGATGACATGAATCTACGTGGGCGTTTCGAAGTGTTACGGTCCGTTGTTTATAAGAATATTGTTGCTACGATGAAATGTAGCCCAAATCGTTTTGTATGAACTTCGAGAGCTATTGTGGTGTAGAAATTAAAAATCTATGAATTGTTGCTCATTTTTTAGTATTAATTCTCTGTTACGTTGCTAATTTCAAATTACTTCAGTGCATGTTGTTTTACGCTTTCAAGTTACAACAAGTTTGCTATTTATTGAAACGTTGTAGATATCTCAATGTTGTTATATAGTATAGAGCTATGATAAGTGTTATACCATTAACAATACGAAATCGTATGTTCACATATCAAAAGAAACCGCGACGGACAAAAAATTTAATAAATTCAACAGCTTGGCCTTTTAGTACATTTTGTATATTACATGACACACGGTCAGTGATATTGGATGCCAAATTCAAATGAGATATTTTATAGTTAATTACAAACCTATGTGTTATTCCTAATAGAGTTAGCAAAATAATAACAAAGGTTGCTACTATAATAAATAAAAACTCATGTTGTGTACTATAATTGTATTTTATTCGAATTACGAACTTATAGTTCAAACTTCATAGTGTACATATTTTGAACGAATTCAACATTTACCATACGGTAATGTATTACCATAACAAATTCCGATATGCGAGTTAACGGTCTCCGCTCTCAGATACATTTCGGTGTCAAAAATAAAATTTTTGGCAAATAAAATAGAACAAACGCGGTCCCATATTTTTGCCAATATTTACGTTGCCATTTCAATGAACCTATGTACGTCCATGGTCGTTTTAATCAAAACTACACGAAGTAACGAACTGATAGTTTGTCAATGAAAGGAGTTTTAGTTCATTAACGGCCGTCTGGTGTAGTGGTAAGTGACATGGTCACTACACACGAGGGTCGCGGGTTCGAATCCCGCCAAGGGAAGATATTTGTATGATAAATATAAATGTCTTTTCCAGGGTTATGGATGTATATTAAATATATGTATGTGTATAATAAAAATCTTATATTTATTTCCGTTATCTGGTACCTGTAACACAAGTTCTTTACGAACTTATCACGGGACCAGTTAACGTGGCGTTATTGTTAGTAAATATTTATTTATTTATTATCTATTATATTGCATACAACGAGAACATAGATTGATACGCATTTAAATAAAACAGACCCTTCGTTTTGATTATAATTAGAGCGCATGCTGTTCACCGATATAATAAAATAACAATTTAAAATAACAAAACATACAGCACTGCCAATTACAATGTAATCATAGAGATGTTATTCTTAAAGTATACATGAAAACTAGATTGTTAGTTGTAATTAACTGTGCGAGGTTAGATTACTGTTACGTGTACTATTTTACATAGATATGTCATATAGTTCTAGAACTCGATGATCCGATTAGAGATATTATTTAATTCCTTTTTTGAGGTACATAGGTTAATAATTAATAGCCGGTTTAAGCTATGGCTGTTCGAAAATATTTGTGTTCGATCACTTCAGTTAATATAAAGGGAGAAGATAATAACGGCACATTAAATCTTGTGAAAACTCAAATAGACTTATTAATTTCGGTCCATTAAAACAAAATATGAAAACAATACATTTTTTTCAAAAACGTCCCTGAGAACACGAAGACGTCCTATGCCGTGAATAATTCTGGCCCAGATATTCCTCTACGCGCTTCTAAAATATTCAACGGCTAACTTCTACGACGAAACAACTACAAATTTCGTGTAGATACTCACATAATATTCGGACAGTATTAGAGTGAAAAGTTCTATCTTATTTATACATTATACTTCTACACTAATATAAAAAAAAAATGTTAATGAGCGAATGCAACTACGACATAGTTCTTTTTTTAAGCTATTGCATAGCCTTTATCGCGAGATTTGAGCGCGGCGACCGAATCAAGAAATTCCGTAACGAAAATAAAACCTAACACATTCACACGTTGCGCTTGTGTAGTGTTTGTGAATAAGCGCGCGGCGTGACGTCGCACTGCATGCGTATCATGAAAAGTCTGCGCATCTCTATCTCGCGCGCTCTAGCTTATGAATGTGAAGGGGACAGTTAATGTTTTACTTTTGTTAATATTTATAAATATAGCGTGGTCTTGTTTTATTATTATTGTTTTAATATTAAATTACTATTGTCTAATGATAATCGTATAAGTTGATAAAAAATGCTATGCAATAGCTTTATCGCGGCAGTCCCCGAGTGCCACTCGTGTTTTTTTTATATTCTGTGTTCACTGAATACGCTTAACTTAGCATTTACTTATTTAATATTTTGTCTAGACTAACAATAACACATGTCCGTAGCTTTGAGCATAACGGAAATCTATGTGCATTCAGACCGACCGCTTCCGTCTGCCTTTTGGCTTGCTTTCGTACAGTGTCCCAGTTTTATTTTAAACAACCTCACGCTCTCGTGATTTATGCTACGGAAATATTTTAGTTGCCTTAATTATTTTTATCATCGGATATAGTTCGGAAGTAATTAGAACGAAATGAATTATTTCAGTGTGTTTAAAATAAGATACTATACTCCGTTCACTTCAGATATTATTCGGTTAAAAAATTTATGTTTGAATACATGAAATTGTTCACTATTTAAATGAAATTCTTAATAATAAAACGTATAATATCATGTTCAAATAAATAAGTACAACGAACTCAATTTTAATTTAAATAGTATCTAAGGAGGTTTGAAATTCCATCTGCTCTCTTGGTTGTTGAATGTTTGATCTGAACAAGATTGCTTTATGAACATTAAATATATGAATAAAGTATGCACTAAAATTCTCATTTGAGAACTCGCCAGGGAATCTTTTTTATAGTTTCTCTTTCAGAACACTTTTCGGCCTTCATAAAAGATTTGACTGCATAGAATTAGTACGTGTGTTATCATCATATAAAATTATTATATTGTACGTTATCGTTTTCGAAACATAACATACCTACAATACAGTTTCGTTGATATTCCAAATTTTATTAAACTTAAATATTTTAAATTATATTTATAATTAAGCCCATCAGAGCCCTACTGTCCAAATTTGATTCGATTAATTCTTCATAGTTCGATAATCATGTGCTAGTTAGTATAGTTAGTTAGCTGTCGTCAATTCAAATGTAAACTGCATTGTTGTTTACGGCTATTCTCCTGTGATTGATAACTTTGGTTGTTAACCGTCACTGTGTCATTATTGTGTAAATAAACAGTCATCGAATGATTTCAATGTGAAATGCGTTTTATTTTAATACCTACCTACAATTAGATATTAACAGATTATCGGGTTGTTTATTATCTATACTCTATACTAATATAAGACGTAACGTGGGACGCCCCCTGGCTAGATGGTGCGATGACCTCCGCACGGTGGCCGGCAAGAAGTGGATGAGGAGAGCCGCAGACCGGGCTCAGTGGTGTAGATTGGGAGAGGCCTATGTCCAGCAGTGGACGACTGTAGGCTGTTGATGATGATGATGATGATACTAATATATAAATCTACAGTGTTTTTTACGGATGTTCCGTTATAACTACCGAACCATGCATCCGATTGACTTGTAACTTGGTAGTCATGTAGAAAATACATGTACTTAATGGATAGGCTAATATTTATATGACTGTTGGACTCCCTACACCAGTTGCCGGGCGCGTTAATGATGAGAATCTTTGTGGGGGTGAGAAATAATAATGTTAATTTTAAATACCCAGCGAAGCGGACGGACACAGCTAGTCTATACTAATATTATAAAGAGGAAAGATTTGTTTGTTTGTTTGTTTCGAATAGGCTCCGAAACTACTAGACCGATTTGAAAAATTCTTTTTCCATTAGAAGTCGACATTGTCCCTGATGAACATAGGCTACTTTTTTTTTTTTATTTTTTTTTTTGTTTCATGTGTGTTTTAATGTTTCCGAAGCGAAGCGAGGGCGGGTCGCTAGTCGTTTATAAGACGTCTGCCCGAGCTTCGATTGCCAGTTCCTTATAATTTTTCAATAATAATAGTTTTAGACGTAAACGTATCTAAGTAGGGGTCGTCCTAAAAAGACTTGGATGGACAGTTTGAAAGAAGATATGCATGAAAAGGGTGTGAGTTCAGAGATTACGTATGACAGGCATGTATGGTTAATGGTACTACAGCTCAACCTTCCCAATCAGAGACCTAGCGGAATACCCAAGAGAAAGTGGAAAGATGTAGTGCTGAAGGACAAGAGGTAATGCAGTGTTACTGACGAAGATGTCGAAGACGGAGCGAAATGGAGGGGAACAAGAAGGAAAACTGACCCCACCACCATGTGGGATGAATAGCTAGGAAAAGAGGGAGCCCTGAATGGAAAAAGTAGTCATGCTGCGTCAACCCCACATAGCAGGATAAGGACAAGAAAAAGGAGAAGTATAGCATATCCGATTATTTTCATATCTAACTTTCTTCTAAATTCGTATCCTACAAAGTAGTAGTAAAATATAGTGCAAGCCACACACAAGTGGGCACAACAATCCTACCTGCATGTGTCGTAAAAAAGACGTTTTTCAGATCGAAGAGTACAATAGCCGATGTATAAACTTCGATCGCATATCTCAGCGTTTTCACTACATAAGCCCGAGAACTGCTCTAAACACAAAGCAAGTCGACGTAACTTATTCGGTTCTAGCATTCAGCAATTCTTCCCACAGTACCAGCTATCCGATCCGAACATCCAGTCGACAATCAATGGATGAATCTCGAATCAGCAGAGGCGATTGTTCAATGAACTGATTTGATAAACAATACACCATTGAAGACCGTCTATCCTTCAATACACATGACGTAGACAAAAGACGTATGAAGCACCTAGCAACACTACGACAGCATGGATCATAGTCATCTGATAAAAAAAATATCAGACGTAATTTTTACGAGAAACTTTTACGTTTAATCTCTAAAATAGAGAAAAAATTAATTTAATATTAATTACGATTACGATTCAATGTACTTTGTGTTTTCTAATAGTTTAACAATTTTAAAGTAATTATTCTGCAATATAATCACCTAATTAACAAAGGATAGATAACGCGTAAGAATTTCATACAAATTAATCTATGCATGTAGCTTTTAGATAAAGTGACAACGAAACAATTTGTTACTACGACAACCAGAATTGAAGAATTATAATTATTATCAAAAGAAACGTCGGGTTATTTCCAAAAGAATCACTTTCAAGTATAAAAGAAATAAAATGACATCGTTATAATCGCATTACGTCTACAACGTATTCGTAACTTTACAATGCTCGTAGACTCGTCATATTTTGCAATTCAATTCTCGTTTCATCCACCTAATGGACGTGACTCAGATAATAATCCAATTATGATTTCGCAAATGGAATAACATTTTTTTTTTCGTGTACGTAATGGCTCCTAATTTGTTAAAATGAAAAATTACTTTACAATTGATCTTTCTCAGACGTTATTTGGGATTTTTTTATATCTTATATAAAATTAGCGTTTTGAAATAAGTGTAAGGTTTTTTTAATGTTTAAAGGCTTCGTCAAACAGAACGCGTAATTAGCGCGCGTCAGAGCGCTCAACTGACGCCGCGCTATGACACCGAGATGTGTTGTACTACTATGGTAACATACCGTCAAACAGAGCGCCAGCGCTATAGCGCTTATAACGCTAGCGCTCTGTGTGATGGTATGTTACCACAGTAGTACATCACATCTCGGCGTCATAGCGTAGCGCTCTGACGCGCGCTAATTACGCGTTCTGTTTGACGAAGCCTTAAGTGTTAATTCTACTGGGTTCTAAATATAATTGTATAAATTAAAAAATTTACATACCTTAACTATTTACAGTTAATTTCTGTTTTAATATATTTCCTTGATTAAACACTAACACATCAGTTCAGAGCAGCATATCAAAGCAGTTTTGTGAAAAATGAAAAGCTTGTCTTTCTATCTGTCTTCTATCTTTCAGCCCACAGACGTCCACTGCTGGACATAGGTCTTCCCCAAGCCTCGCCACAACGACCGGCCGTGCATTTCCTGCATCTAGCTGATTGCCGCGACCTTCAATAAATCCTCTATCCATTTTATCTTTAAAATTTATTATATTAAATTTTTCTTTTAACAAAAATGTAATCAATTTTCATTTTTGTGCATAATACAGAATGAAATAAAAGTAAATCGAAGATATACTACCCTAAAGAAAATTATAAAATCGATTTGCTGTCAAACAAGGAAATAATTGACCTCGACTGCATTGAGAATATCGCACTCAGTACTAAGAGCTACCTAAGCTAAATAAATGGTCGTGTATCAATACATATTACGCTTTTTTACTGAAATGGAATAGGATTCTAACGTCAATTCCCCATATTCTTACCATGCTTACGAGGAATCTTTACTAAATAAGCAAGATGGTAATATCATAAATCATACCATTAAAAACCATTTCAAAATTAAAACTACTTCTTTAATAGTAAAGGTATGTGCAATGATACTTTGTAAATATTGTGTGATTTATACATATATTAGGTATATTGGAATAGTACAAGCCTTTCGAAGCTCTTTCCGAACCTCCTCAGTGGTGAAACTGCATTTGGAATCCATAGTAAGGTCGATGACAGATGATGACGATTTAAAAGCGCCAATGAAAACCTATTTAATCTTTTCTTTTATTACTTTTTGATTTTGATTTGAATTACTCAAAACAGCTAGGTATTCAACAAATTTTATTAGGTAGGATACTAGCGGCAGGACATTATCTACTAACCGCAATAGTTCTTACAGAAGTAATATGTTAATAAAAGCCGACTAGAATTTTGAGATCAGCCGTTTTGACCTAAATCTTGGGTTCTAAAAATAGCCTCAAACATACTTCTACGTGTCTCATTCCTACACGCCGCGACCTCCTTCATGAGGTATACGTGTTCCATCGATGCACAACTAATTACATATACTACTTATATTTAAAAAACACAAATTTAATCAGAGGGTTTTTGTAAGCAATACCTAACAATGTTAAGGTTTATTTTAAGGCGAAATGCGTGGGACAAAATTCTTGGTATTATTTATTTTATCTTTATAATCTAATATCTCGTGAACAAACATCTAAATATATACGTAAATACGATAAGTAGTCTGAGATCCGCTTAGTAAGCGAGTTGATATATGAAAGGCAAACAAATGTACTGAGAGTTTTGGGGTCACCCTCTCATTTCAAAGGTGTGTGAAAAAGAAATGACGTGTTTTGCTGGGGCAAGATGCGGCTAAGGAATTGCTATCACCTCAATGGAATGAGAACTACGCATTGAAATATTCAAAGACTGCCGAGATGTGTATAGGAAAATTTAAGCACCAATTTCGCTTTTCTCTTTTCGATGGGTTTTTTTTTATCGTTTAAGTATTGTTAATTTTGTTTTTAATATAGCTCAACAGAAGCATTTGTTTTCATTTTTCAGAAAAAAAATTTCTTTTCAAAATTTCAAATGTGCGCTTCGATTGTATTCAAAACTTAATTGGAATTTTACTACGCAGTTTTTTTTCGTGCTACTACGTATAAAGAGCCCGCTCTAATGCTACTTTCAGACTAAGCTATGCTATATTTCCATATAGTATAGAACAGTAAGTAAGCCGTATAGTAAACCAATAATATATAGTACAGCACATTGTGAACGTGTCCATAACAATGTATGGTGCGCAATATTGTTGTGCTATGAGCTATATACTATATGCTATTATATTATAGCGTAGTCTGAACGCAGCTTAAAGCAATGACTAAGGCCGGTTACAGTGCTCCACCGACCGTCTGTGCGTACGTCAGTCGCGCTTGTCGTTTATATGAAAATTCATAAATCATTACAGTGCTGGACTGACCGTACGCACGCGTATATTGCTACGCACTGCGTACGAGGACCGTCGGTCTAGCGCGTCCGCATGCGTGCCGTCGGTCGACCGACGCGCTATGGAAACAAATGAACGCGTTTTGTGCTGCACCGATGAGTGGACCGACCGTACGGATGTGTGTATCATCATCAAAAAAAGCGATTTCGTATTGAACGTGGCCAAATATATCGACACCGAGCGCCTAATCACCGAAGTTCGTCTTCGTGAACCGCTCTGGGACAAAGGACACGTGTTATATAAAGATCATGATGCCAAGTTAAAGGCCTGGCAAGAAGTATATGCTGATAATTCATCAAAACTTGATCGTCATTCTGAAATAATTAAAAAAAACTTGAACGTTCCTTAAGCGTTTTCGAAAATAATAAGCAGTAATTAAACTATTTGCAAACGCTTCCCTTTTGCGTACTGACTATACCAATCCGGTCAGATTGTTGGTCAGGAGAGCACTGAATGAAGCAAACTGACGATCGGTTATTGCGTACCGTCAGGACGGAACGTACGCACAGACGGTCGGTGGAGCACTGTAACCGGCCTTAGGCTTTCTTCCTGCGTATCTTTACACTGATATCTTTGCATCAGTTTGTGACTTATGCAGAAATGGAAAATATATCTGTTACGTAGGTAATCAGTCTGGCGAAGCATTACTTTCAGAGATATCTAAGATAAAATATCTGTCTATAACATTAATCCGAGAGTCAACGTCAGCCATACGACCAAAATACAGATAACAATATTAGAATTACAAATAAGTCCTCGCGCGGGCTCTTCGTTTGAGGGTGGGCTTTTTGTAAAAATAATTCACGCCTCGATTCAGCATAAAGATGCTCTAAATTAAATTACACTTTAAAGAAGCAAAGAGAGGCCCTCATTTAAAAGTTTTAAGGAAATTCGCACGATTACAACAATTAAACCGTTTTACTGAGACTTCCGTTTGACTGAATTGAGGAATTAAATTTCGGATATACACAAACTCTTAAACATTCTAATTCCTTTCAATCAAACATCTACAGTTTGATTGTTAAATTATATATGGAATCAATTCGTGATCGTAAAATATTATGTAAATAATTAACTTTATTATTCCACTAATTTTGCTTGCATGTGTAGCGATGTATGTTGTGTACACATATTATTATGATAAAAATATGTTTGTTACATTTGATGGATTACTTTTTTTTATAGCTTAAATGGGTGGACGAGCTCACAGCTCACTTGGTTGTTAAGGGGTTACTGGAGCCTATCGACATCTACAACGTAAATGTGCCACCCACCTTGAAATATAAGTTCTAAGGTCTCAGTATATATACAATGGCTGCCCCATCCTTCAAACGCATTACTGTTTCACATCAGAAATAGGCGGGGTGGTGGTACCTACCCGTGTGGACTCACAAGAGGTGTTACCACCAGTAAAAAACTTACTTTAAAAAAACCCTAGTATCAATAGCGTTTAGTGATGCTAACAATAAAATTGTTATTGACTGTAAAATTCCGTTAAAAGTAGTTAATTCGAAATAAGCGCATACAACTAAATAGCCACAAATACTTTAGTAAAATAAAAATCTTATATTCTGTATTTCTATTTTCAACCATAAAAGGCCAAAGTAATTCTAGCAAAACAAAACATCGTAAATAAACCATTACAACAAGCAACAACAGTATATCCACTACAAAGCTTTAGCTATTAAGCGGCAAGGATTTAAAAAAAAAACATGCACTGAATTCAGCCGGATCCGAGTTAGTATCGGTTTTTTCCAGCGTGTCACGTAACCTGTGGTCAGATAACGAGTCGGCTAGATATTGCTCATCGATTTTATTCCTAGTTTCGGAAATATCATTATAATTTTGGTGTATATAATACTATACAAGTTTCACTCTATACTTACACTTGCATCCGAGGTTTATTTACTTATTTATTAGTTAGTCTCCTGCTTCTAAAATGAATTATAATCTTTGGCTTGACAGTAATAAAGCCCTACACTGTGATTGTTGCAAAATTCATAAAACACATATTTGAAACAAGGAATTGTGAAAGTAGCCCCGGTAAGCAACAAATTAAGGAGCCGACGGTTAGCGTGGTATGAACATGTGATGCAATGCGATAGGTTTTATGCCTACTCTCATCAAAATATGATATGCATTCTCTCTTATGTTTTTAATATTTTTTTATATAAATATAATGTGTATTAAAAAAAAATTTAACACGCTTAGATAGCAAATCGAACTAACAATTAATTTCAAAGTTTTTTATGTTATTGACACCAGTGAGTAGAAAATTTGTATTGTCATTGATCCTATTATGCGTGTGCATATTTTCAAGTTAATCGGACGTCGATGGAAATGATGTTCAAATATTCCGTAACAAGAAAACAAACATACGTAAACACACATACGTACATACCAAGCTGATAATGCATGTTAAAAATAAACTAAATATTCTACTACTAAAACTGTTAATTAGCTAACAAACAAAAAAAGAAAATCGGTTAACAAACAGAGGCCAAAAGGGTATTGAACTGTTTTGACTAGGTACATATATTCATTTCCGATACCACAACCGCATGCTGCTTATCCCTCTGAGCTTACATGTTACTTAGATGGAATGGAAGACCTGTCGTGTCGGTTAATTTTGTTTGTGCTACATTGCTTGTTTCGCAAAGACGTGCTATCATCGCGTCTTTTTATTGTTGTAATGTCAAGAATCACATAATCAGCCTTCTCTTTGGAGTAGGTTAATTTTAAACACAATAAAAACTATTGAAATTGAATTCGCTCCGTAGACCGCTAAAATATAAAACCTTAGTCCAATCCGTACATTAAATATGTAGACAACGCAGCATACCCTCGCAGGTGATCCCAATAAAGGCTTTTATTTGTCGGTGGCCTTTCGAATCGTAATGTATTTTAACTCCGATCCCTTACCCGCAAAGGTCGGTATTTACTTAAAGTTTCAATCAGTACCGAACGAACAAAAAAAAAACACAAAGAAACCGGAATTGAAAAATGTTTATGTTTCAGTCTCCCTAAAATAACGTTTCCGTTTCTTCCTTATTTTACATTTAAATTACGGCCCGTGGCATCCGACAGATTTAGATAGTCGTCCCGAATTGGTTCAATAAATTGTCTATCTCATCCGTAAGTCGAAAAGGGGTATGAAATTCTATTTGTACATATCAGACGGTTAGCCGAACGAATGGCCCGAAAAAGCGTAAAAGAAAATCAAGTGAACACAAATAGTGAAATAAACTATAAATATGACAACAATATTTTGCAGTAGCAGCCCGAGACAAAAATAAATTTAAAGGCCTTAATATTCCTTTCCATACGGGAATACCACCACCCTGCCTATTTCGGCCACAATGCCGTAATACACTCCGAATCGAAAGAAGGAACAAAACAATTGAAATTCGTAACAGACTACGTATCTCAATGTGAATCTACGTTACGTAAACCACTTAACATCAGATAGCCCGTAAACGAATTCATCTGTAAATGAAATAAAAAAAAACGTGGTCAACCCAAACGAGAAACAGGAGATCAGCACCGAATTCAATTTCCAAAGTATGATCCTCGGAATGAAGCATCCGAATTTTTCGGCCATGTTTATCTGGGTCAAGTCCCGTACATACAAAGACATCTGAAAAGTTTTTGTCAATACCGCGGTCCCTTAACTACTGTGCAAATGTTGAGCCTCCCAGATTTCCAATATTACCTACACAAATACAGTCGTGCAACGTCACCGAGTTTTATTACGACCTGAAGTGGGACGTGTATTTGCTTGAAACTAGTTTACTTCGATCTATTTGTTATCCAAGACTACAGCCGTGTTGGTTTAATATGTTTTTTGTATTTTATTTTATATTGCTTAGGTGGGTGGTTTGACAAGCTCACGGGCTACTGCGTGTTAGGCGGTTACCGGAGCCCATTGACATCTACAACGTAAACCCGCCACCTACCATGAGATATAAATTCTCAGTATAGTTACAACGGCTGCTCCACCCTTCAAACCGGCATGTACATTTGTTTTGGTGTTCCATTTAAAAAAAATAAAGGTTATCTGTAAATTTTTCCAGGCAGGGAGTTATAAGCGATCCGGACACTGACGACACGTACTATCAGTACTCATGGTATGAATTAGGAGGAGGCGGAGAGGGGTTTGATAGGAGGGGTAAGGTGAGGGCTACGGTCGAATGGTGGCAAAGTAGCTCGACGAGGCGGGGGTTGCATACAAATAATATAATTATTTTCTTCAGATTAATAACAAAACATATTCCACTCGTGTAAGATCCTCTAACCTGTTTATGTAGGCAGTTCCCAAACATATATGATTTCCATATTTAATCTCTTATCCTCACATATACTCAACTTTAAGGAACAAACGTTATGCGTTTCCTCAGGAATCATGAGGTTATTTTTTAAGATACTTCGCATACAAACTTCTGTGCTCATAATGTGTATCAACTAATTCATACATACGTTACGTCTTCAATATAGTATATTATGTATATTAAAATAGTAATCTATTCACTGCGAATGTACACGACACCCAGTTTCGATGAAGCTTATTAACGTTTTCATTAATAATACAGTAATTGGTTACAATTCTTATTTTTTATTGTACGTAACGTTTATGAGATATTATACTTTATAGTAATATACTATATAGCATACTTTTTACTGGTGGTCTTGTGAGTCCGCACGGGTAGGTACTACCACCCACCTATTTCTGACGTGAAGCAGTAATGCGTTTCGGTTTGAAGGGTGGGGCAGCCGTTGTAACTATACTTGAGACCTTAGAACTTGTATCTCAAGGTGGGTGGCGCATTTACGTTGTAGATGTCTATGGGCTTCAGTAACCACTTAACACCAGGTGGGCTATGAGTTTGTCCATCCATCTAAGCAATAAAAAAAAATTTTTTTTTTTAAATTCTTTGTTATTGCGTTATGCAGGGTGATATAATGAAAGTTAATAATCAAATGCGTTGGAATTCCTTCTTAAATATTGTTTTAATGTTTATTACAAATACGAACAATTGTACAAGCTTGTAAATACCAAATGTAATTCACTTAGCGTCCTTAACGTCTTAAATTGTAAACAAACTCGAACTGTATAAATACGGCAAACGGTGAAACCATTTCCATAAATACGTTCCGATGTATCTACCTGACCTTTTCGGTGCTGTTGGGTGCTAATAATTACTAAAGCTAACAACGCCAACAATAACAAAAACGCTGGTGACTAATCTTCGAAATGAAGCTTAGTATCAGTCCGCTGATTATCTCGCCGGTTCTTCTAAGCGGTATGCGATTTAGATCCGGTGATAGATAGATCCATTCGCGAAGTCACTGTTCTTGAGTTGATAGATCTTATTCGGAGACGCTCACCTCACGACATGCAAATGTTCAAAACGTTCAAACGACTATATTTGGCGAAATTCGCAACAAACCGTAACCAAGAACAAATAAATGGTTTTCCTTTTTTTCAATCTATATATATATATAAATGAATTGCTGTTCGTTAGTCTCGCTAAAACTCGAGAACGGCTGGACCGATTTTGGCTAATTTTGGTCTTAAATTATATGTGGAAGTCCAGACAAGGTTTAAAAAGTGAATAAATATGAAAATGCTCGGAATTAAATAAAAATTACAATTTTGTTTTTCCTTTGATGTGTCCTCCGTCGGACGGATCCCTTTTGTTTGTTTTAAGTTTATTTTATACAAAAGTTTAGGTATTTTATTTATCGATTGTGGCACTACGAAGTCTGCCGGTTCAGCTAGTAAGAAATAAATTAAAAGCACCTAAATTACAATTATAAATTACAATAAACAAGAAATAAATAAAAAATTCAATACGCTACAACTCTAATTACAAGGATCCTCTTATTTTTAATATCGCTCTCGAGCACAAAAATGTATTTTCAGAATAAATGTGGGAATTGCAGCCGGCGGCGCGTTGGACATTTATAACCGTAGACGCCACAAAACGGAATCTTTGCTATTTTCTCGCTCTACTAGCTTAATCTATTTGAAACCTTTCTAGGATTTTAACAGAAAATCTAAACTACATAAGTATATAGTGCACAGATGCTTTGTTCTTTATGAAGTAGAAGGCGAATTAATTTGATTTTAAGCATTCTCTGGACTTCTACAAATAATTCAAGACCAAAATTAGCCAAATCCGTCCAGCCGTTCTCGAGTTTTAGTGACACAAACGAACAGTAATTCATTTTTATATATACCTATATAGATGTTATTGCTTAGATGGGTGGACGAGCTCACAGCCCACCTGGTATTAAGTGGTTACTGGAGCCCATAGACATCTACGACGTAAATGTGCCACCCACCTTGAGATATAAGTTTTAAGGTTTCAGTATGGTTACAACGGCTGCCCCACCCTTCAAACCGAAACGCATTCACGGCAGAAATAGGCGGGGTGGTGGTGCCTACCCGTGCGGAATCACAAGAAGTCCTACCACCAGTAAAATAGTAGCCAAAAATAACCAAAGGACAGTGTAAACAAAACAATAAAACAACAAGGAAAAGAGGGAAAAGTGGAGGCCCTCGCATCTTCACCTGCTGAAGGGAGAACCACCCTTCAGCAGGTGAAGGGGAGGAGAGCGTGTAACCCCCGATGCTGGTTTTGGTCCGCGTCGCTCAATCTCTCCCGCCGTAACACAACGAGAGAGAAGGAGCGATGCCCCTGGGACTATTGCCCAGAGGCCCGTGATCCGCCACCTACGAACGCGCCCGGTGGAAGTCCAGCAACTCCCCCGCAGACGAGACCCACAGCACGCAGAGTGCGCGCTGTGAGCTCTTCCACGACCGGGTGTTCCGGGACCGTATTATAAGTCCACAAAAGTATCTTGATCTACTTGTCTACCTTTCTCACCGATTTCTTCCTCACTGGTTCCTTAATTACTGGTGATAAGATATACTGTGAGCCTCCACGGCACCTCACGTTTTACCTAATACTGCCGTGAAGCAATAATGCCTTCCATTTCCAAATTTCAACCGTTATACATTACAATTGATGCTTCGACTTCATATCCCAATGTGAATGGACTCCAATAATCACTTGATACCAGATGTATGAAGAGCTTGTTTCTCCACCTGGAGCGATACAAATGATAAATTGTGTCAACGAGAAAGTTAATAATAAGAATCAAGCAATTATTAGTATAAGCAGTTATTGTTTTATGTATTTTTATTTAAATGTATTTTTCATTTAATATTAGATTATTTTTAGTGCTTAGTTTAAAAGTCATGCTTTAATAGCTCTTATATTGTACACTATTCCCCTCTTATACATCGTATTTCTCTCTGATAATGGTTTGCTGGAAGAAAACTCATGAATGAGTTAAGCTCGCCTTTGTACATAGTATTTAGACATTCTTTAAATCTGTTTTGATTGTTGTTCTTGATTGTGAATTTCAGACTGTATTTCCTGTGTGTTTTGTTTCTTAGGTGGTTTGTGATGTCTGCCGTTAAATTACAAATACTATTGAATTAATTTTGGTTTTAATGCAAATTAATATTGTACATAATATTGCGCGTCTTGTAGCTGTTGAGTCCCGTTCAGAAGTGAAGGTGGTTGTCTGTGTTCGCGCTGCGGAGCTCGCCGGTCCGCCGGTTTGCTGCCCCCTCCCGCGCCGCGCTGCCTCCGTCTTTCCCGACTTCGCGAAAGAGGAGTTGATGCGTCAACATATGGCCCCCGCCTTGGAAGCTCCAGCTTCCAATGAAGTAAATACAGGATGCTGATTACGATGTGTGTGTTGTGAGACTCTCGTTGTAGTCCTCTGCATTATGTAAGAGTGGGCAGATTTTTGAGTATGCCCGCTNACGACGAGCTGCACGAATTGTTCACGTTTGCAGGTAGATTGCACACCGTGTTCACGTATTCGAAAATTTACTGGAATTGATTTAAAATTACGGTATTAGCACCGACGAGCACAGGATTGGGTTTGGATAAAAGGAAATACTGGCCTGACCGTATTGATGCTGGTATTCTTGAGTATCATCGGCGTCGAAGGACCATGTTCTTGATTGTGAATTTCAGACTGTATTTCCTTTGTGTTTTGTTTCTTAGGTGGTTTGTGATGTCTGCCGTTAAATTACAAATACTATTGAATTAATTTTGGTTTTAATGCAAATTAATATTGTACATAATATTGCGCGTCTTGTAGCTGTTGAGTCCCGTTCAGAAGTGAAGGTGGTTGTCTGTGTTCGCGCTGCGGAGCTCGCCGGTCCGCCGGTTTGCTGCCCCCTCCCGCGCCGCGCTGCCTCCGTCTTTCCCGACTTCGCGAAAGAGGAGTTGATGCGTCAACAATTGTATTTTCTTTTTGTGTACAATATGTATAAATAAAAAAAAATAAAAAAAATTATAAACAGACAGGAAAAGTGAAAACAACAAAATATACTTTAAATCAGTTGAGGAAGAAAGACCACTGAAGTGGAATGAATAAATAAGAGAAACTGTTTCTCTTAAATTCACGAAATTTATTCATCGTTTTGCAACGGCTGATGAAGCGAAATAGGGAAAAGTCTTTTGAACGAACACCGTTAACAAATTTCCAACATAAAGCTACATTTTACCGCCTATGGAGCATAAAGAACGCACAACACGAAAAACTTAGTAGAATTACCGATGAAATTATAGCTACTACTCACTACTACTCATTGAAATATGACAACATTCACAAAATGAATCCAGACGAATTACTGTGACCTTGGTTATTTAATATTTAAATTACTAATACATAATAATATCATAAAAGAGATAAGGCAGTTCAGTTGTAACTAATTTATTAAAATAGCCTCTACATATGTACATATTTGTAGACATCTTTTGAATGCTTAATTACTTTTTTGCCGCTTAGGTCTTGTCTAGTTGTCTAATAGTCCTTCATGTTTTATTTTATTTATTTTTGAATGTGTATATGTTAATTTAATATTTATCTAAATACGTGTATCGTTTACGTGTATGTGTATAACACTTTAGATCACAATTCATTTATTTTGTGTAAAACAGTATTTATTCTAAAACTGTAAATGTGATGGTTTGTAAAAGACATCGCATAACAATAAGATCGCACATTGTACTGGCTGTATTTAGTTTGAGTTTGTCTTTGTTATTATTTTGTTGCCTGTCACATAAAACTTAATTGTATGGACGATTAACTTCATGACCCATCGGCTATTAAGTGTCTACTCGAGCCCATAGACATTACCACGTGAATACTGCCTTGAGACATGAGATCTTGAGGTATGAAGCCTAAGAATCAATTGTATTGTATAACGGCCGCCCCTCCTTTCAAACCAGAAGGCATAACTGCATCGCGGCAGAAATAAAGCGATGCCTATTCATACGTCACAAGGCACCGTCCCACTAGTTATTACGCAAATTATTAATACCTGGACATTCTTTAGGATGTTATTCCTTCATCGTGGAAGTCATTCATAAAAAATCCCTAAATACGTACATATTTCATTAGAAAAATAACTGCCCCTGGAATTTGAACACCGGTACGAATCTTAATACGTACGTACCAGGGTTGTTACGAACTGAATTTTAGTATCGTTTCTTTATTCAATATCTGCGCACTTTAATAATGTTTCATTGGTTATCTTAATATATATTTCTTCTGTGCGTGTGTTTGTCACGGAACTCCTCCTAAACGGCTGGACCGAATTTAATGAAATTTTCTGTGTACCTTCGGGTGAATTCGAGAATGGATTAGATTTACAAATCAGCCCGGCAGATGGCGCTGCAGTCGGTATATAGATTATTTATCTTTCCTAGAAATCATTTATATGGCAAAACAACGTTTGCCGGGCCAGCTAGTAAACATCTATTAATTTACGTAAGCTGACAAGAAGGGGGCACATCATTTAATCATTAAATCAATACATTTGATCCATAAATATAAACATGTTTTTATAATAAACGTTTCATAACAAACACAAGTGATCTATTGCCCTTAATTAGCAAGTGTCTAATGCGTATATTGCTAAACTGGCGATATTTATCACTAGAATAATAAGAATATGTTTGCATGTTTGTTTTTTCGAGTTATTCGCGGTCGGGCATATATTATCCGACTTCATTGAAGCGCTATACAACTATTACATATATGGAGCGCGTAAGTCAAGAGTTCGGTTTGAAACTTAATCGCAGTAAAACCAGAATGATGATTGTAGACCGAGCCAAAAACAACTAGCAACACATCACTCAGATTGCGAACTGTGGGCGCGTCCAATTCTACATATAACTTGGAGTCTTAGTATCGAACAATGGCGGTTGCGTAGATGAAATAAAGCGGCATATGGCGATAATAAGAACTGCAGTGGACAGGCTGAAGAAAATATGAAAGAACAGAAATATCACCAAAGCCACAAAGATCCGGCTCGTACGAACTATTTATTGTTCTGTAACTGGCGGTTCGATTTGTTCTCCCCATATTTTTATACGCTGCGGAGACGTGGACTTTGCGACAGGTCGATAAAAAAATGGTGGATGCTCTGGAGATGTGGTGCTGGAAACGAATGCTTCGTTTTTCAGACCGAACTTCTTCACACCAATATCTCCATTCTTCAAGAACTCGGCATTAAGCAGCGTCTTTCGCCGCTCGTGCATGGGCGCATACTAAGAATGCTTCGTAAAGGCAGTGACTACAAAAAGTTCAGGTTTCTCTATTATAAGACTATGTTTATATTAATGTTTAGTGGACTCCTAAGTACAAGTTAAGTTACAAGTACATTAAGTAATCTTAATAAATAATAAATAAATAGAATAGATACAATTCTACGGTAATCATCTGTCTTAACTATCATCAGATTATTGAGTGAATGTCAAAGGCAAAGCACTTTTTGTCGCGCAAATAAAATAATTTTCCGGTTAAATTATTCAATATCTGAGTCGATTTCAAGTCTTTTCAAGCCACTAAATAAACCAGAGAGTGGTTTAACGAGAGTGAGAATAGCTCTGTTCACTCCTTTATCAGACACGACCACTCGCCCTAAACAAATTTGAACAGAATCGAATTTGCTTTGCGGAATGAAGGCTGCGAGATATTTTTATGTTTAAGCTTTTTTTTTTTTGTTTTTTTCTAAAACGTCATCACCTTTTCACTCAAATGATTTGCACTCTCGTAGAGTATCATTTAGTTTCACAAGCAACTTACCCGAAAACTTTGTTAAAACAATACTCTTAGCGTTATACTATTCTTCTTCTTCTTCTTCTTCGTCGCTTTCTTCATTGCTGAAGGTCGTGTCCCTGAAACTTGACCGAGGCCTGTCTCGTGAGCTGTTTCCATCTCGTCCGGTCCTCAGCTTCTCGAATGGCGGTTGCGACTGGCAACTCAGTTATACTATAACTAATAAAAAATTGAGAAAATTATATATGTTACATTTCTTTAAATAAACTAACCCCATGTTAGGCATAAAATTATACCACATTTTCGTATTGTCAATACGAAATACAGTAACAGACTAAACTTAAAAAGTAAAAGTCGGTCGTCCATAATCAAGAAAACTCTTAAGTATTCGAAACGTTAGAAATACTATAATGAAATAAAAAGGCAAGAACAAACCGTGAAACTGGTTTTAATTTTAGACATAACGACTCGCAAAAACCAAAGACCAAACCAACCAAAGTAAATTAATTAACACTGCTAATTATTATAAGCCAAGATGTCGACGAAACCTTTCAATATTTAACCTCAAACTCTTTTCCTTTCATAAGTCTTTCTCCGAATTCCGATAGAGGCACCCGTCACGTGCGGACGTGCTCATCGTCCACTCGATCGCCCGGTCTTTGTTCGCCCGGCTTTTGTTAGCCCGGCCATTGTTCGCGCGGCCTGTGTTTGTGGTACATCTGCCGACTAAGTGCTCTTTCTGGAAGTTTTTATTTGTTTTGTTTCCTTTTGTTGTTTCTGTGTTCGTGGTACATCTGCCGACAAAGTGGTTTCCTGCAAGTATTTATTTGTTTTGTTTCTTTNAAAAAAAAAAAAAAAAAAAAAAAAAAAAAAAAAAAAAAAAAAAAAAAAAAAAAAAAAAAAAAAAAACCTGCATGAATTTCGCTTGCACGATAAAGTATATGTATACTTCTATATCTCTATAAATAAAAAAGAATTGCTGTTCGTTAGTCTCGCTAAAACTCGAGAACGGCTGGACCGATTTGGCTAATTTTGGTCTTGAATTATTCGTGGAAGAAAATATAAAAAAGCTCGGAATTATATAAAAACAAACAATTTTGTTTTTCCTTTGATGTATCCCCTTGATGTGTCTTTTATTTATCGAGTGGGGCACTACGAAGTCTGCCGGGTCAGCTAGTAAAGTATAAATCTGTGTGCTTAGTGCGAGTTTTTTAACGTTCTCGATAGCGTAAAAGTTAGCTCATATTTGTATGGAATGGGATCGTTTGCCTACGTTTGCCGCTAGGTGCGCTTTTCCAACTGCATACTAAATTGGGCTAACTTTTACGCTATCGAGAACGTTAAAAAACTCGCACTAAGCACACAGATATTATGTAAATACCATTCCGTTCTGACCATCGATGTATGAGGATGTTAGATGTATGAAAAAACAACAATTTGATTGACTCGGTGGTACAATAGTTAGCGCTCCAAACTGTGGCGCCGAGGGTCGTGGCTTCGATTCCCACATCGAGCAAACATTCGTGTGATGAACAGCTCTGTTTGCTCTTTGTCTGGGCGCTTACTATCTATATATGTATATCACCACCAACGCCTCGATCCTAAAAGAACTTAATATCTCTTATAGGTTGTCGTCAACAGAGCAATCCAGGATTCTCCGATATTTTGGACGGCCAACAGAGTCTATCGAGAAACTTGTTGTTCGAGGTAGGGTCAATGGTAAAAGATCTCGTGGACGAAGCCCCATGCGCTGGACTGATCAGGAGAAAGACCTGACTAAAACCCCACTTAACAAGTGTGGGAGCCAAGCCTCAGTTCGCAAACCATGGAGAACATCTGTCAAGGCTTTAATAAACAGGTTTTCACATGACGACGACTGCTCTCCCAAGAGTAACCGACTATGATGATGACGATGATATGTATGTATTTAAACGTATATAAGCATGTATGTCAGTTTTTGGTACCAATAACACAGGGAATCCTAATTTGGGGCCGTGCATGAGTTGTTTTCAGTTACTATTTTTATTGCTGTTATTGTTAAAACTACCTGACGCAAACCATAACAAAAACCAACCAATAACAAATAACCGATAACAAAATAACAATACGAAACAACCATTCCCGAAGCGTTAACAAGGAGGGCGGGGCATGTCAGAGTCGAACTGACTAAAACCCTCTGTCGCTCAACAACCAACGTCCAAACCTCGCATGAGACAGAACTCATGAAGAGGCAGAGGGGGGAAAGTGAAGCGTTTAGTGCGGAGCACATCTCTCCCATCCCCCTCACCCTCGGGACGCCGGACCGGAGGTCGTCGGTGCCACGACCACCAGCCCTCTCGGTCGGCAGGCTATCCGAAGCCCACCTATATGGCGCCGGTTAGAGTGAACTATCCTACGGAATACCCCGTTGGACCAGAACTAGCGTGGGTCGAGGATAGCCGGCCTTCTATCACCCGGGTACTCTTGCGTAAAACGCGTGCAGAGCAGCTTGCACGTCGCCTTCTTAGGCCCCCCTCGCCGGTCCCCAGACCGACAGTTGAGGGGGACCCGAAACACTTAGAGGGCCAGGGCTTTGGCGAGATCCGCCTCCCTGGCCCTCGCTCGACGGCGGCGGGATTGTGCGTCTCTCACGCGCCCCGCCGCCTCCTTCTGCGAGATTATGGACTCGCAGAAGTCGAGCATAGCTACGACTCGTCGTCGCCGAGCATCGATGCCACAACACTCGGCAACGACAAGTCGTTTCCTATTTTTGCGACGAGGACACGGCGCCACCCCTCCCATGCGGAGCAGGCAACGAGCGTGTGCTCCGCCGTGTCCAAGTCGTAACCACAATGGTGGCACTCTGCCGTCGGCTCGGCTCCGATCCGGTGCAGGAACTCACCGAAGCAACCATGCCCGGTGAGCACCTGCGTGAGCCGGAAAGTGAGGCATCCTCTGTCATGATTCACCCAATCCACAAGGACCGGGCGAATCGCCTCGACTGTCCTACGACCGGCCGAAGGATCAGCCAGCCGTCTGGACCATGACTCCAGCAGGGACCGCCGAGATTGGGCCCAACGTGTCGTCTGCGTAACAGATTACGCTCAGGCCCCGTAGGAAGGCACCTCTCAGTACCCACCGTGTCCGGTACACGTGACCGATCTGTCCTCCAAGTAGGAACCCACCAGCCGGCGGAGGTAGGGAGGCACTCCATGTCGTCCCAGCGCCCCCCCTATCACGGACCAGGGCAGGGTGTTAAACGCATTGGCGATGTCGAGCGACACCGCCAATGCCACCTCACCCCTAGAGACGGCCTCCTCCGAGAGGGCCCGCACGCGAAGGATCGCGTCTACTGTTGAGCGGCCCTCTCGGAAGCAATACTGCTCCGCCGACAGATCGGGTCCCACCCTGACCAGATGCTGAATGATGCGGGCCGCCAGAATGCGTTCCAGCAGCTTGCCCACCTCATCCAGCAACACGATGGGACGGTACCCAGCGACAGTATCCGCCGGGCGCCCTTCCTTTCTCAACAGCACGAGTCTGCCCGTCCTCCACGATGAAGGAAACCGTCCCGATTCGAGGCAGGAGTTGTAAAGCCTCAAGAGTCGGTCCCCTAGGGCACCAAGAGCCAAGGCCCAAACCCGGCCATGGATGCCATCCGGGCCGGGTCTTTCGCGCACATTTTGCGCACGGCCACACGGAGCTCCGCCCCCGTTATACGGGGCACCTCAGCAGGGACTTCGCCGTCGTATTCCGGCGGCGCGTCCATAGCGGAAGCGACAAATCCCTCCCGCTCCTCCGGGAACAGCGCCGAGACGATTTCCCGCAGCAACAAAAATACTTACATACTTCGCACATTTTAATGAACGACTTCCGCGGATATAAATGAATATTATCATGCTAAAAATATACATTTTAACAGATAGACATGTCCTAACAGGAATTACGGTCAGGTTTTGTTCATTGTTTTATTTGCTCGTAAGAGTATAAACAATTTTTTATCTTAAAACTTGTTTTGTATGAATTATAATTAGGTATTTAGAAAAAAATATTCTCTTTATAGAAATTCAACGAAAATTCCACCTCAAGGCCATCTCTCAATATAATTTTTGTGAAACTAAAAACATTATTCAATTATATTAATTACAATGTTACTTGAAATACTCGTATATCAATTAAAGGAGCACCACTAATTATTTTAATATTTTTGTTATTCTTCACTGTTTTCACCATTGATATTATTTCCATTGCTACGTTTTTTTTATATTGTGTGTTTTGATATATTTATTTACTACACTTAAACATTTTTAAAATGAAAAACCTTAATTATTTTTCTCTGTATTCAATTCCAGGTAGGCAGCGGCTTGGCTCTGCCCCTGGCATTGCTGAAGTCCATGGGCGACGGTAACCACTCACCATCAGGTGGGCCATATGCTCGTATGGTCGTATGCAGCCTACAAAGGAAATAAAAAAAAAATCATAAGTCAAGATCGCTAGCTATCTTCTCCGACGTCATCGACTTAGACTTTGTAATTTAGCCTCACAGACATTCAACTGACTTACTTCGATTTTCGACTTTAGCGTCGTTTGTTCGTACTACCATTATGATTCTGGATTCATCGGTCTGCCTCTTATTTGGATCAACTCGTACGTCGTATGTTGTAAAGATAAAAGTAAGCCCGCTTTTGTCTTTATGACAGTGCCAGGGTTACGTAATCACGGGACATAAACCAACACAAAGGGACTAGAGATAAGCTTGACACAGGTTACTCGCACATTAGTTGACTGGATACTCCGAATTGTTGAGTTAAGGAACGTAAAAAATCAGTAAAACTATTCCTTAAATGAATTAATAGTATTATTACCCTTCCATAAGCAGGCCCCCAGACAGCAGATACATTTCCAACATAGTCTGGCATCTATATGCCCTAACCTTTACTTACTAGACCCAAGATCCCGCCGTAGGCCCAAGTAGAAGAGCTTAAGTAGGAAAGCGGCCCCTGGCACTAGACCAGGAAAACGCTAGGAAGAAGAAGACCCTTCCAAGATGGTCGTTTCTATACCTGCGATCGTGAAACCGCACTTTCCTATCAAAGTAGTATTCTATTAGTCGACGCCACGCAGGCCAGCACCGCGGAGCACCCAGTCGAAACCGATGTCCCACAGGAGTGGTCCCAGTACCGACCCCTGTGGGACCCCGCATGACACCGTTTTTCGTCCCCATCCCCTTCTCTCGGGGAAAATCACGCTCCGCCCTGAGAGGTAGTCCTCTATCAGGGTGCGGAGACTATTGGGGATGCGGTGAAACTGAATTCCACGATCGTGCTCCAGGGGATCGTGTTGAAGGCGTTGGCGATGTCAATCGACACAGCCAACAACACGCCCCCCTCGGAGCACGCACGGTTGGAGAGATGGCGGACGCGCAAGACCGCGTCCACGGTCGAGCGACCCCTCCGGAAACCGTATTGGTTAGGAGCCAGATCAGGCCCAACGCTTTCCAGGTGCTGGACGCGTTTGGCGATGACGCGCTCGAAGAGCTTACTGGCCTCGTCCAGCACGACGATTGGGCGGTACCCGTTCGGTTCGTCACGTGGCCAACCCTCCTTAGGGATAAGGACGAGCCGAGCCAGGTTCCCATGGCTCTGGGAACCTGCCCTCACGGAGGCACCGGCTAAACAGCCCTCGGAGGGCAGGCCGTAAACCATCACCGATCAAGGCGAGAAACAAGGAGAAAAACCGGTACCCCTGACCGCTTGGGAGCAGAAATAGGCGAGTTTATAGATTAACCCGTGCTGACTCACAATGCACCCGACCACAAATTACCACATTACCATAAATTCGCTGCTGCCCATTCACCATTGAATCCCTTAGTAGATTTTTAAAAAACACATAAACAGGGTGCTATCTAGAAGAGAAGAAAAAGGGGTCGTCGTACACACTTTCGGGGGCACGGAAGGGGTTTCCCTCGGGGCGAACCCTTCTGCACGGTCACGACTACTCTAAATCAGAAACCGAACAGCTAAATAATAAATTTGACGACAACTTTACTTCAATTCAATTCGTAACAAAATTACCAACTTCAACATAATTAATATAAAACAGTACACACATATACATAATATTCTGAAATATCGCAACAAAGTTATTGTGATCCACAACGATTAAACAAATACCAATACAGGCCTCACTGAGCATTTCCACCTGAGAAAATCAATAATACAGTAAAAGCTGCCTGTTTTACATAAATCCTCCATTTCAAATATGTATAAGGTGTTACGTTCAAAGCTCATAAAACATGTTGGAGCACTCAGTTTTATTCGCGACGCCGCTATCCCGTAACATAATAACATACAACAACAATATCAGCACAACTAATAAACCCTACAAGGCAATAAACTGAAACTAACTTGTCAAAGGCCCACGGGAAAAGCGGCGGTCGAAGCGAATTAAATTCACAGTAACAAACGTTCGCTTCAGCTGTGTAATTGAAACAAGAAAAAAATATCAGCCGAAGTAAAAGTAAATTACTTTCCAATAGTCCGCGAGTGTTTTCCCGTGTGGGAACAAAGTGAATATTTCCTGAACTGTGTTTCTGTGTGTGAGTGCGGTGACTAGATATTTATTGAGTAACATTTTTTTTATTTACCTGAGATGACTGGTCTTGTAAAGTGCTACCGGTGATCAGAGTTTATAATCAGTTTGAACACGACCACCATTTGAAGCCTAAGCTTCCACACTATTGTACCTAGTCCAGCCATAAGTTACAAATCAAAATGAATTTTTGTTCTAATGAAGTAATGTTATATTATTAAAATGTATACCTACATATTTATTAGTCTCAGAAAAAAATTAAAAAATATTATATTCAAAATGGCCACTTTTGGCTTTTATAATGGTCTTTAATCACGTTTGGCCACGAATGTATGGAATTACGCACTGTTTCCAAGGGAAATTTCGCCACTGCTTGCTTTAACATTTTTAAAAATGTCACCGTGTCGTTTAGAGCAGGCCATATCCTCTAAAACTGGCCATAATTTGAAGTATAAAGCTTTGAGGTCTTGGCTAGATTAGGACCAGTCTTCAGCTCTTATAAAGACCGAAACGTTGGTTTCAAGCCAAGCTTGGGTAATTCGTGCCTTGTGACCAGGAGCAGAGGCCTGCTGGAAAGTCCACGCTGTATTTTTAAAAAGTGTATTGCTGAGAGGTTTCACAACATGATCCAAGACTGTATCTTGATACACTTTGACTGTAGTTTTCTTTCCTTTTTCACAAAAATTTAGTTTTGTGACTCTTTGATAAGACACGCCCCGCCCCACCAAACCATCGTTGACGCAGGATGATGACCACGTTATACCTTTCCGAACAATTGAGCCGATAGACATCAACAACGTAAATACGGCCACCCAGTTTGAGACATGAGTCCCAAGTCTCAGTTTTTAGTACAACAGCTACCCCACCCTTCAAAACCGAAAGCCATTACGGCTTCACTACAGAAAGAGGCAAGGTGGTGGTAAACACCCAGCGTACAAGACGCCCTACCAGGAGTAAGAAGAATAATGTAATGTTATCTAATACAACTCATTAGATCCGTATCAATGAACACAATGCATAAACTACATATTACACCATTTCTATTTGTTATTTTATAAGTAAACATAATTTACTCTCTTTTTCCACGTAGAGTGAAGTAGTTAGGTGCCATAAACATAACAATTGAATGCGTATGTATAGAAATGATTCTTGCAGTTTTGCATAGTAAGTTGGAGCTCAACAAGCCCTCGGGAATTTCTCACGTGTGTACGTTCTCGTTTCCGTAACGAAACACGACTTTATACGATAAATAGCATTCTAGTACAATTTCGCACCACTTGTGCAGCTTTTGTATTTCGTGAAATTTCACGTTACGTTCTCACGTGCAACGAGCGCTTTTCAAATTATGTTAATGGGCTTTTAAATTCAGTCCCAAAGGTCATATGAAAATATAAAATTGAATTTGAAACTAAAATCGCGTACTACGAAATTTATTTTGATTTAATCCATTAATCCCTAATTTTGATTTAATTCATTGCGGCACTTCGTTTCTAATTCATTGTTGGTCGTTGATCTGACATTGTAAGCGAAATATACAATAATAAATCTAATTACAATATGCATTAAAAAATTGTACTGTTATTTTATTAAAATAAATATGAAATTTAATTATTTCGGAAATTTTCACAAAAAGCCGTTTCTAAAAGAATTGTATATTGTCGTAATTGTTGTAATTACACGGTAAGTTAAATATTCCCAAAACAGATACAATGACATACCTACCTAATAAAAGAAAATTAAACTCTAATGATCAGTGGTTATTCAATCCCGTAGGCAGCTACCAAACTTAATAGCCTGCAAATATCGCTGCTGACCTGAAGAAGCATCAAGTGCATTGGTCTTGGTGCAAATAATATCTTACCATCCCACCGAAACTGGAAGAAACAGATAGGCTCAGCAGACATTGGTGACACAGAAAAACTTTTCAAGTCTTTAGTTTCTGTGAACCATAATATTTATGCTTACTAATATAATTTCCTATCAATCTATCAAATCGCTGCCAATCAAAGCCATCAGGGGTTCTATTAGTGATAAAGCCGGATAGTTAAATGGGCGGCCCAATTATCCCTCGTCACTTAGGATTTGCAGGGCAAGAAATTTCACTTAGACGACTGCTTAAATATTTAAACAGTTAATTTAAATTTTGTGAACTTGAATTTGTTCTTTACAATATTCTTTTACAAATCGCTCCCGTTGTAAATTACTCTTGGCCATAATTTAACATTTTTATAATTTAATTAAAACTAGGGTTACGGTTCCATCGCATTTTTTTTGTTTTCATTGTATTTTTTCCAACATCTCAAATACTTTACAGTTTCGTAGTCACAGGCATATTTTATATTGTCATTCTCACAAATAAATAGTACATACAGTTTTTGCAAAAATCGTGGGTGTTTTTTTTTGTAGTTTTCTGGAGGCCTCTAGATTTTATTTTCAGTTTAAAAAAACATTTCAAATATATCTTTTCTCTTGTAAATACAGTACAAGCTATTGGATTTTTCCATTGGAACCAATTAAAACATCCGACTTTCAGCCTCTGTTTTGGAAGTTATAGTGAAAGATGTAGCAGAAATAGTACACAAAAAATAAAAAAGACCCACTTTGGCGGCAAGCTTAACTATCAGATAATCATCATTCTGTTTCTATAGCCATCAAATAAAAAACAGACAACCCAGTCCGGATATAGAGAGCTAAGTATTGAGTCTTGCTCCAAGTGGTGCCTTCCGATAGGGAGGTCTGCCGGATATGAGCAGTGATGTAGATATATGTCCATCTAGTCTAGGCGATTTCATCTGTTTTTCTCTGCTCTCTCTATCAAGTTGTTGTTTTTATGTACATCAACGAAACATCTAATGGCCTAATACCTTTTTGTCGCAAAAAAAATTTGGTTTATATTTTTATTAAAAAATGCCATACCGAAAACACATCATAATAAACAAACGAGATAAAGAATTGAACGTAAACTAAGATCCAATTTAATGAATGGATATTTTGACTTCAACACCTAACACCTGTACGAGTAGGTTCAACAAAGTTTTGTTTTATTTGTGGTAATAGCCAGTAACACAATTAAATCTCTCATCGATTAGAGCTAATTCTTTTTTAAAATAAAAAAAATCTGAGCCCAAGAAGCCAGTACAATTGTAAACAAACAAGAAAACAATATGCAATTTACGATATTGTCCAAATCAATATTAACCAATTCCTCGTCTATCAATTTATCTTCATATACTTCATAGCATTTCAGTTTGGAACCGCAAACTCGGTCTCAGAACTAGTAATAAGTTTGTTTTCCCACGGGGGGTAACTTTCTGGTTGGTGACGTCACTGCCACAACATTTGATAAAGATATCAGTAGCTGTAATGTAATAAATTCAAAACTTTTGCTTGACAACTGTGGGGCGTTCTAGCAAAATGCATTTTGCACTTAACTGTGAGAAATATCAAAGCGGACGTTTAACTTTCCTAATCAGTTTTTTGCATAAAGCGAGTTTCACATAGTTAGACATGTTGGATTTAAGTAGAAAATACATATACCTACAGTTCTAAAGCACAATTTTCTATAGAAAATGTTGATGATGCATTTTTGAACGCGTTTTAAATTTGATATAACGTACGTAAATTTTCATAATACCTCAACAGATGCGAATGAAACATTTTCATATTGCTTTACCGTTTATTCCATCATAAAATTGAAAACCGGAAGCAAATTGATTCGGCCATCATTGATATTAACATGCACTAAAGGAACAGGCTAACAGCCAGTTTCCACTTTGACTAAATATACTATTATATTATTTGACTAAATATATTTTTGAATTCATTTTTAATCTTCAGTTATTATTTTGAGGAAATTATTGAAAAATACTATCATAACTTTGTCTTAAAGAACTGTCTGTTGTGACGATTTCTTTTCATCATTTCGAATAGGAAGAGTTCACTGCCGATCTGTTTGTCCAATGTTTCCGGGGTTAACAGATATCATAACTTGAACGCCACATCGTGAGACATAAAGTCGATATCTCTTTAGCGCGTTTAGGAAAACACCAACATAAGTTTTAAAAAAAATTTGGTAATCTCGTATAGAAAAGAGACTGTCGACGATTTGCTACCAGAAGGTTCTTGGTTACTTTGGTCACATTGCTCGGCGGCCACCAGACAACCTTGAAAGATTGATTGTGATGGGCAAGGTAGAAGGGAAAAGACCCGCCGGCCGGCCACCAAACCGTTGGTCGGATCAGATAACTGCACTCACTGGACTCTCTGTTGCAACCCCCCTGAGAGAAGCCGAAAACCGAAGCAAATGGAAGCTGAGGGTACAAAGAGCCACGAAGGGCTTTCAAGGACACTACCTTCAGCAATGAAGTATTCGACTGAGAAGAAGAATCTCAATTGTCAAAAACCTGAGGACGACACACCACATTAATCTGTCCGAACTTTAAACAAAGCTGTAGGTAATCCTAATTTTATAAATAAATGAGAAGGGTTTCTGAGGATAAAACGAGGTTTGTTACTTTATCCCGGAAAAACTACTGGACAGATTTTGATGATACTTCACAGTATAGTACTTTATATTATATCGGAATACAAAAAGGCTTTAATTTAATATAATCAGGCGTCGTGTGAGTAGCTTCAAGCAACGGCGGATCCAGGGGGGGGGTCGTGGGGGTCATGACCCCCCCTGAGCTAGTTCCAGGACATGAATTAACTTGGACTAATTGAAGAACGTCATGATTTATTTATTATCTATTGTTATCAAAATTAAATTATAAGTTCTTAACTTGCCCACGACTATGTGACCCCCTCCTGGCGCCAAAGCTGGATCCGCGCTTGGCTTCAAGTGATCGATATTTAACAAAAATGTAGCGATAGTCTCAATCGGTCTTACTGAGCTTCACCAGTTGTTTGTTTCATACTGAACACCGGTCTGTCTAGGTAGTAGTAGGTAGGTGATAAAAAACACGACAGGTCACACGACCTTGGACTTGGAAGTAGTCGGCTCCTTCCTACAACTATTAGTACTCTTACTCGCATAGTTTGAGGTGCATTTAATAAGGAATGGTCAAATCTAAATTGCTTAATTGACGCTTTTTTTTTTATTGCTTAGATGGGTGGACGAGCTCACAGCCCACCTGGTGTTAAGTGGTTACTGGAGCCCATAGACATCTACAACGTAAATGCGCCACCCACCTCGAGTTATAAGTTCTCTACGGTCTCAATATAGTTACAACGGCTGCCCCACCCTTCGAACCGAAACGCATTACTGCTTCACGGCGGAAATAGGCGGGGTGGTGGTACCTACCCGTGCGGACTCCCAAGAGGTCCTACCACCAGTGATTACGCAAATTATAATTTTGCGGGTTTGATTTTTATTACACGATGTTATTCCTTCACCGTGGAAGTCAATCGTGAACATTTNGGCGGGGTGGTGGTACCTACCCGTGCGGACTCCCAAGAGGTCCTACCACCAGTGATTACGCAAATTATAATTTTGCGGGTTTGATTTTTATTACACGATGTTATTCCTTCACCGTGGAAGTCAATCGTGAACATTTGTTGAGTACGTATTTCATTAGAAAAATTGGTACCCGCCTGCGGGATTCGAACACCGGTGCATCGCTACATACAAATACACCGGACGTCTTATCCTTTAGGCTACGACGACTACAAAACTTGCTGCAAAAACGACGGCTTCCATTTAAATAGCGATATCACAATAAATAACGAATGGTAATCTCGACTGCAGCAGACTCCGGGCACTCAAGAAGCAGAAAAGCTGATTATTCTAGGATACTTAAAATACTACTACTACTTGCCTTAATGCTTCCAGTCAAATCAATCAATATAAGATGAAAGAGGTGATTTGATGGATGGGTAAAACAGGATTGTTAGGTTGGTAACATTTTAGACGAAGTGTCATAAGTTATGGACGCAAAAAATAATACATAAAAGCAAGGCTGATCGATAGCAGTCTAAGGATGAAGAATATTCGCATAATAGTGTTTTTCAGGATATTATCAAAATAACCCTTCTACTCATATCTGTTCATAAAATATTTATAACTATTGATATCATGCACCCCACGCTTTTGTTACAATAAAATCATTTTTTCTTACACTATTTTTAATACAAATTTATTACATATTTTTTAGTTGGATTTTCTATATGAGCGTATTTTTTTAGTTAAAAAAAAAACATTTTTTAATTGAAATTTCTATAAAGGCATATTTTTTTGTTTTTTTTAAATATTATTTATTAAAATTAAACTATTATTAAAATCAATGATTCTAAATAAAAATGAGCCGTCATTGATGTTTATACTAAGTCGGTAACTTATCCGAGAAATGAGGAATTCAGGCGACTGCTGCCTCTTTCGGATGAGATAGCCTGCAATTCTCAGGTTCCCTCTCCGAAAATTTAATCTGAATCAGTCAGTAACTTATCCAAGAAATAGGTGATCGGCGCGCCTGATAGTTTCCCTTCTTGGTCTTGACGCACTTCAAGCACTCCGGGCACACGACACTCCGGGTCCAGGAAAACAAAAAATCGCTAATCCTGATTATCCTAGTAAGGATAACGGATCAAACTGCTTAAAATATTGAATTGTCATCGGTCCTTAATAAGTATGCCAAATTTCGAGTTAATCCGACGTTTTGAAGGGGGTCAAAATCATGTTCAAAGATTCCGTTACATACTAACATACATACTATTAACATAGGTATGAAGCTAATAAAAGCGTATTAAAAAAAACAGTGACGCATGTAGCTTAAACTTTTTTTAGCATAAATGAAGTGCGTACACGAACTGTTCATCAAAACATGCTATACCAGTTTCTGCTATTAATTACAAATTTAACTGGTTCTTTTTATTATGTTCATTTTTTACATAGACATTGAAACACGAGTTTTGTAACCCGAAAAGAATCTCAATGTTAATAACTAAATTTAGACTTTATAACAATTCAAAAATATTTTCGATTAAACAAAGGAATCAAAGCTATGAAATTATAAATAGGAATAACTTGTATTTTGAAGTGAAACTTCTTTAGGCGCATGGGGGTAAAAAATTTACAGAACGTCACGCAGGTATGCAACGGAAGTGACATCAAACTACTATTGAAATTAAGTACTTGTCAAATGTCAGTAGTAGTCGTTGTTGTATTTTTCCAACTGGAAAGGCAAATTTATCATACCATACAGCCTAATATTTTATAATTTTTTTGTGAAAAATTTTAATAGGAATTGAAATGAAATGAAAAGAATTTGGAACATTAATCAAATAGCATGAAATTAAATTAGTCAATTCAATTGGCAAGATATTAGTCATTTACAATTTAGAAATCAAAACATAATGTGACTGTCAACACTGAGGCTTGAGATTGACATTTGACAGACTTTTGGCGGGAACATATCTTACTTTTTCCCTTTCTCTAAGTCTCGGAAATCTAAAGTTTTAGATTTGTATATAAATATAAGCAAGACTTACAAATTAGTTCACCAAAAAAGTTTCGCTTCTGACATGTGTACTTTGTAGCACGCACTTTTTTTTTTTAATGCCTGAATCCTTTTTCTGTTGTTGACACGAGATTAACATGAAAAACATGTGCGTTCCTCTGGACAGTGCAAAAAGGGCAACATTGTCGGGGTTAACAATTTCAATTGTGTGGTAGTTAGTGAGAGCCCAATCAATCTAAGTGTTGTTTCTTCGATTAATTTTATAAAGGAGGGATTTTGGATACACCCGCCATGCTACCGCTAAGCTGTTGGACTGTAGCTTCAATTTTTTTTTGTTGCCCTTGTAGGCTGACGAGCACACGGCCCACCGGATGATGAGTGGTTACCGTCGCCCATGACCTTCTGGAAAATCTATTTATATATTTCTCTTTTGATAAAATCTTATTTGGTCGTAATAAGATTCAAAACGATACCGGAAACTTCGTCTGTGACAACAAAGCGTTATCCACAGTCACTATGAAAATCGTTATTAGATACTGGGTTATTAATAGTGAGAGAATTGTAAGATAGCGTGAGTGGGTACCTTCATTCTGCCTATTTCCGCAGCAAAGCAGTCTTGAGTTCCAATTAGAAGAGTAGGACAACCGCACAAACGAACTTTGAAGGGTAGGCAGCGATATGGCCGGCCCCTGGCATTGCTGAGGTCCGACGGTAACCGCTCACCATCAGGTGGCCAGTATGCTAGTCTACCTACAAGGGCAATTAAAATAATAAACAATCGATGCTCTGTAATAACTTACTTTTTTTAGCTACGACACGTATAATAGAATTAAAATGACATATAAAGGGTTTTGAAATAATAGTCGTTTCAACTTAGAACCAATTCAAATTTGATTATTTCAAGGTTTGGTGGCAGCTACCGTGGTTGAAGTGCGTCCTTCGACCGTTGGGAATCTAATTGTGTCATCATAGCAACAAACCAAGTCTCTGCGGTAGCACGCCCGAGAAATGTAAAACATTTTCTTCTCTACACATTGGGCACGCCGTATGCACTGGCCTTTCTTTTCGACACACGAAGGATCTGTAAAGGTATGACAATTCAATACCATATGGACTGTGAGTTTACCTATCTAATTCAATAAAAAATACCTACGTATGTTCAAAGCGTAGAATATTTGTCTGCCATTTTCACTCAAGTTGCGGTATACGTGATCTCTAAAAAGCAAAGGATATTCGTATTTCGCAGTTCGGTTAATAGACAAAAATGCAACACAACCTAAAACAGAATAACAAAAAACATAATATACTCTGAGCATGTTTAAAAATATTCTCTTGGGCAAAAAAAAAAAGTAGCGGTACATAAAACTATTAAACCGAATTACCAAGTCATTAAATTAAGAAAGCTAATTGGTGTGTGATTAATTTCTTTTACGCGGTAAATGCAATTTTAGTTTTACTAGTTAAATTTTTCTAGAGGCTTATATGGCCTAAGGCAGTTAGTTCCACTTCCATCTGGTGCTAAGCATGTCCTTGGCATCAAATCACCAGCGTGATATTAGCAAACTATCAATGGACAAAAGAGTGATACAGACTATTATTCTATATTACATAGTTTAAAAAAAAGGGGTGAATACGCCGGACTACATGACCGTTTGTTTTTGTGTATTACATTTTTCCCGATATTCCAGGTTTCAATTTTGAAGTCGTCGTGGCCACGGAATAGATAAATAAGGTTGGAATGGTAATGTAGGCGGGGCAAGCGTGCCACAGTTATGATTATACAAACATAACTCGACCGATTCTTTCATTCACCGCGTTTAGTGCGCTTCGGACTACTTGGGCGAACAGATCTCCGCTTTATAGTGCCGTGTTGTGCAATTATAACTAGTAAAACAAAAATCAGACCTCAAGTATAGAGCGAGGAGGTATATCTTTCGATCGGTAAGTCGAAATTACCATTTAATTACAATATTATTTGTCTAAAACATAAAAATATACTGAGCATTATGAAATTCCAAACATTAACAATATTATTGCAGCAAGTTATAAATAGCATACATTGCGCGATGTGTACTCGCCCAATGAACGCAATGACCAAGTCAGCTTCCAATGTACTACATGCATTGCGTTCTCTACACTTCAATCTTTGAAATTTCGGCCTTTGCCCTGATTGGCCGTGCAGTTTGTCGATAGTGAGGTGACCATGTGGTAAAATCATCGACAGAATTCTCGACTATATTTACATTTGACATGGATAATTTTTGCATTATTTTATATTTAATTAATGATACCTAGTATATTCTTAGTGAGACGTATTTTGAGTAAAATAAATATGTATTATTATTATTGAATTATTATCATTGAATTAAAGTGAAGGTATAATATAAAGGGACATGTAGACCTCTAATTTACGGGTATTTACTATATTGTCTAAGACGTATTAAAATCTAAGTAAAATGCTATTTGACTTATGCAGTAAATTAAAAATTTTAGGTTTCCTAAAGAACCTAACGCCAGGGAACAATGGATTGACGTGACAGGTAGAGGAAACTGGAGACAAAGACGAGTACTATTTGCTCTAAACATTTTACTGAAAATGATTTTATCATAAAAAAAATCAGAATACACTTAGTTTTGAAAAATTCATTCGCAATTAATAGCAAGCGCCAACTGCTTAACAAATACGTTTTATTCCAGCGACAGTGACTATTTGTAATTAATAAAAGTAAAATAGTTTTTTTTTTCAATATTTATTTCATGTTTCATTTTCTCCATTCATTCATCAGATAATTTATCGATAAAGAATATCGATTTTATCAAGCACTAGCGTGTATGAACATTTTTATTGCCTTTTTGCGTGTGTGAGTGTGTATGCCTACGGGTGTTTTGTGCTAGTTTGCGAACGAATATCTGTCCTGAGATTTATGTGTGGGTGTTTTTGTTGTGTGCGAAATACTTGTAATCACAGTATGTGTATGTGTAGAAATTAAAATAGTGGGGATGAAGCGGCGACACTGGTTCTAATACAAAATCAGAGCAAAGGCCTTTCCAACCTTATTTATCTATTCCGTGGTTGTGGCCTATAGGTTAAAACGTCCGAGGGCGCGAATTTACAAAGACTATACTATTTGAGTCACGAGTCAGACTCTAATAGATGAGCTTTTGTTTGACAAAAACTTGACGAAACCCTAATCTATTCTAGTACAGAAATTGACCGAAATCGCGTAGACTTTGTAAGATAAGTTTATTCTAACATTGGAGCAACAAATGCTATTCAATTTGATACCGATATTTACCGATCGTTAGTTTCATTATTTGGTGGATAGTTACATGGCATTTGTTAATTAACAAACAAACTTTTATTCAGTAAGAAGCAGGTAAAAACGTATTAACAAACGAACTTTTATTCGGTGAGAAACAGGTAGGTACACACTACATCCAATTAGTATTTGTTCTACGAAAAAAAGCTGCGATAAAACTTGTCACTTTTTTCATTGCAAGTGTCACCGTTTGTAAGTTTACCTTGAACTTGTGCATGAAAATTATCTTGACTCTTCACATTTGTTGCGAGTAAAATAAAAATAATAATAAAACTAAAATATTTTTTCTTGCATACCCCTCTAATGTATCTAGCGATGCAACAGAGTTCCAATCCTGCAGGCGGGTACCAATTTTTCTAATGAAATAATAAGTACTTAGTTCATGATTGACTTCCACGGTGAAAGAATTTATTTATTGTTAACTAGCGACCCGCCCTCGCTTCGCTTCGGAAACATTAAAACACACATGAAACAAAACAAAAAAATAAAAAAAAAAATAAAAAAAGTAGCCTATGTTCATCAGGGAAAATGTCGGCTTCTAATGGAAAAAGATTTTTTCAAATCGGTCCAGTAGTTTCGGAGCCTATTCGAAACAAACAAACAAACAAATCTTTCCTCTTTATAATATTAGTATAGATATAGAAGTAGAAACACAATCATAATTTGCATCTGTGCTTGAACTAGGTGATAAAACCTGCATCTCAAGCAACAGTGCTCCTCGTACATGGAAGGAATAACTACCATAAAAATTAGCCAACTTTATCGCCATTTTTAGCCATTAACCTTTACTTTATTAAATCAAAACATAGAAGTTTCGATCTTTCATTACTAATCTATTTTTATCCATATTACGTTCATGACTCGACCATGTCATTGATATTTCTCACGTTAAAGGTCACCAGTTCAATACGAGCTACTATGTTTTAATAAAAAAAAAAAAAAACATATTGATTCTTATTACATTGTCGGATGAACTAGCTCGCAGCCCACTTTGTGTTCCGATTTCTACACGTCACGATGTACATGCCGCCATATGCCTTGAAACATGAGGTTTAAATGTCAACCTTTTATTACAAAAACCCTTCAAGCCGTAATGCAGGCCTGCAGAAATAGGGTGGTGGTACTTATCCGTGGGGACTCGAAATACGCCCTTCCACCTATGGTTCTTCTGGAAATCAAGTGCACAATAACGTGATGCATGTTCACGAGTGATGACGGTTTTCAATATGCTCGCCATGTACCTACCTTTTCATTAATTGATAATAACAAATCACGCAACAACTGTGGTATTTTATTACACATATAATATTACCTAAATCTGCAACAAAATACATAAGTACCCCCTAATGCATGATAATACACGATATATTACGACAACAACATAAAGAAAGATGGTAGTAACCATTAACCTCACAATACGTCCAATGACCTCAACATCAAAAGTCAATTTCAACATAAATTAATCAAATCGCATACTTACAAACCCATTTCGCGTATTGACAATGCACGGGCCCAATAAATTCTTAAAACAGCACTATTAAATTTTAACTTTATTATAGCTTCAAAGGAGTACTCATTAAAAATACACATAGACACAACTAAGTTTCTCGACGGATCTCCTCAATGGGTCGCGATGCCGATCGGTAGCAGAATCTGCGAAGAATTGCTCTTGCTAGGGCTAGTGTTAACAAATTTTTTCAGGTTGAGCCCATGACCTCACCTACGCTCACGGAGCTCACGTCCACGAGAAACCGGAAGAGCCGCTTAGGCTATTAGCGAAGAAGCAAGAAAAAAAAAAGAAAAACATTAAAGCCTTCTATAAAAATAGCATATCTTAAATAAAATTTTATACTGCCTACTCGATAAAAAACGGTAATTAAACTTCTTCACAGGTTAGCATTTAAATACAATATGTAAATATCTTTAACAACAAAATTGTTATGTGATGCAATGAAAAACTAGAAAACGAAAAGATTAGAGTTGCTGGATTCCTCGTTGTCAGTCATTCGTGACAAAAGAGCTTAGTAGCCTGGGCAGCCTATGTGAAGCCAGAGGTCACCATCAATGAGGACGGGTTCCTTCCGATGTCCTATTCTTCAGCCACATTCATTTGCACAGCGGAACGTTTCAGACCTTAATGTTGTCGGACGAAACGTAATTACTAGTAAATTATTACTACGTCCGTGAAGATACAACGCAGCAATGCCAGTAAGCTTGGAAATCACTGGGTTGACTTGACGACCCTAGGGTTTATAGGTAATGGGAAAACCGAGACTTCAAAAAGTTAAAAGGTCATCTTATCCATAGTCAGAGGCTAGCCACTGGTCTGTCCATGAATAGGTTGATTACAATAATTAAGGGATAGATGGAATGATTAAGTAATTAATTGATGTGAGCAACTGCAAAAATGATTCGAAAGAGTTTTTTTTTTTTTTTATGATTNACGCAGGAGCAGCGAGCTCGGCGGAGTCCACGAGAGGGCTCGCGATGTGATCGGCCTTGAAGGCCAGAAACTCTGAGGCGAGCTGTGGGTGGCGAAGTCGGAGGAATTCCGCGAATACAGCGTCCATGATCGCTGAGTGCCCAGGTGGGGCGGCCCCGGGTCTTGAAAACACTCGCCTTGCGGCGAGGCCCCAACTTCTCGGAACTGAGCGGTTCTATTGAACACAGGTGGCGATGCGGCGCGATTACTACAGGACAAAGAAAAAAAACACAATAAAACAGAAATAACGAAAAGAAACAAAACAATTAAACACTTCCCAGAAAACAGTTTGTCGGCAGATGTACCACGAACACAGAAATAACAAAAGGAAACAAAACAAATAAAAACTTCCAGGAAAAACACTTGGTCGGCAGATGTACCACGAACACGGGCCGCGCGAACAATGGCCGGGCTAACAAAAGCCGGGCGAACAAAGGCCGGGCGATCGAGTGGTCGATGAGCACGTCCGCACGTGACGGGTGCCTCTATCGGAATGGGAAAGAGAATGTACTATGTGTGTGTATGTATGTAATTTGATTTTTTAAAAAACTGCAGTCTATCGAGACGATTTTCGGAAGGCAAAATGTTTTCCTCGAGTACATATTGAATTATGAACAACTCACTTCTGTTCACGCGCTCTAAGAACGTGCGCACAACATGGAAAATAAACAGACATTAATCATCAACAGTTCACGTTTCACACGTGCTTACGCTTACATCTTCCAATCCCTACAATCCCGCTTTTGCAGGTTAGTCGTCGGAGCTCCGTAGTTCGTGAGGAACGTTGACCTACACGACGACCTGACCCTCGAATCAATCCGGAAACACATAAAGTCAGCGTCGGACGGTACTTCGATAAGGCTATGCGTCATGAAAATCGCCTTATCGTTACCGCCGTTGACTACTCTCCGAATCCTAATCACGCAGGAGCCAGTCACCGTCGACGCCCTAGATACGTCCTTACGGATCCATCAGATCCAATAACCCTTGCATTAGACGCCTTCAGCTCTAACACTAGGAGCAGGCTCAGGGACCCCGGTAACTCGGAAAAGACGTGTGAACTAACCTAAATATCAACGCGCTCAGTTTCTCGGCGGGACACGATTCCGATCTCATAATAGATTCATTCGCGAAGCAGCTTCTCTTGATTTGTTAGATCTCCTTTGGAGGCATTCGGGTAGATGTTAGCAAATCCCACCTCTCCTGGCTAAGCCCTTGCTCACCCACCTGTCCTGGTGAAACTGAAAAGGCATCCGGGCGACTAGTGATCTCTCAATCATAAAAAAACACATTTTTCCAAAGCATTAACAAACAGTACCGACGTCAATACTGCGCGCGTTTTTTTATAAAGAATTCGTTATCTTGAACTAATTATACGTATAAAGTTAGTTGATAGCACCTGTCAATGATATCATATGCTATCATAAACTAGCATCATTGGTAATGACCACGTAATATTATTATTTATTATCCTACTAGTACTACACGTAATCAAAACTGTTCCAAATTATATTCTAAAATAGATTTACCCTCACTGGTTTTAAATATGGAATTCAAAATAATGTGGCATACGTTACGCATTTAATTTATTTTGTAAAGTGCCAACGCAATTAGCCTACATTTCAACTTAAACCTAAGCCAATTTACCGAGTTAGGTTGTTTGTCTAAACTTGAACAACACTAAAAACATAACGATACTGTTTATTATCATTATTAATTTATTTATTTCAGACATTACATTTATATTACATACATTAAAAATAACATTTCACATTATATTGTAAAAAAAACAACAATTTAATATTTATAAACATTTATATTACATTAATACTAATATTGTTTAATAGGTAAAAAATAGTATAATACGAGGAAGATATAATACATATAAGAGTGTAATACTATAATATATTGAATTTAATAAAAGAAAGATAAAAAAGTTGTTTGATTAAATTCAGATTTAGCAAAGGATTCAAAAACGAGTTCATTGACCGTTAATTTTTTCGCCGTTGTATTAATTCAATTTTATCAAAATTTTAGAAAACTATTAATACTTTAAATCAAAGCGACTTTAATTAATAAATTTATTGTTTTATAAATATATGCGTTCCTCTCTTCAACTGATTTGTTGGATATTTAGGCTTTTGTAATTGTACTAATACTTTTTTTTAATTTTACTTTATATGTAACTAAAAAATATCAAATAAAATAGACAATACTTCTTGGACTTATGTTTGCTGTAGGTCGTAAAAAAAAATGTGCCGTTATAACTCCAGTTTTCGTCACTGTAGCTTAATTAAATATTATCTCGTTTGTGAATTTTATCAAAAGCTTATACATACAAATATGACAATAAAATCACCCAACTAGTTTTAGTATAACATAGAAATAACAGCCACGAATAGACACGTAATAAATGGTGTGAATTAGAGTCGGAAACCTTAAAACAACAACTTGTTTTTTTTTTATTAAGAGTTGAATATGCCGACACACTTCCATTAAAGTTTTTTTTTATCGCCTAGTAAATGAAATAATCTCAGTAGTCCAGTATAGCAATAGAGCATAATCCAGGCGACTGATTCTTCGATTGACGACCATCCATCCGTATCAAGTGCAAGTTTTATCCTTTCTACCTAGAACCGCTGCCTTATTCGACGATGCATTTCAAAAGATTGAAGACGTCGAAGTCTAAAAGATAATGACGACATACTCATGTCAATAGATGCCACTATACCGTTATGGATACATTTTTTTAATAAGGAAATACGTACTTGACACATGCTCAAGAACAACTTCCACAATAATATCATGTAAACTAATCAAAGTCTCAAAGTTTATAACATTGGTAGGACCTCTTGTGAGTCCGCACGGGTAGGTACCACCACCCTGCCTATTTCTGCTGTGAAGCAGTAATGCGTTTCACTGTGGTGGGGCAGCCGTTGTAACTATACTTGAGACCTTAGAACTTATATCTCAGGTGGGTGGCGCATTAAAATTTACGTTGTGGATATCTATGGGCTCCAATAACCACTAAACACCAGGTGAGCTGTGAGCTCGTCCACCCATCTAAGCAATAAAAAAAAGAGCTATTAGATATATTATTATGTACAACTCTGACTAACAAATAGTGAACTCAAGAATATTATATATACAAATGAACTCGAAATCAAAACATTTTCTTTAAATATTGTAGCTGCTATGTTATATTATATTATGTTATTATATATAACGGCTGTCTGGTGTAGTGGTAAGTGACATGGTCACTACACAAGGGGGTCGCGGGTTCGAATCCCGCCAAGGGAAGATATTTGTATGATAAATATACATATCTTTTCCAGGGTTATGGATGTATATTAAATATATGTATGTGTATAATAAAAATCTTACATTTATATCCGTTATCTGGTACCTGTAACACAAGTTCTTTACGAACTTATCACGGGCGTCACCAGTTAAAGTGGCGTGATTGTTAGTAAATATTTATTTATTATTATTCTGTATTAAACACTGCCACGCCTGGGAAGACGGCAGGACACACTCCGGCGAGGCGGGCAACAATCGGCCGGAGCGTTAGGAACTATTTCGAGAGAAACCGGCGAACTATACGGGCATTGTCGAGCAAGACTGCTTTTTGCATTTGGGCCACCACCGACTTTTTGTCGAGACCAAGCCTCGCGAGATGTTTTGAGAGGCTTTTAGGGACCAAACCATTCACCGACACAACTACCGGGATTATTTCTGTAGATACCACCCTCCACATGTCGGTCACCTGGTGCGCCGTTATTATTATTATTATTATTATGTTGCATTATTGTAAATCACATTTTAAGTTTCAGGTCTATTGTTCGACCCCGTTTGCATGAATAACATTTCCTGTTTACATTTATCTAAAATATTAAGCGAATCAATAGCCTTTACGGATTACATAAAATATTTTAATATCAATGATTTAACCTTGTTATTATAAAATAACAAACCTTGTACAACGAGTTTCTGAACGATACTTTTGATCTTTAATTATGCAATTAATGATTTGTTGGCATTAGTATGTATTAACATTTTCCAGCTAAATTTAGCCAAATTTGTTAGACAGACAGACAAACAGATAGATATAACCTGTATTCACTGACATTGACTTCTTGACTAACAGTCTCTAATACTGAATTAAATAACATGACATAATAAGTAGATTTTTTTCACCAATCAATTTTCTTCTCAGATTGGGTCCATCGATACAACTAACTATATAGTTCATTCAACAATTATCTATCCTGAGCCCATCTTCTCCGTCCAACTTCAACAAATCATCTTTCGGTCTCTTTATTTGGTGTTCTCTTTGTCTATTCCCCAATCAAATATGTAAGATAACTCAGAGTAAATGGTAATAATGGCGATACTGGAACCTTCTAGGCTTGTGAAGAAACTTGGTGGTACCTGGGTTTATACCGTATGTTTATGGCAAGTATCTTGAGGAAATATTTAATATGAAACGACACCATCAACTCTTTTTACCTTAGTATTCTTTTTTTCGCTTTGGTGGGTGGATGAGCTCAGGCCCCACCTGGTGTTAAGCGGTTACCGGAGCCCATAGACATCTAAAACGTAAACGCCGCCACCTACCTTGAGATATGAGTTCTAAGGTTTCAATTTTTACAGTATAACGGCTGCCCCACCCTTCAAACCAAAACGCATTACTGCTTAACGGCAGAAATAAGCAGGACGGTGATATCTACTACCACCCTGTCAATCATGACATTTCGGGGGAACTCAATCGTGAACATTTGTTAAGTACGTATTTCATTTAAAAAATTGGTTCCTGCCTACGGGATTCGAACACCGGTGCATCGCAAGATACGAATGCACCGGACGTCTTATCCCGACGAGGCCACGACGACTTCACTATACTATGCGGAAACGCTGCATTCAATAATTCACAGTGCTCTTTCAGAGACCATAGTTGCCAAAATTGAAGCAAACGGAATCTATGCTGCTTAATACACTCAGGTGCAGTTCATCGTTTTGTCTATTTCGTTCTTTATCGTTGTACCTAAGCAAAGAGAGAGAGAGAGAAAGAGAGAGAGAGTTTGCTTTATGGTAGACAAAATAAATAAGAATGCAAAATATGAAATACAAAAAAGCAGAGAGACCATATGAGTGTCACCGGGCTAGTAGGTGAGCTCACAGGGCCCAAACCTGACGATGTTGCTAACACGAACCCTAGCTATATCCGTGCTTCGCAGAATCTGCCACCGGATCGGAAACGCGACCCACTGAGAAGATCCGGCGAGAAGTTAATTTACTTGCCGAGCCCTTCGTCGCAAGCGACGGGTTCGACGAGAACGATGACCGATGTTTGGGGTACCTAAAAGCACTGTTAGTAGATCGGGAGGATCCAAGATAACGTGTTTTGGACGACGTCGACTGTTTACCATTCGGTCCGCAGGATCGGGAATGTAGTTACCGGCGGCCACGATGAGAGGGTTCTCGTGTCCAGGTCGTCATGGAGGTCGATGTTCCTGACGAACCACGGGGCTCCGACGGCTATCCTGCAAAAACGGGATTGAATAACTTAGAATGATTTCAAGTGAGTGCGGGCCGCGTGAGCGAACACGGCGGGGGTATACGACAGCAGCCTGTTCACGCTAAAATAATTATTCACTAAGCGTCTGCAATAATAGTGATAGTAGCTTCGTCACCTTATTTACTTACATCAAAGTTAAATACTAAAACTGAACGGATGAGTGAATCCCATCTTCATCTGGGCCTTTGTTATAGGGAGGTCAAAGCATTTGTGACACTCAACACTTAAGGGATGAACTTCAGCATATGAAGCATTATCACTAAGGACAAACTTCATCAAGAAAAATAAACCTGTTACTACAAAAATATTTAGTTAATTATGAACAATCAAAGCACGGAACTTAAGAATGCGGCGTAGAGATCATAATAAAATATATAAGCAGATGCGCCATGATTCTCATCACACTCTCAGGATCCTTTACAAAACAATATCAGTGCGATAAGGCGCGACGGACAATAAATAACACAAACAGTCCTGATCGAACCACAAGACGAACTGGTCGAAATGTGGCACGCGCTGTTCATGTCCTCAATATTATTCACATTCGCGTATTTATTTAAAAAAATAACAGACAGGGAACCGAATAAAATTAAATATCAGTTTTATTTCATATCATTTTATGTCTCTTGTTATATGTTGGCATTGGTGATGTGGCCGCTTTTCCTGTTCAGCCCAAAAAATGTAAGGAATTGCAAGTAAGTAAAGGCTTTTGTTTTTTTTTTTTTGCATCTAAAACAACCCGACACAAATTCTTCATTCCACAGCTTTACTTACACAAAATAACATAATAAAAAAATAAAAAAAATATTTATTTATTATAATAACACGGAAAAATGTGCGTTTGTTATTTATCTCGATAAATTTATTTGTGAATTAATTAAACTTTAACTGTCAAACATAATATAAAATTATAGAATATTGCAATTTTATTAGCTGAATTACATAAATAAATCGAGGAATGAAAGGCCATTTGGTTTAAGCGACATTTCGCTTAATACGTGGCATTTAAGTTTGTAATTAAAAGTTCGTTTTATTTAGTACTAGCTGACCCGGCAGACTTCGTAGTGCCTCAATGGATAAATAAAAAACCTAAACTTTTGTATAAAATAAACATACAACAAACAAAAGGAATTCGTCCGACGGGGGACACATCAAAGAGAAAACAAAATGTTATTATTTATTTAATTCCGAGCATTTTCATATTTATCTACCTTTTAAGCCCTCTCTAGACTTCCACAAATAATTCAAGACCAAAATTAGCCAAATCTGTCTAGCCGTTCTCGAGTTTTAGCGAGACTAACGAACAGCAATTCATTTTTATATATAGAGATTAGTATCTACAATTCAATGTTTTAAATTGAATATCAATTAAGTTTACCCCATTGAAATGGCCGAATATTTTTTTTTGTTATGATGATACTTTTTTCCAAATGTTAATCTTTAAATGGCTCTCCTGTAAATTTCCAAAAATGTCATTTAAACCAAATAAACTTTCAGCCCTCAAAATAATTGTGCACAGGCGGACTTAAGGCCATGACCCTACAATTCCAGTTAAAATAAAAATTAAACAAAACACAACAAGATCACAGAAGTATAGGACACGTATAGATAAAAGCATAGATTACATTTATCGTAATTTATCTATTTATTTGTTTGTTTTCCACCTTCTATGGCTGTCAACAAGTAATTAATCGTTAAACAATGCATTAGATAATATGTACCTACAACCACGTGAACAACACTGTATTTGTTATTTTAACACGCTCGTGGTACAATGATATCATGTCAGATGAGGTAGATATGAAGAGTTGAACCGGCAGAGTCGTGGGATTGTCTTGTAATTAGGTATTTTAAAAGTCATATTATGAGTGTAAAGTGTATTTTTTGGTTACTATTACTAATTTAAGTTAATCCAGCATACAAATTGATGTTAAATTCAATTATAAATATGTCCTAAAAATATTTTAAAAACAAAAGATGTCTCAGGTACTAAATGTTTTTATTAAATATACCATTTTCATTTTATTATAAAAAGATCATCTGAAAAAACATAGTGTGAGCTGAGAATGGTTATACTACGATTGTTATTAAGATAAAAAAAAATGATTAATAAGTATTAGCAACAATCCAAGTCTGCTCAGTACAACATTAATCGCGATATTATATTTGATAATATTACGAATTCAAATTCATACATATTAGAGACATTCGAATATTCAACAATGAGTTTTAAATTTGGAAAGAAAAACAACTTAGTGCTGTTTGAAAATTTTATTTTTCTACAGTAGGTACCGTAAAATGGGGCGATTAGGGACAAATTCCAACTTTATGAGCAATTTTAAGGTAGTTGTTGATGTATATAATGCTATATCAGGATCAAAATGATTGAGTCTTGGGGGCATCTTTGTTGTCTAATTTAAAATTATGCAACTAGCATTCCAGTTTAAGCAAAAAATGCAAAAATAGGTGTAATCCCTATTTACCCGAAAATTGCGGTTAATTGGGACGAAATGAGAAATTTGCTAGGGTTGGCACTACTTTTATTTTTATATATAGTTTTAATTTATTTATTTATTTAGTTGCACCAACAAAGTGATCATCAATAAAAAAAATTGAAAAACTGACAAAAGTACATGGCAGACATCACCTCAATTATAGGTGCAATCGACAGTGCTGATATTTCTATCTGGGTTAAGAGATTAGGTGTGTCGGTTATTCCATGGATTAATCAGATGAATACCCCCACTCTGAACAAATATTAAATATTTTATTATGTATTACTTAGACATTTTTGTCCACCTTGAGATTTCATTGATCTTGTTACATGTCTCTGCAAAATCGACTTACTTATATTAAATTGCTTATCTATTTCAACTAAAGACTTATTCCCAATTTCGCTTCGAATAAACCAGATTTTTACCAACAAATTTAAAAAATATTGTTATAACTACATAGACAACCCTACAAACCTGTACCTATTTATACTTAGGTCGTTTCCATTTCACGTATTCTCATCCCAATTGACCCCTTTTTCGTTGTTATTTGTACCTAAGACGTCCCCAATATCCCCAAAAACAACAGATTTTTACATGTATTTTTATTTAATCAAATACATTAAAACCAATAACAACTGAGACTTACCTTTAATATATATGCTGGTTCAAACACTAAATAACGTTTATAAATCATAGTCGTCTTCTATTATTATCAAATAAATAAAAGAGAGCAAAGTTTCTAGCACTAAAATAATTACCACCACAGGAAGTTAATTTGAAACGCGATTTTTTATAAGTTAGCAGCTATTATCATGCATATTCAGAGTTGTTTTGTGAACTTTCAACATTCTACTATTAAACTACAAAAAATGGAAGATTTTGCAACGAATATAAAACTTATATTGAGCGTCGAAAGATTTTCCCGGTTTTTTCCCGATTCGCCTCTCAATCCCTAATCGCCCCATTTTACCGGTACTTTTTTTAACAAAATTATGATTTGTAAATTAATTCATATTTATAAGATTTATAAATGCGTAACAGCTTATTTGAAATTGTTTTTTACAATTTGTAAAATATTCGATAAGATTTAAAATAAATAGTTCATAATTGTTCGATGCGCTAATTTAATAAATAAGTTGTAAATTCAAGACTACGTTGAATTCATTGAACACACAATACACAAAACCTCAATTTAGACACCACCCAACGAATGAGCTTAAACAGATTTTCATTTGCATTACATTACTTGCAGTGAAAAAGTCATTAATATTTATCCCGTTACAACAGCATCATTTATTTGTCCATATCCTCCTATAAGCAGTGGAGGTAAAAATAAGCAATATAAATATCACGATATTCAAAATAGTACTTCCTCCAACATGTGTATAAATAAATACAGAATTTTGGCGAATAAAAGTTTTTTTTATTGCTTAAATGGGTGGACGAGCTCAGAGCCCACCCGGTGTTAAGTGGTTACTCGAGCCCATGGACATTTACCTACAACGTAAATGCGCCACCCATCTTGAGATGTAAGTTCTAAGGTGTCGGTCTAAGGACCTCATGTGAGTCCGCACGAGTAGGTACCACCACCCCGTCTATTTCGGCTGTGAAGCAGTAATGCAATTCGGTTTGAAGAGTGGGGCGGCCGTTGTAACTATACCTACTAAGATCTTAAAACTTATATCTCAAGGTAGGTAGCGCATTTACGTTGTAAATGTCTATGGGCTCCAGTAACCACTTAATACCAGGTGGGCTGTGAGCTCGTCCACCCAAATACGCAATACAAAAAAGTACCAACCACACTTTGTTAGGAGATAGAGTCCCTCTCTAAAAAACCCTAAACTTAGTTATCGACTTATAATCTTGACAGCTCCGAGTATTTTGACGTCTTTAGTACCAAATTATCTAGAGGAACTCTGAAAGTAGCTCTGACATTGACAGCTAAGCAAACTAAGCCGGCTTGCACCTAAGTGGTCATGTAATCGTATGTCACATTTAATTAAACACACTGTGTTTATAATAACTAAAACAATAGAACGAACAAACAAATAAAATTCCCAGACACCCGAATTCCCAACTCAAAGACTTACACAAAGAACACGACTCAAAAATAAATTTAGACGGTAAGACTTGGCGTTATCAAAGCAAAACATTAATTAAGATAGTTGAACTGTAAATACAAAGTTTAATCTATAAATTAGTACGTGAAGAAAAAACTTCGTATCCCTTTTTACGAAAATTGCGCGGACGGAGGAGTATGAAATTTTCCACACTTATAGAGAGTATAGAGAAGAAGTGCACAATGCTGATATTTTTTTTAAATAATGCATAAAAGATACATTAAACCAATAAAGAAAACATTACCCACACTACCATGTATTTGACACACACACACGCAAGCATACTATTTGTTTATTGTCAAACTTTTCTTATTGCATAAAGTCTATGGTCAAATTGAGAATAGATTAAATATTGTTTGTTTTTGTTAATATTTGTCTAAAGTGTAGTCTTGGTGAAATCTGCTATTATATAAGTATAATAAAGTCTTTGACAATAGAACCATAATAATGTTCAAACTTATAATTTCAGTTAATTATAGTCGAATTTCGACTACTGCGGAACCACTAGCATAAGATTAAATTCCGTAAACTTGTATCATTTTAAGGTGGGCAGCGAAAATACTAAAACACGTAACAAAAATAATGAACTTGAAATGGGAGCTGCGAAACGGTGAGATCCTGGCCGAGGAACGCGGTGCAGTTGTCGTTTCAAATCATCAGTACACATTGGATGTTTTAGGTAAATCGTTTTCATAATTACGAGTTACGAGTTGAAGATAAAGCTATTATTACTACAAAATAAAATTTTACTGGTGGCAGGACCTCTTGTGAGTCCGCGCGGGTATGTACCACCGCCCTACTTATTCAGCCGTGAAGCAGTAATGCGTTTCGGTTTGAAGGGTGGGAAAGCCGTTGTAACTATACTTGAGACCTTAGAACTTAGATCTCAAGGTGGGTGGCGCATTTACGTTGTAGATGTCTATGGGCTCCAGTAACCATTTAACACCAGGTGGGCTTTGAGCTCGTCCACCCATCTAAGCAATAAAAAAAAACCACCACCCATCTAAGCAATAAATAAAAAAGATGTTTTGTTATTTACGAGTTGTTCTTGCTATACGTAGCTTGTATTATTTGAATACGCACACGCACACACGCAAACATTCGACCGATTATGGATTTAAATTTAAATTAATGATAATCATTATCTACAACCTAGTAATAATTTGTACTTGAACTAAAATTTAAAACTGATAATCTCTGGTTCAGTAACCTTGTTGATGTTATTATTGCTATGATTTTATTACACCAGCTTTATTAGTTGTAGAATTCCTTCGATGTTGAATAGTTACCGTTAGAGATACTATGACGCGAATGGCCTTACCCATGTCGAACACGAGATCAAAACCTTAATTGTTTTGTCCAACGGTTGTCGCATCAAACCCGAATGTATATACGAGTAATCCCATTGGACCTTATAAATGCTACCGCTAGTAAATACGGTCTTAGCATGCTGGTGATCAAAGAACACCCGTATTAATTTCTTGATCAGCCACGGATCGGGAAGAGTTGGTACGAGATTGTAGCAAACTCGAGATATCAAATCACTACATAGTATAAAACAAAGTCGCTTTCTCTGTCCCTATATCCCTATGTATGCTTAAATCTTTAAAACTACGCAACAGATTTTGATGCGGTTTTTTTTTAATAGCTAGAGTAATTGAAGAGGAGGGTTTATATATATAATAACATCCATTAAATAGTGGAGAAATCAATAATAAATTACAGTTTCCGAAGCGAAGCGAGGGTGGGTCGCTAGTAAATAATATAATAATTAATTAATTAATTAATAACTGGGAACAAATAACGCACGGTCATCTGGTCTCTAATTAGGATTCCCCGTGTTATTGGTACCAGAGACTGACATATATACAACGGCGGATCCAGGGGGGGGGGNGGTCATGGGGGTCATGACCCCCCCCGAGCTAGTTCCAGGACTTGAACTAACTTGGACTAATTGAAGAACATCATGATTTATTTATTATCTATTGTTATCAAAATTAAATCATAAGTTCTTAACTTGCCCGCGACTATGTGACTCCCTCCTGGCGCCAAAGCTGGATCCGCCCTTGCATATATATGGCAGATATAGACACCCGGACAAAGAGTAAACAAGTCTGTTCATCAGTGTGCTTAGTGCGAGTTTTTTAACGTTCTCGATAGCGTAAAAGTTAGCTCATATATGTATGGAATGGGATCGCTTGCCTACGTTTGCCGTTAAGGGCGCTGTTCCAATTGCATACAAAATTTGGTTAACTTTTACGCTATCGAGAACGTTAAAAAACTCGCACTAAGCACACTGAACTATATTTGCCCGATGTGACCCTCGGCGCTAGACTAAGGACCACTAACTACTGCACCACCGAGTCAGTCCTAATTAAAAGCGCTTTTGTTGTTTGTTTTTTTTCTACTAATAAACTATAATTTCCGTGGTGTAAGCATTTATCTATTTTAACAATTTATTTCCGCATCCGCGTCCTCGATATCATGGACGGTATCAAATTTTATTGTAATTAAACGTTCATACGAATAATATTTATCGATTCAACACTCACGTTGTTGAAATAAAAGACTGGAAACTAGAGCAAGGTAAATAAAACTTTAGGCTTAAAATGCAGGATTTTTAGCCCTTTTTTATTGCTTAGATGGGTGGATGAGCTCACAGCCCACCTAGTGTTAAGTGGTTACTGGAGCCCATAGACATCTACAACGTAAATGCGCCACCCACCCTGAAATGTAAGTTCTAAGGTCTCAGGTATAGTTACAACAGCTGTCCCACCCTTCAAACCGAAACGCATTACTGCTTCACGGCAGAAATAGGCAGAGTGGTGGTACCTACCCGCGCGAACTCACAAGCGGTCCTACCACCAGTAAAAATAAAATTCGAGTTAAGTGATTGCCAGAGCCCATTAGCAGCACGTCAGTACCCTGAGTACAGTCTCGGACGTAAAAAGTCTGACTGTAAACGTGACGTAAAAACCGAACGCATAATAATTTCTATGCCTAAGACATTCTCGCTTAGTGAACAAAGAGTGGCGTGAACAGTGTCGTACATTACTTTATGGAAAAAAATGAGTGAACACATTCAGCATACATACATTCACACAACATACAACGCAGTACAAGTCTATTTTAATATTATTAAATAGTATAAAATTTTATGAACAGACCAATAATCATTTACGAGTATATCAGCCATAACGATAAATATAAATATACATAGTAAATTATATAGCTCCACATAGCTAATAGATAATGTGTGTGTCATAATCGACTTGGTATTTTTTTGCTGAAATAGCTTATACGGGCTCCAGAAACGAAACAAAGGAATATTTTGGATATCTTACATTTACTCTGAAGAATTATGTAATACATATCGATCGATACTAATCATTTATTTGGATCAAAAAAGAAATAATAATTAAGTTATGATATCCTAGACCTCATACGACTGGCTGTGGCAGTGGAATTCAAAATTTTACTTTGGTGGAATAAAAACTTCTGTCGTTATCTGGTCTATTACGGTTACACTGCTTTACGGGAAATTCTCTCTAAAATTCCTTTGTATCCATTATCGGTAAATTGGATCACTTAAAAAATATATAAATACTCCTCTTGCACGGCATTTAATACAACAAAAAGAACCGGCGCTAATCTAAACGCCATTAATTATTTTGTATCAGTTCAGATCAACAAAAGTTCGAACTTCCGATCAGATCTAATTACCTTTTCTCGTTTCCAGGAATGTTCAATATATGGGATGTGGCTGATAGAATTTCAGCGATAGCCAAAAAAGAACTGTTTTACGTTTGGCCATTTGGTCTTTCTGCCTATTTGGCCGGAGTAGTCTTTATAGACAGATACGATCCCAAGGAAGCTTATAAACAGCTTCAGGTCACTTCAGAAGTTATGACAAAGAACAAGGTCAGTATTAACTATAGACTCTACTTTTAAATACAACGGACACTAATATTATTGTAATGCATTTATTGTATAGTAAATTTTAGTAGGTAGATAGATTGAAGGAATTGTCGATACATACATTCTTCGTTAAGAGCAACAGATAAAGTGCGCGATAGATCTTAACAGATCCCCCCAGGCATGACTCATAAGTCGGCCCTTTCTAAAACATCACTACTACACTACCCCACAATCGCGATTTTATCTACCACTCCCGCTCTTAGTCTACGGGCACGAAACTTGCGATGGCCGAGCGATGGCGACAGCGGCGCGACGGCGATGTATACAAAAGCATTGCACAGTATGGGGACGGGCACGAAACGGGCGATGGCGGAGCGGGGCGATCGAGCGATGATGGGGCGACGGCGACGCGGAAGCGACGAGAACAAACTACTTTGGTTTCGTTGCTTGCGCGGGTACACAGTGTTGTGTTCAGTTATTATTTTAGTAATGGAAATTGATAATGAGGAATTTATAATTTAACAAGGAATTTAAAATTTCATTGAATGACACCTTAGCTCGTAATAAAGCGTAGAAAATTCTCCCAAATTGCGTCTTCGTTGATTTATTGGATGAACACCATCTCTAAGTAATAATAATTCTCTCAATAGGAGACTAGGCTCCAATAGTTCTCTTCGACGTAAACTCATGATTCGCACAACACTGCTCAAGCGCGACTGCCCGCCAGCTTGTTTCGTGCCCGCGCGAGATATCGCTGCCTACCCGCTCCGTGTCGCGTCGCCCCGCTGCCGCCATCGCTCAGCCATCGCAAATTTCGTGCCCGTAGACTNAGGTAATAATAATTCTCTCAATAGGAGACTAGGCTCCAATAGTTCTCTTCGACGTAAACTCATGATTCGCACAACACTGCTCAAGCGCGACTGCCCGCCAGCTTGTTTCGTGCCCGCGCGAGATATCGCTGCCTACCCGCTCCGTGTCGCGTCGCCCCGCTGCCGCCATCGCTCAGCCATCGCAAATTTCGTGCCCGTAGACTTAAAGTTTTAACGAGATACACCCATACTTTTCTGTGCACAAACAAAACAGTCAACATTTTGAGATTAATTGCAATCGGAAAATTGAGAAATTATAAAATAAGTCGTCTTTGTTAAAGTTACACGAGTGAAATATTTCATTTCTAAAAGTAAATAAGTAATGAGAATGTTACTTTATTAGTTAGACTGTCACGACATAAATAGATGAATCAAATAATCGAAGTTTTGCCTATACGTCGTCAGTACATAAAAGTACACATGTGCTTTTATTCCTAAAAAAGTATAATACTTTCCGAAAAGTTCCGAAGGACTTATTTCCGGATCAACACGATCGAACTATGAAATCGCTCGTGAAATCGTGGAGTCAGCTCGTTATTGAATTTATAGTAAAAAAAATGGTACATCTGTATTTTTTTTATTTTTTAAGAATATTACAAACACACTGCTATCGTGTTCAACAACCATTACCACCCTAAATACACCTCTAAGAATTCATGCAATATTTGCAACAAATCTAACATCCCCAATTCGGCAAGCTAAAACGCCCACATTAATGTATATGTATTATGTATTATATTAACCCTTACACCTTAGAAAGGAATAACTTATGATACACCGTAAGTAAGAACGTAATGTCTAAAATAATTCCTTACAGACGAAAATCTGGATATTCCCTGAAGGCACCAGAAATAAGAATTTTACAAAATTCCTACCATTTAAAAAAGGAGCCTTTAACATTGCTGTTTCTGCTCAAGTTCCTGTCATACCTGTGGTTTATTCTCCATATTACTTCATCAATCCCAAGAAGCATATCTTCAATAAAGGTATTTATTCTATTTAACATCAAATTATAATTTTAAGTAGATTTTTTTTTAATTGCTTATATGTGTGGACGAGCTCACAGCCCACCTGGTGTTAAGTGGTTACTGGAGCCCATAGACATCTACAACGTAAATGCGCCACACACCTTGAGATATAAGTTCTAAGGTCTCAAGTATAGTTACAACGGCGGCCCCACCCTCCAAACCGAAACGCATTACTGCTTCACGGCAGAAATAGGCAGGGCGGTGGTACCTACCCGTGCGGACTCAGAAGAGGTCCTACCACCAGTAAAATCGTATGATAATTTACAAAACTGGCAAACAAACAAGAAAATCTTAAATTATATTATTACTCCCATATTTCAAACTGAAAAAAAAACTAAAGGGACACCCACCAACAAAAGCACCTATTCATTCCATTATTAGTGGTTAATAAATTTGGTTAGCCCTCTAGTCTAAATTGTAGACAGACAGCCAGTAAGTACCATTACGTGTCATAATGTCAAGGCTTCTTAGTGGGATATATCGTAAATTTGCTAATGCAATTCGATAGGGACACAAATTGGTTCAGGTTCGAACAATTCCTTGCCTGCTAATCCACTACGTCATTGTGTCTGAAGCCCTTGATTATTTAAATCGTTCGCCACACTTACCTATACGTTGATGCTACACAAAAATGTAAAATGGAGCCTGAAATTCAATGGAACTGTGACCATTTCCAACTTACATTTTGCTGTCAGATTGGCTGTCTAAGAGTATATTTATAAACCAGCAATTTACATGTTTGGCTATAATCGCTAATGTAACCATAACAATCCACATACAATAAAAGCGGTTGATGTGAAATTCCTTCAAGAACTTGTCCTTTTGTCTCCGATGTTTTAGATTTATGCACGCTTTGTCGTGCTAATGAGCTTTGGGAGGGAAAGGAATACTTTAGCTTACTAAGTTTCTCGCCGGATTTCTTAGTGGGACGCAATTCCGATCCGGTGATAGATTCTGCGAAGCACTGCTCTTGCTAGAGCTAATGCTAAAAAATTCTCGGGTAGAACCCGTGAGCTCACCTACCCGTCCGGGCGAACAATAGCCCCTTAGGCTACAGCGAATAGATAGGGGAAAAAAGGTATCCCTATCATACCAACTAGGCGACGAGAACATTCATATGTACATACTATATCTGGATAAATCCCAATGTTGATCCTAATTTTTAATCAATCACACTGTCCGTTATACAAAAAAAATGTTATGAACTAGTTACGTTTAACATTGAGCTTGAATTCTATTATATTGCTTACATAGATTTTATTTTGAAATTTCAGGTCACGTAATAATGCAGTGTTTGGAGCCAATACCCACTAAAGGATTAACTATGGAAGATGTACCTATTTTAATACAAAAAGTATACGAAAAAATGACTGCGGCCTATAAAGAACTATCCAAGGAAGTCTTAAGCGATTTACCTCCAGATTATGCTTACAGCCCTGTTGGATAACCAATAGCAGTTTTTTTTAATTAGATTTAAATTAAAATTAGTTTTAAATTAGATTTAAGTCCTGCTAGCTTTTAAATGCTATGTCGCAATTTTCTAATGTAAATAAATTATTTTTATCTGATTACTCTTATTTCAATGTCAGATTTCATAATAATAAAAAATACGTTTTAGTCTTGATGAGATCATTAGCTGTCGTTTCATAGCTCGATTCAACGAGACCCGATGAAAGGGCAAACAGCCTATACTCAGAAAACGTTTTAAAATAAACTAACATCCTTATTTATGGTAATGACACCGGGCTGTTGATAAAGCATGAGTTGTCAGGTATGTTTTCTCGCCGAACCCGTCGCTTGTGAAGATGGAATCGACGAGTAAATTAGCCCATAGACACAGCCCACTGAGTTTCTCGCCGGATCTTCTCAGTGAGTCGCGTTTCCGTCCGGTGGTAGATTCTGTGAAGCACTGCTTTTGCTAAGGCCAGTGTTATCAACACTCCCGGTTTGAGCCCCGTCAGCTCTCCTACTAGTTCGGTGAATCTAGAACAACCCCGCGAGGTTACTAGAAAAGGTAGGAAAAAAAAATGCTTGATCACTGTTGGAGGCCGATGATTCTGGGAGAAGTGCGTAGTCGAAGCATGTCGATTAATGTTCAAAGTAAAGAGGAATAGTTTGACGACTCTCTTACAGTGGGATGGCAATCTTAGCTCGCGCCCGGGGCACAATACGTTTTTGTTGGACTCAACCCCTTTCGAAAACCATAATATAATATAATATGTAAAATATACTCACAAATTTATAAATAAATAAAGTTAAATCTAGGCTTTCAATTTGAAACAATTAAAATAGTAGAGAAAACAAGACTAGATTTTGAAATGTATATGATCATATAGAATTAGTTCAAAAGATATCTAATATTTATTTTACATATTTATAAACAAATATTGACCACTTGGTGCTCCTTCATGAGTAGCGCCCGAGGCCTGATTAACTGCTCTGTTTAGTCGCTATCACTCTCTCTCTATTTCTTTTCCCAAAGATAAACAAATCTATACTCTTGTCCTTATTTTCTTTTGAAAACCTATCTACGAATAAGATTTCCTATTGAATAATATTTGGGAAGGTGGATAACTCTATTACAGATATTCTGCTGGCGATAAGGATCTTAAAATGTCATCTACCTACATTACAGGGGCTACCGTACTACAAATTTCCAGTATAATGGCATACTGCCATTGTTTTGTTTGATCCCTATAAGATGATTCTCATTTATCTCTGCTCTCCATGATAAGAAAATCTTCCTCTTCCATTAGCCTCCATAGTTGCTTGCTATCTGTTAGTTTGGTTCAGGTATGTATCGGTGTAATCTGTTTAATTGTCGTCATAGATAATCACATAATATTAGCAGTTGTGGTATGTCTGTATGTCTATGTAGTCTATGGCTGCCGTTTTGTTTTCATCCGTTAGTGCTAGAATGCTTTGTTTGTAATAATAATGTGTTTTCCATATTAAGCAAGTAACCGCTAATTTCTTTATTATTTAAATGCAATCGTTCCAAAAATGATCGATAAAATAATTTATATAATTGTGTTAATGCTAATGACCTATGTGGTAAAACAACTAATTTCGGAAACGCCTAACTTCGTAAAGTTTAAATCCAAATTTCTCATATTTTACATTTGGACATCTCTTACAGCAATAGTATTACTGCCGTTTTTTGTGTTCAATCCCAAAAATGTGAAGAATTCTCTGTAAGTACTTACTACCTACAAGTGGTCATGTCTTACATGATCAATAATAAATAAACTGTGACTCAACCCAGGTAATCAGTCTTATGTCTTGAACGATGTGTGTATTTCCTTCATGAATACATAGCTTTCATAACGCTGTAAATTTGCCGTGGATTTACAAGATATAATATTTCAAAAAAGTTAAAAAAATGTTTTTTTTTTTGCACCTCAGAAAATCATGATAGATTCATGTATACAAAATTAAGTGATAAAAAAAATACAAAACATTTTGTATCACACACCAACCTAAACGGTCATTATAAAAATATAATCACCTTTTAAAATTTATTTATTTATTTAAATATTTTAAGTTTTTTTTTATTGCTTAGATGGGTGGACGAGCTCACAGCCCACCTGGTGTTAAGTGGTTACTGGAGCCCATAGACATCTACAACGTAAAATACGCCACCCACATTGAGATATAAGTTCTAAGGTCTCAAGTATAGTTACAACGGCTGCCCACCCTTCAAACCGAAACGCATTACTGCTTCACTGCAGAAATAGGCAGGGTGGTGGTACCTGCCCACGCGGACTCACAAGAGGTCCTTCCACTAATAAAACATTTAAAAAAAATTATAGTTGGCTGATACTTGGTACGAATACTGCGGGTGGTATTCCTATCTTTGAGGCCACGATGGCTTTTGGGATACATGTTAACAAACTTTAAATTTTGCTTCAGCTTTGCATCTCAAATTGTAAAACATGTTACTAAAATAATAGAAGTAAAATGGCATTTAAGAAATGGTAAAGTCCTTGCAGACGACAGAGGTGCAGTGGTAGTTTCAAATCACCAATCATCTATTGACATATTGGGTAAGCAATACATCAATTAATATTGTTTATTTCTTCTGAGCTAAAAGCAATGTTCACAAGTAAATATTGAAACAAAATGCTATTACACATTTTAGTGTATACGTTTATACATTTTTGCATTTTATATCTATTTGATGGAAGTTTCGAGATTATGAGGTATATGGTCCGCATTCCTGAGTACTTGAAGAAATGGAGTATAAGAAATAGAGTTTGTAATACTGTCACAAAAATAGAGTTTTCAGGGGCCAATGTAGTGGTCAATGAGCATAGTGCTTTTATGTGTCCAATTTATAAAATTAACCTTAGATTGAAAGATAATTTTTTTTTATCTATTTGTTGTGTACCTAGTTTATATTTTCACATGTATTCTAATGTAATAGTTAGGATCTAATATTATTATCTAAGCAAATTGATTACATTCCAAATTTTTTTTCTTTATTTTACACTTTAAATTATTATTTTTGTTATAATAAATAACCGTAAATTATTACAATTAGTATAAGTAAGTACAATTTAGGCATAAGAACAATCATGCCCAGTCTTTATGTATTAAATTATTAAAAAAAATACATAAAAAATCGTGTAAACATTCCATTTTTAATTTTTATATTTTTTATTCCGTTTACCTGTAATGCAAAAAATGAGAAAATAAAAAATGTTTTATACTTACTCATGAAAATGAAAGTGTTTTTGGTACTTGTAGAAATTTTTATGGCACAATACCATCAATAAACGATAAGTAACAAATGTCACTACAATGCATATTGTTGTTCCTCTGGTCATATTATTTTTTCTAATATCTTTAGTATCTATGATGCAGCTATATCTGTTTTAGGAATGTTCAATATTTGGCATGTTGCCGATAAAGTGGCAGCAGTTGCAAGGAAAGAGATATTTTATGTTTGGCCATTCGGCTTAGCAGCATATTTGGCTGGTGTTGTATTCATAGACCGAAATAATTCTAAAGATGCCTACAAACAGTTGGAAATCACTTCTGAAGTCATGGTGAAGAATAAAGTAAGCATTTCTTTATTTATTTGTATCTAGCTGTTTTTACTAATCATTATTTATTTTTTAACTTATAAGAGAGGAAAAATAGGTTCAAACTAAAATTTATTTCCTTGTGTTCATTACCGAGTACTAAGTTGCTTAGTACTAAAAAAATATTGTGTGACCACAACTCTACTAAAATAAAAATTTAATTTCATTTAATAAAAACCTGCAAATTTATAAAAGTAATAATTATTTGAAATATAGCTTGTTGTGAGTCTACATGAATATGACTACTCCATATATATAATTATATATATTATAATTTAGGTGGATCCACCCAAATTATAATAACAAGTATTTTAATGTTTAAGTGTTATTTAACACAGTAAATTTTAATTCAGTTTTATTTTGTTAGACAAAGATCTGGTTGTTTCCTGAAGGCACAAGGAATAAGGATTTTACCAAATTATTACCATTCAAAAAGGGAGCATTCAACATTGCAGTAGCTGCACAAGTTCCAATTATACCTGTTATATATTCACCGTACTATTTTATCAACAGAAGAAAATGTATTTTTGATAAAGGTAAAAATTATATGCAACGAAATAAAGTAGAATGAAGAAATACATGCATTTACCACATACAAAATACAAGTTTTACTTAAAATGCAATTTCTAAAAAATTTTTTCAATTTTCAACTAATTTTATTAATTACTATCTACCCTTGAATTCACTTTTAGGTCTAAAATAAATAAATAAATTATAGTTACTTTTAGGGTTTAAACATATATTTCTAATATTTTTCCTAATGAAACTTTACTGTACACATTGCTGCATTCAATTATTTTTTTTTCTTTATTTCCGCCTTTTTCAGAAACAATAGAGGACATTAGCCAAGAATTCTTGTAAAATTGATTTTCAGGTCACGTCATAATTCAGTGCCTAGAGCCGGTAACCACCGAAGGTCTGACGATGCGGGACGTGCCCGAGCTGATCGAACGAGTGCGCAACATGATGGACGCCGCATACAAAGAACTTTCGAAAGAGGTAACATTCATTTGCATAATTCTTAAACCTTTTCTATTCCGCCCAGTGACTCATTTTTTTTTCTTTTGCATACTTAGGTGTGTGGATGAGCTCACAGCCCACCTGGTATTAAGTGGTTGCTGGAGCGCATAGACATCTAAAACGTAAATGCCGCCACCCACATTGAGATATGAGTTCTAAGGTCTCAGTATAGTTACAACGGCTGCCCCACCCTTCAAACCGAAATGAATTACTGCTTCACGGCAGAAATAGGCAGGGTGGTGGTACCTACCCGTGCGGACTTACAAGAGGTCCTACCATCAGTATAGAACATACACTAAAAATATTAAGCCTGGTGTGAGTTAATTATCTTTTAATTGCACAGATCGTTATGCCATGCATATGCATGCACATACCTGATGTTAGGTGGTTATTGAATACCACAGACACCACTCGGGACATGAGATCAATTGCAAAGGAATTACATTCATCATATTAACCTTAAAACAGAAACTTATAACCACTCACAGTAATAACATAAGTCTATGCTGAGCTTAACTTTTGTAATGTACCTATTATAATAGAGCAACAGACACACTTAAATAGCAGTCGCGTTTTCTTCACAAGCGATATCTATAGTGTTGCATTATAAGTTTGCGAGACCAAACTGTTTTAATTATAGTACTGAACACAAACTTTATTCACTTTATAGGTACTGAGCGCACTCCCACCTAACTACCCGCTCGCCACGACGGATTGATCTCAGAACATCACCGCAATATTCGGTACTACTAAGTCATATTAATTCACGTATGTCAACATACAAGTATTATTTCGTGTTTCATATCGATATTTTAATCGATATGAAAGCAACGTGATTATTGTTTTATTTTGTGACATTATACTCGAATAGTTTATTATCTCGAAGTCAGAAGCATACGGTTTTTTTTTTTAAAACGATAGTATCGAATTAAAAACTAATATGAAAAGTTGCAATCACCGATATTGAACCTTATGCCTCTGATGTCAAGATACATTATTATTTTTTAAGGAAATCGATCCCGAAAACAGACAAATGGACTATCACCAGTGAGTGGCCACTGATAATCAACCATCAAAAGTGGAACAGGCTCGTAGACGAGCATGTAAACTGCTCATTCGGGTGTATTTTTTTCTCCTCACAAAAACTAGTACGTTATTGGCGCGATGTCAATATTTTTTCACGAATCAAATTATTAGGCTTGCGCGGTATTTACGTGCTAAAAATCCCAATGAGGCATAATATTAGACGAGAGAACGGAAGTCATCTTGGCCTGTTAAGCGAAACGCCAAGTGCTCTCCTGTCAAATGATGTGGTTCAAATCCTGCAGGCAGGTACCAATTAATGAACGTCGTATTCTACTTCTACTACGAAGCAGTAGTGCTATCCAGTTTGAAGGGGGGGACAGTCGTTAAACAATAAATAAATAAATATTTACTAACAATCACGCCACGTTAACTGGTCCCGTGATAAGTTCGTAAAGAACTTGTGTTACAGGTACCAGATAACGGATATAAATGTAAGATTTTTATTATACACATACATATATTTAATATACATCCATAACCCTGGAAAAGACATTTATATTTATCATACAAATATCTTCCCTTGGCGGGATTNACTAACAATCACGCCACGTTAACTGGTCCCGTGATAAGTTCGTAAAGAACTTGTGTTACAGGTACCAGATAACGGATATAAATGTAAGATTTTTATTATACACATACATATATTTAATATACATCCATAACCCTGGAAAAGACATTTATATTTATCATACAAATATCTTCCCTTGGCGGGATTCGAACCCGCGACCCCCTTGTGTGGTGACCATGTCACTTACCACTACACCAGACGGCCGTTTGACAAACAATACGTTTGAGACTTTGACCTCATTCATGCCTCAAGACGAATAGGAGCATTCACATTATGTTCCGTATGCTCTTTGCTTATCTATCGTATACTAACTACATCTTCCCTACTCTTCAACACGAACCATGACTACTTAAGCAGTTAATGATGCAGTAAAATTAATATTTAAAAATTATTAATTAAGCTACACGCAACTCACTTGACGCCTGGGGTTAACGTTCAAGCCGGCTTACCCGAGATTATCTTGTTTTAAATTAGTTTCCCCAAACGAATATGGTATTATATTCGTGTTAAGTTGATATGTAATTGTTTCGCGTCTTCGGGATCGATTATCTAATACTTAGTGCGATACTCGTGAAAGTATCGATATTGCCATAAAGTTGAATTATCGTATTTTGTACTTTTACAATTGTGTAGTTGTTAAATCGACAATGAATTCAAGAAAAAATTGTCACGTAATCTATTCTAAATATATACCTTAAATGTATTATAAAATTAATGGAACCTCGGAAGTATTAGAAATTGCAAAGATATCACGATTTTAACCGAAAGTATTTTAGTATAAGCTTTGATATTGATTTTTTTATTGATTGACAACAAAAATGTAGGTATAAGACTATAACCACCCATCAATATTAACTACTAGTCTAGTTTATACGAAAACTGGAAAATTATTTTTCTATATTCGTATTCGATAGTGAAAACCAAGTATTTTAGTGTAACCTATATATTTTTTATTATCCTAGGCCACCCTAGTTCATTACCTTAATTAAACACCAGATTTATGTTATCACGAATCAATTGAAATAAACTGACCGTAAACACTCATAGTTTCATGGTTGGCAAAATCGATTAATATCGATATAATGACACACTTGCTTAACACCCGACTTTGTTCTGAAGCATACTTAAAAAATAGAAATACATTTGCTCAATTGATATAGTTTTTTGACAAATATTTTGCGAGCATTTTTATAAACAATTTTCTTTGTCATAGTTAACTACAAATATAATACCCTAAAAGATGGCATTATCAATTTTCTAACCTACCATAGATTAAAAAAATATCCGAATCCTTAGCTCAAATTTCTATGTAGAAAAAAATATATTTTCAAAACATATCTATTGAACATTCGATATTTAAAACTGGTCCATGTAGTATTGATAGTAAAATTCGAACCGTATACACAATGCATTGTTACGTAACCGTTTAATTCCATTACGTGCTGAATTTTAATCATTCTCTAAACAGCAGTGTACATTTCAATTAGTTTGAAATCGAATTACCTGCCTTTTATTCGCTAATTAATTTCGCTTTTAACGGTTTTATTACTACATGCCATAATTACTATTAGTTTTATGCTTCTTTAATTATTAGTAATTATTTTTTTATCGCTTAAATCAGTATTCAATGTGAACTTAGCTTTAAGGATTAATTTATAATCGGCGCCATTGATTATTTAGTTTTGTTACTTTAATAATTGGAAGAATTATTTTAATCTTCGAATGTTGCCATGTTTTGCTATAAAAAAAAACCAGTGCAATAGTAGAAATTTAAATTGGCGATAGTAGTGATCTCAAATCATGTATTTTGTTTAAGTTGAAAGATAAATCTAAACATCCAGTGTTTCATTAAATTAATATTAACTATACTTGAAGCAATTTGGATGCTATTATAGACGATGTTTTGAAATAAGCTTTGGCTTAATTATACTTAATATGTATGTATATGTTATAAGAGAACTAATTACATCGAATCATGTTTTTTCACTGTCGGTCAGCGCGGAAAGCAAAACTCGAAACTTTTAAAAGGCGGTGGAGGCTGAAATAACACAATTTTCAATAAAAAAGGAACATGATGTTACATTTAAATAGTTTGACAAATTAAAAGACAATAATAAGTTGATTTTAAAGTCCGTTTGAAATTGCAAGCATGATAAATGATATGTCTCATATGTTTATATATTTGAAGTATTCAATAATGTATTTTTCACACATACAAAGACAAAGATTTGTATTTTGCCTCGCAAATACAATTAATTAGACACTGCCGTATCCTAAAGCAATTTTCGATTTCGTATATTGCATTCCAGAAAAACGAAACCACTTATGCACGTTTCATTAGTAAGATGAAAAAGATTTAAAAAAAACAGTCGTTGAAGTGTGTCTGCCCTTATAAATCACCTTTTAACATGTATTATAAAATTTGACATTAACAGTGACAATAGCTAATAAAATCTTTCAAGAAACATGAAGTTCCTCTTCAAAAACCTTTTCGAACTAATCTGAGTAAGTATAAGGCAATAAATCTGTAATTTAGTTCTCACAAAGTGTATTACCAACATTAATAAACTGGTAAACCTTATATATTATATTTTAAATTCTTTGACATGAATATTATGTTGTATGATTATGATTTATGGTTTTTTTTTGTTCCAACACTTCATTTATGTGTCAAATAGTATTATTATTATTTATTTAGTATTATTATTATTACTACTACTTAAAACTACATTAAGAAACTCTAAAAACAAATGTATGATATGATCTGAAATAAGGGCCGAATACAATGCTAAGTTATGAAGTTACAAGCGACAATGTATTAGTATCGCTTTCAACTGTTTATATAAAGCAATAATTTAATTAATATGCAATCGCATTAATCCAGTGATATAGTGATAATCAAAATGACGTTAGGAGGCGACCTGTCTGCTTATTGGGAGTTTTTATCGTTCCCGATAGCCTAAATGTTAGCTCGAATTTGTGTGAAGTTAGAATTTTGCCTACGTTTGCCGCTAGGGGCGCTATTCCAACTTCATACAAAGTTGAGTTAACTTTTACGCTATCGAGAACGTTAAAAAACTCGCACTAACCACACTGAATTAGAAACAGCCGATGTAAAAACTATTTGCAATATTAATATATATTTAAAATCCTATGATAAGTATTAAAAATAAATTGCTTTTTGTCGTTTAATATAAAATATTAGTGCCATTTTTGCTTTAAAAATTACGCTTTTTTTGCTATGAAATATTTTTATTCGTAGTGGGTATCAAAAATGTCCCTAAAATGTATTAGTGCATATTATAAATATAATGTAAGTAGAGTTTTATATTCATTTTATTTTAAAACTCTACGTTTAACAATCTGATCTAATAGAAATATTCGTTATTGAATATATAAGATTATGCTAAAATGTTATTGATTTTATTTGATACTTCAATGATATAATCAATATTTTGTATGTGCAAGATACTTTGGTTTTAAATAGTATGACTTTATATAATATATTAATCGGCACGAGTCTTGAGCTCTCGATAAAAGAATGGCGGGCCGTCTGCGCATCGTACACATAGGGTCAAAATAAATGGTACACTCATATTTTAATATATTTTTTTATAATTAAATTAACTTAGTTCAAATGTAGTTTGCTGCAGTGATACACAACTGACGGCATGTGACGCGACGTGGAGAAATCCAATCACGTCATCAAAGTGGACGGTGCAACCTCCCCCCCCCCCTCCCCACTTTGCTTCGTTCCCCCAAACAGACCCAAAAATGGACTTCTGCGCATGTCTAGATCAGAGCTCAAGACGATTCCGATAGAGGCACCCGTCACGTGCGGACGTGCTCATCGACCACTCGATCGCCCGGCCTTTGTTCGCCCGGCTTTTGTTAGCCCGGCCATTGTTCGCGCGGCCTGTGTTCGTGGTACATCTGCCGACTAAGTGCTCTTCCTGGAAGTTTTTATTTGTTTTGTTTCCTTTTGTTATTTCTGTGTTCGTGGTACATCTGCCGACAAACTGTCTTCCTGGAAGTGTTTAATTGTTTTGTTTCTTTTTGTTATTTCCGTTTTGTTGTGATTTTTCTTTGTCCTGCAGTAATCGTGCCGCATCGCCACCTGTGTTCAATAGAACCGCTCAGGTCCGAGAAGTTGGGGCCTCGCCGCAAGGCGAGTGTTTTCTAAGACCCAGGGTAGCCCCACCTGGGCACGTAGACATCATGGACGCTGTATTTGCGGAATTTCTCCGGCTTCGCTACCCAAAGCTCACTTCCGAGTTTCAGGCCTTCAAGGCCGATCACACTGCGAGCCCTCTCGTGGACTCCACCGAGCTCGCTGCTCCTGCGTCGCCTGTACCTGCGTGCAAAGCTTCTGCATCGAGCACCGCAGCCTCCGTCGTGCCTGCCGTTCCCGCGTCGCCTATACTGGCGAGTAAAACTGCTGCGTCGTCCGCCGTGGTCACCGTTCCAGCAGCGCGATCATCCGC